>LOEQ01002752.1:21932-35855 GCA_001685075.1 Bramus lutescens
CCTTCAGGTATACACACAGACAAAATATTGTATACATAATAAATAAATAAATAAACATTTTAAAATAAAAGAGCTAATAAGTAGCCTGAGTTAATGGGCCAATCAGCTTTATAACTTATAGAGATCTCTGTGTGCTTTTCTTTGGGGCTTGCTGGCTGTGGGGTACCAGTAAGGACAGAAACCCCAATAAATAGGCCCCATTCATTGTTACAACCCACACAGTCACACCCAGGCATGCATTACAGACATACGCAGCAGGTGCACATAATCTGTTACTTCAGGTAAGAGAAAAGAGCAGCACCAGGGTTCAAACGAACAGACTGTCAAAGCTCCCTAACAGGCTAGAAGAGCAGAAATGCATAGTTAACCCTTTTCCAGAAAATCCATCATGACAGATAAAAATCAAAACCAAAAGATATGTAGGTGATTAGTTCATGCTATTATCATTTATTTTTAATTTTAATGACATACAGTATTTCACCATTTATCAAAAAAATCATCAAACACTTTCTCAAAGTGGTAACATTAGAATTCCTCATTATATGAATATAAATACATGTAGAATTGTTTATGACTAAGTCTTAATACATGCGTACATGTAGAATTATTTATAACTAGGACTTAATATGTTTTAAAACATCATGATTGTATCAACTATATATATATATATATTCATAGATAAAACCTATGCATACTGCAAGTCACACCCCATTTGTATCCCTATTGCACACATATTAGACTCTTACAATGAATAATGAATGAACTAAAACCTTCAGTACAAATGCCACGGAGAGGCACTGGCATCAGTGGCCAGCTTTACCCCTCCCTCTGGTTTCTAGCACTATGAGAACAAACCTCTTAATTATGGGTGATTTCATGAGGAATTTCTTCCTCATCATTATATGTGGAATATGCAGCAGTGGGGAGATTTATGGGGCTGATTTGAATCTCCCTGCCATGGAGCACGCATCAGTGCTCACCTCTAAAGGAGATCATTGTTTCTTGTGATCACAGGACTCACCCAGCCAAACAACCACATACCCAAAGCCCAAGAGCAAAACCAACACTGGAGGAGGGAGCGGAGGTCTGTTGGGGACTCCTAATCAATGGCCCATAAGTGGGAGCAATTTCAAATACAGTTGATGATGGAAAGCTAGAACTTCAGCAGAGAAAAGAGATCTCAGTGGTATAGCAGATCCCTATAGTGATTCCCCAAGTACGAACTTGTCTAAGTCACATAAACAGAGTCCAGACTCAGTCTTTGGAATTTGGCCTTTCCTCTGCAGGATAAGATGAACTTCACACATAGAACTGAGGGTATTCACAGACATGGTTTAAAGTTGACACTGGGTGGCAGGGACCTCTCCATGTCCTCTCAGCTCTGCTAAGCAGGCTGCCTCACCAGGACCTGAGGAAGACCCTTATGAGCTTCCATGGACAGTAGGAGCTCCTATTATAGATCCAAAAGAATGCTTATGGGGGAGAAGCCTTTGACAACTGATTCTCAGCCACTGTTTTCCACCAAACTTAATGTGCTCATATATATTTTTCAGATCGAACAAGTATTTTCCAATACTTGAGCATTCAAAGGTTTTCTACCAGAGAAAATCAGTTCTAAACTGAAGTGGACTGTGGCTATATCTGAGTCTTAACTTACTCTTTTGATATTTCTTAAGGGGCTACTCTACTCAGTGGGGTGTATGAAACTAAATAGGATAAGGATTTATGGTTATGGCCATTTTTACTCAAATTATCTTCAAAAAGTTAGAAAGTGATGTAAGGAAAGAATTGCCCAACCATAGCCTTAGTAGAAACCTAGGCCAGGACAATTCCAACTTCAGTCACTAGGTTAGGGGACAAAGAGTCTGACTAAGTAGAAGGATAATGTAGCCATCACAGACCCTGAGACCCTGTGCTCATAATCAAGAAACAGATCACAGCCTACGTGATGTTCAGGACATCATGACATCATGACCAAGGTTTGAGAGTCAGGTGGCCTGATCTAGCTCTGCCCAGCTCTTTTTATAACTGTTCTCTCTCTCTCTCTCTCTCTCTCTCTCTCTCGTGTAGAATTTAGTCCTAGCTCTTGTCTCCTAATTCATGTCCACCTGGAACCTCAAAATGTAAGGAAATAAGAATTAGAAGATATGTAATTAAGGTTCTGGGGATGAAATCACCCTGGGCCCTAAACAAAATATTATAGTCCTTATAAGAGGAAACAACCCAGACAGGCACACAGAGAAAATGACATAGGGTGGAGGCAGACTTAGGGGCAGTATTATTTAAGCCAATCAATGCCAAGGATATCTAGAAATCATTAGATATTAGGAGATCCTAGAAGGAACCAGCTCTGCCAACACATGATTTCAGACTCTGGAACACAGAACTGTAAGGGGGTAGATTTCTACTGCCCTAAAACATCCATTTTGTAGTAGCTTGAAGTAGCTTGTTTCTCCTACCCTAGAAAATTAATAGTGAGTTCCAATATTCCTCACCACCACCAGATCTCCTTTCCTCTTTCCTTTGTCTTTCTATGAATGGCTACCACCTGAACTTCAAACATGTTGTTCTCAGACCGCAAGCAGGAAGGAGGCAGCAGAGACGTGACTTCCTGTGTGTCCAGTCAATGATGGAAGCCAGCTGATTCTGTATTGAAAGTGCCAACTCCATGCACCTCTTCCAAAATCCAGATTTATCAAGTGACATGGCAGCAATCTCAAAATAAGCAATTATACTCAGGAAATTAACAAACACTACAAATCAAGGCCTTTTCTCCTTTCACAGCACAGTGCTGTGGCCCAGCTGTGTTCGAGACTTTCCCAATTCTCTCTACTGTTCCACCTTTCTGATGCCTACTGGTGGATGATGGGATCCAGAAATGTTTCCATACAAAGCCACAGGTATCTCATCCCAAGAAGGCAATCTTTCAGCTGCATGTGTCCTTTGAGCTGCAATCATTACTGCATTGTTATAAACGAAGTCATTCTCCCCATGGGCATTTGATGATTTATAACTTCAGAAAACTCTTCTGCAGTTCTTCTCCAGGCTTTCATCATGAGCAGGCAACCTTTGAGGGGAATATGGAAAACTATCTGAACCTTAAATGACAAACAGATGAAGGGGCCCGATGAAAATCACACATGTTTGAAAACCATGTGCTTTCACATGAAATAAATATATGAGATTTTTAATTGATGTTGACTTTAGGTAAGGGTAGCATTTTTAGCTTACTTCATTTCTGGGTTATAAAAAACTATAAAGAAGAGACTGTGATCAAGATAAATCCTAGAGACAGCCCTAGGCTCCACACGATTTCCCTTTTACACCCTTGGCCCCTGAAGCCAGCAGTTTTATTATGGAAGAGAAAGCCGTCTCTTGACCACCTCCTGCACACTGTACTATGAACAACCCTGCCTTAGGTAGCATCTGGTAGTGTAAGATGCTAAAGGCACATGTGGCCTTCATATTTTAGGGAGTCACTGACCTTCTTCTCTAAAAACGCCTCCATTTCCTACCTTTGGAGCATGTAGTGGGTGTGCTCCAAAGACCCTGCTTGCAGTTGGATGGGACAGTGGATCTAATTCTAGTAGAGTACAGAGAGAATGTGACATCATATTCTAGACCAAAGCATTTCGTTTCCGGTTTATTAGCTTTCAGAATTTTCTTTCTCTCTGGTAGAGTGGTCCCACACAGTAAAACAGTAGTTCTGTCATTCTCAGCTCTAGAGGCCTAATCAGCACACACACACACACACACACACACACACATGCACATACACATGTATAATCAATACCTTTTGCAACATACATGTGCATGCACACACACACGCACTGAAATGGTCTTGTAAACACAAGCACAATTTACTTTGAAGACACTGAGATATGAAGGCTTCTTGTAAGCATTGAGAAACTACGCTTCCCTTCCTATAGGCACTTAAGGGATCAAACAGTGCCAGACTTAGCTCCAGTCAAAGCTCAAAAAAGAAATCCCAGGGAATCCCCAGCCCAGCAGAATTCTAAAATCACATATATTGAAACACAAAAGGGACCCTACAAATTACCCAAGTCAATCCTTTTACTTATGCCAGCAAAACCTGAGGTGTAGAATGGGTACATTTTTTGCCTTAAATCATTCAGCTATTAAAAACAGTGGGAATTTTCATTATTGTACCTCTTCTACTAGAAAATTTGATTTGATCACGATTTTTCTAGCCTTTAGTGTCCTCGTGATAGGTTTCATCTGGTGCCTTTGTGTTCAAGGGAACAGGTTACACTGGTCAGACAAACTGAACTTGGCCCTGTCCTGCACATAAACTGTCTAAGTCCTGAAGAGTGTAGGTCCATCTGTACTGTTGGAAAGTCAAAACAAGTCATCTTTGAATTCAGAGACAGTCAAAATCTCCCCAAAGCAGGCCTTGCCTTCCCCAGAAGCTAAATGTGCCAAGTAGAGTCTATATAGTCTTCTATTATTCAGATAGCTAAGACAATTGCAATTCAGTGAAAATGATGTTATATCACCCAGATTATTCAAACAATTACCTCAGGTCTGTTTGCTTTAGAGGTGAATCCCGGAGCAATAATTACTTATTTCTTAGATTTCATTTTCCTCAGAGACCTTAAATTTTATTAGTGTCAAGTAGAGGAAAACATCCCTTAGAATGAAATCCTTTCTCTTAACCCATTTACATGCTAAAATGTCAACTCTAGAATTATTCATTATGCAACAGTGCCTGGCTGTAAGATATATGTACATATACAAACTACATATCAACAGAAATATGCTACAAACTACAACACTCAATGCATACCTGAAAGATGACCTTCTTATTTACTTTCTTTCCCGAGGTCGGCAATGAGCTAATAGCATCTCTACAGTGTTTGGTTAGGCGATGGGGTTAGGGGGTGGGGAGAAAAGGGCCAATAGAGATGCCAATCACAGGACTCTACTTATAGGGACTACTGCAAAATCAGTGAAAAACTAACTAAGAGGTTTGAACCTTCTAAGCACAATTCTTTACAAAGAGGGAAAACACTTCCTATGCAAATGGAGGCGAAGACTTGAGTTGTGAGACTCTCTGAAAGAGGTGACAGTGAGATTGGGGTCAGAAAGAGCTGTGTGGAGCCAAACCATACAGAAAGAAGCAGCCGGAGAGAGGAACAGGCTGAACCTGAAGTGTTAGGTGATTTTACATACATCCCAAATTCTTCTACCTGAAGCAGCTCTGGGCAGAGACTTAGAATCCAGACACTTTGTTTTATCTACTTGCATTCCAGGATTTTACATAAAATATTACATATTTACATAAAATAATACATAAAAAATAACCGCCAAGTGTAGTATGAACTCTAATTCATCTTAATGAAACCCAGAGTCAGATATTAGGGGATGAAAGCTGAAGGACCAGAGAAGCGGTGCAGCCAGGCACCAGAGAGACCTTTTAGCTCTACCAATGCTCCAACCGAAGGGGCGGTCCTGTCCTCAGACCGTGTCCTCTGACTGAAGGGGCGATCCTCAGACTGCATTTGAGCTCCTGTCTCCTCCTGCTTTATATTTCTCTCTCTCTCTCTCTGCCCAGCCTTATCACTTCCTGTCTCCACCTCCATAGCACTGGGATTAAAGGCATGGGACTCCCAAGTACTGGGATTAAAGACGTGAGTGAGCCACCACAGCCTGGTCTCTAGTGGCTTAGATCTGCGCTCTGATCTTCAGGCAAACTTTATTTGTTAAAACACAAACTACCACTGCAACCAAGCTGTAAGTATAAAGAGAGAGTTGTGCCGCAGGACCAGGACCCTGAGGGTAAACGCCTGTGTCCAAAGCCTGTCAAACATTCGGCTTCTCCTGATGTTTAGCCATGATGTTTAGGTATATCTGAGACGTGACTTGAGGTGCTATTCCCATGTACAGCTGGATTGCAAGGCTAAGCAGGTATTCTTATACCTCAAGCACGGTGGGATAGGACTGGGTAAGGGGGCAGGTTTATGATACCAGTTTTATGTCATGGCATTTGTCTTTCCTCATAGAAAGCGGTGCTTTGCCTATGAGTCATCTGGGTTCAACTGGAGATTTGGGCCAGCCACAAATGTTCTTTATGTTAGGGTTTCCATGGGGTAAATGGATCAAGGGACACTGAGACAGACCACTAGGGATCGTGCAGTTTATTAGAAGAGTCATTAGTGCCATGGGCAGACGGATAGGAAGACAACAACCTGGCAGGGGCCCTGAAGAGCATTCAGGCCCTAGCACCAGAGCCGGGCAGCATAGCAGGGTCTCGGAGAATCTGAGCCCAAGTGGCAGAGACAAACAAAGGTAACCTGTTTCTTTTGTTTTCTAATTAAGCATTTATTATAAAGAGCCTTCAAATACAAAACATGACATACAAAAATTAGCCAGACCCAACATCTATATAGCTCTGTGAACATCTATATTATAATATGTAATAGTCATTCTGAAGCTGTGGAGCTTCAGAACTGGATTTTATACTTTCACCATCAAATGCAGTGTTAAGTATTTATCCACTATCCAAAACCAAAACACAGAAGAAAAAAACTGACAGATTTCAAATTAGAATGATAATTAGCTTTATATATTATTCATGACCCATGCCCATTACCTGCATTCAGTCTATTCTCAGCATCTAATAGCTACCCTTGTTCTGTTCTCAGCGTGTCATACTGTGCAATGGTATACTATTGCATGTTATACCATATCCTTAGCATAACATGAAAAAAATCACCCCTTCTTCTAGCTTCTCTGGGTGCTTAGATTTGTCAAATTGATACAGACTAAGAGTTCCCCAGGAAGAGGAAACCTCAGCTAAGAAATTGCCTCCATCGGATTAGCCAGGGGTATGTCTGTGAGACATTTTCTTGATTAATGTTTGCTGCGGAGGACCCAGTCCATGAAATACAGTATGCCACCCATGGGCAGGTGGTCCTACATTGTATAAGAAAGCAAAGAATAAACAGGACTCCTCCACGGCCTCTGCTTTTGTTCCTGCCTCCAGGTTCCTGACTTGAGCTCCTAGGCTACCTTTTGCTGATGATGAGCTGGCAGCTTTAAGCTAAATCAACTCTTTCTTCCCCTAGTTGCTTGGTCAGAATGTTTGAGAGCTACATAGATGCAAACTCACACACTGAGAATGGGGTAGTTGACAGCATGGTCTTGCAGCCAGGCTCTCTGCCTCCCAGTCAAAAGTCGGGGAAAGGGGTGGGGACCAGGATGTAGCACCTTTGATGAAAACTTGCTTTCTAGATGAGATGTCATGTTTCTGGCACTAGCAAGCCTGTTAACTAGGGACTCAGACAACGTCTCCGGAGGTGCCTGTCAGGACCTGCAGACGCGTGGAGCTGCTGCAGAGCAGCCGCTAGATTCTAACTTTACATTCTTACACCTTGTCAGGGGGACGTGGTTCTTCCCCACATGGTTCCTTGTTTGTCCGACAAGGTAGCTCAGGCTCGAAGCATGTGAGTGGCAACGGAAATCCACAGCATTGTTTCAAGTTTCTGCTTCCGTGCAGTTGACTTCTGTCCTACTGGCTGATTCAAGGGACATGAGCCAGGCCAGAATCAGAGTAGGAGAAGTGTGTGAAGTTACAGGCCAATCGGCATGAAGATAACATTAGCTAAGCTCTGACCGCCTGCTTATCCATCATGGCGTCGGATCCTAATGTATTTTGATTGTTGTCCATTTATCCTTAACCGTTAAGTACTGGGAAGCTAATTAGAAGATGTTGCAGGAAGGCAGGTTTGTGGACTGCTGAAGGTCAAAGTGGGATAATCATTAGAAGACTCTGGAGGGGAGCAGATGGGTCACTTAGATGGCTCCCTTTTGAGATGGTTTTGTTTCCCAGAGTAAAACCCTCTGGCCTCCTTCTGAGGGTGACTTGGGGCTTCTGGTGCTTCGGAGCACAGTCAGAAGGAATTGTGGTAACACAGTTCAATAGACAGCTAATCAAGAAAACTGGGTTTCAGTCTCTCCTCTGTACTCTTTGGTGGCCGTATCCCAATGTGCAGAGCCTCTCAATTTTTTTTCCCCAGGGATTGATTTTATGAACTTGGGGTAGTGGGTGAATATGAAGGACATGGGAGAAGGACTGAGGTGAGGGACCAGAGTTTCCTACCTATGCTGGACTGGGAGGGGCCTTGGTATGGTTTATGGTCCTAGTACTCAGGGCTTAGAGTTTCAGACCTCCTCCCTGTGATGCTCAAATGGAGCCCAGCATCTCTCTTCCTGGACTGCTCTCCAGCGTCCCATCTCTCTATAAGCCTGAAAGCTCCAGCTCAGACAAGACTCCTCTTGAGGAGCTTCTATGGAGTTTGGGAAGGCAAGGTGCAAACCACGCATGCTTTCTATTGCAGTTCTTGATTTTTAAGGACATACTCATTTGGATTATTCCAAGTAGATATTTAGCTTTGAAAGAAAAGCATATCTGAGGGAAAGAGGGGTTTTGTCATTTTTATTTGGGAGCGTAATTCCAATTTGAACCATGGGGTGAGCTCAGTTCATTTGGCAGCTATAATTGGGGCAATGCTCAGTCCAAAATTCTCTCCCCATTGTTTCCACTGTTTGGAAAAGGCAAGACAGAGCAGGAAAGGGCAAGATAAAAAATGGATTGTAAGGAGGGAATTGGGAAATAGGAGAGGGTGTTGACTGCATGCAACAGGAAAGCAAAGGGAAGGAAGGCAACCAGCCAGAGGCGAGAATAAAACACAAGAGAGAAAGAGAAAGGCGCCAAGAATGGCTCATAAGTATATGTATGCGGGCATATGTATGTGGATATATGTATGAAGATGCAGTGATGAAATCCATTGCTTTGCATGTTACCTTAAAAATGATTTGAAGAAGGAGGAAGGGAAGGAGGAGAAAAAGAGGAGGAGAAAAGCACCTTGCAATCTTACTCATATGTCACCACTCACACCGAGAATCGTTTCCTGTCCAGAAACAAAGGGCTCTAGTGGCTGTGGCTTAGCTTATCCCAAGTCTCCTAGAGGTACCAGAAGAGGCCAGGCCACTAAGCAGACCTGGAATTTGTGCATGACACACAAGTCAGAAGCCACAGCTCAAAAAAAAAAAAAAAGGATCCATGATGTCGGAAGCACATGTACCCCAATATGATCCATGCTGTGAAAAACATGTACCCAGCATTCATGACATGAGTGTAGACCCATCAAGGATGCAAGGCCTCCCTGGGTCAGGCTCAAAGAAGCAGCAAGACTGTTCCCTGGTCCAAGTATGGATGCTGAGGACTATTGACTTTTAGCTAAAAACAGTACACGCGAAAAGTATCTGCTACATCTTCCTAAGTCCAGTGACTTCACAACTAAACTCCCTGAAATTGTTCCCAGCTACCAAGATTGCCCAGCCTGTATCCCCCATCATGCCATACATACTAAACCTGACAATTATCCAGGCTGCTGATACATCTCCATTCGGGAACAAGACCCACCCAATCACTTTTTCATTTTCAGTTCCTTGTGTCTGTCTGTCGTCACCTCCCATCTCTCCCAGAGAAGTTTCCAGGACCCAGCCACACAAGCCATGGTACCTAGGGTTTATTTGCTTTCCTTCATTTCTAATCCACTTCAGAATAATACATGGACCCACTGTGAATACGGCACACCCAGCCGACATCACATGACACTTACTTGCCATACAGACTCACCAACACCCTGAAAAATCTGAACCTCTTCAATGAGACAATTCACTAATCATACACTAGTACATTAGAAAAATGTCAAGTAGATTTAAGTGCTTCTAAACACCTCTCAGGATCTATATGTACCTTGTCATCAACGAGGAATGAAGAGTACTCTCACAGGCACCAAGGAGCAGCCCACACGTTATCTTCTAAAACTAACCCCTGCTCAAGGAAAGTTGTTAGCCTAAGTCACTTTCAATCTAAAAGAGCTACAGTCTTTCTTTGTTGGTTGTTTTAAAGGTCTGTTCTCACCGGCTTTCCTCTAATCCACTTTGTGAATCAATAACCACACCCAAGGCATTTTTCTGAAAAGAGAATTAAGTCAAATTCTCCATTGTCTTAATCATTGTTCTATTGCTGTGAAGAGACACCATGAACCATGACCAGGGCAACTCTTATAAAGGAAAGTGTTTAACCGGGGACTTGCTTACAGTTTCAGAAAGTTGTTTCATTGTAATCATGGAGGGGTCATGCTGACAGACATGGCAGGCATAATACTGGTGAATTAGTTAAGAGCTACATTGTGATCCACAAACAGAGAAAGAGAGACTAACAAGGCTTAGTAGGGGTTTTCAACCTTTCTAATGCTGGGACCCTTTAATACAGTTCCTCATGCTGTGGTGACCCCCAACCATGAAACTACTTTGTTGCTACTTTATAACTGTAATTTTGCTACTGTTATGAATTGCAATGTAAATATTATATACAGGATATCTGATATGCAACCCCCAAAGGGGTCATGGTCCTCATGTTGAGAACCATTATAAATCTGAACCGTTCAAACCATTCCACTCCTGGTAACTAAGCATTCAAATATATGAGACTATGGGGGCCATTCTTTTTTAAATCACTACATTCCACTCCCTGCCCCCCATAAACCTGTAGCCAGGTAAGACAGAGCAAGACAGTACAAAGTTTCCTCCTTGCATTCTTGCTGAGGCCACTCGTGTTAAACAAGAATTTGATTCCATGAAGAATTCAATGGAAAATTACCCAATCCTACTCTAGGCACCAAAGGTGAGGATGCTCTAGCTAACTTATCTTAGCTTCTGTTAAACTGCTTGTTTGTACAGAGGCCCCTCCAGTTAACCACAAGTCTTAGCTTCACCTAAAACTGCTTGCTTCCAACTGCTTTCTTTTGCAAAGCCTCCTGAGACTGCAAGACGCCAAGTCATGGTTTCTGTCTTTAAAGAACCCAAGTTCTGAATACTCAGGGCCACAGTTAGGTCACTGAATACCTGGTGTGGTCCCAGCTGGTTAGATTAAAGACCTTCAATTGGATATAAAGTGTATTTGAGTGGTCATCTCTGGTGAACTTCCCGTAAAACATATAATAATGCCAAACTGCATTCAGACCACTTTCAAAAGCCACTTTGTCTATCAAAATCTCAACACTATTAAGAAGTCCAAAGTTCAAAGTCTCTGAGACCCAAAGCATTCTCTTATCTATAACACCCTGAAAAAGAATCAAAATTAAAAAGCAATTGCGTCCTTCCAACATACAATGACACAGAATATATATTACCCTTGCAAAAGATAGGAAAGGGAACATATTGAGAAGTACTGGACCAAAGCAAGACTGGAAACCAGCAGGGCAATCTCCAAACTCTATCTTTCCATGTCTTATATTAGAGCACTCTTCCGAATTCCAACTTCTTTCAGTTTTGTTAACCGCAGCATACTTGTCTCTCTTAGGCTGGCTCACGTCCCCTTATCAGCTCTCCTTAGCAGGTATCCTATGACTCTGGCATCTGTAACACCCTGAAGCCTCCAACACAATTCAGACTTTACCCTCCCCAGTTTGCACAATGACTTCTCTGGGCCTCCATGCAGGGACACCCCAGACACATCCCTAGTCTCAGCAGCTTTCCCTGGTTGTGGAAGATTTCACAACCCCTTTCTTATATTCTTGACTAACTCCAGAACCATAGATGGATGAAGCTGCCAAGTTCTGCTGCTTGATGGGCTTGGAACCTGGCCTCCCCCATCAGTTACATTTGCTTTCTGTCCTTGATGGTTTCCTTCACTGCTTAAGCTTTCCTTTAATTCCTTTAGTTTCTTAATACCCACTTGAAGGTTCACATCCCTGTAACTTCAATTCCAGATGATACAACACCTTCTTCTGGCCTCTGCCAGGCATGGGATCATACACATAAAATAAAATTTTAAAAGGAAATATCTCAGTGTGGTTTCAAAGAAGCTGACTAGAATTCCTAAAACTTAAAACTAACATTGCATATGTCTGCCTCACTGATAAAAGGTACCAAGCCACATGGCTAACACAGACAACAATTATGTGCTAATTTAGGATGTAAGAGTTAGCTAAAAATATGCCTAAACTATTGGCCAAACAGTGTTGTAATTAATATAGTTTCAGGTCTGGGTGGCCAGAAAACAAATGAACAGTGTCCACTTACATATGTCCAGGTTAAATCAAAGGACTGGTTAAACTCCTAAAAAAAATTATAATGTACTTGCCTGGGTTACATAAACAATTTCTGTGCTCAATTTCTCTCCATCTAAAATATTATTTTAAAAAGGGGGAATACATGTCTAGGTGGTTTTCCCTATCTTACCAATGCCTACCTCCTGCAAAGAGAGGAGGGAAGAACATACTCTGGAGGGAAGACTGGGACCCGGGAGTCTTGGGTCTTGGGGTAAGGAGGATGGGAAGTCTGAGACACCTTTTCCTGAACTGAGGGTGGCTGCATCTGTGTTAATTCTTAAAATGTCATTAAAATTATCACTTCCCATTCGGGTTCATGTTTCCCACCCTCCAATTTATGTTCAGGCTATGCTCAAGTACAGAAAAGTATTAACATTTCTTAAGGTCTGTGAGCAATTATCTACCTGTAAGACTAAAATGGTATGTGAGAACATCTGGTTTCCCCTGTCCTCAGACCAGAGTGTCTGCTGGTTAGCCTCGTACTTCCCCTCCCCCATTAGCAGTCATAAGGAAAGAATGGGTCATTCTTGCCAACATGGCCCTGGCATCTATGCTACCCCAACTCATCAGGAACTTGAGGGAAGAAGAGGTCTTTACTCCCCTGATCTGAATTTTTCCTGGCTACCCTTAAATAAATCCATGCTAGGAACATGCCAAACAAACTAAGATGCAAATCAATAGGCCTAGGAATCAGTAATGGCATACTGCTCGATTCCAGACTTAACTTTGGTGAGAATCAACTAGAACGGTGGTTCTCAGCCTATGAGCCATAATCCATTTGGGAGTCGAAAGATCTTTTCACAGGGGTTGTATATAAAATATCCTACTGTTGGAATGTGTGCCACCACTACCTGGCCTAATTTTATTCCTATGAGGATCTGCAAAGATCAATGGATAGGAAACCCAAAAATCTTATGTTCTTAACTTTATAAGCTGTCGTTGAAAGGAAGAGAAAAGGGGAAACCAAGAAGCATTCCCAATATTCATAGGTGCTGCTCTTGCTTTGGGGGCACATGAGGAGAGTAGGACTGGGAAAACGTCCCATGTCATCACTGCTCAACTTGAAGAAGGTGTGCGCTGAGACCAGACAGATCTGTGACCCCCTGTGTTGACAGGATGTTTAAGCCCCTCAGAAACTAAGCTGATAAGAAGGGCAGTGATTTGAAGCCTTTGCAGCCTGTGGTGCGTCTAACTCACAAACACAACTGTCTGGAGACATTGCCAGTAGGCCGGCAACAGCTGGGAGCACAGCACACCTGGCCCTCCGCGTTAGTCAGAAGCATGTGAGGCAAGGCCTGCTAAGCTTTGTTTGTCCCTGCTCCTAACTTTGAGAGGAGTTCTCTTAAAGGGAATGGCAGGAGTGAGGGGGAAACAGTCCCAACAGCCAAAGAGAGAAGGGGAGTTCAGCTTAATGTCATGTATGTCATACCATATGGCATCAGCCTTGAACACATGGAAAAACAACCCAAGAAAAGAAGGCATTGCATGGCCCGCTATTATCCCCAAGAAAGATAGCCTAGGGACCTTGTACAAGACCAGTTATCCAAGAGACTGGCAGACTTTAGGGATCAGGAGGCAAGAGTTTAAATTTAGAATGTGGTCCCCCAGAATTTGGAAGCTGCTATAAGTTGATTTTCTCATGGAAGGATCTGAGCAGGTGAAAGGAAGAAAAAAGAAATGGGCAGCCAGCAGCATGGGAAGGTCTCCGGGTGTGGAACCCAGAGTGGTTAAATGGCTATGCCGTCCTGAGCCATCTCTCTCTCTCTCTCTCTCTCTC
>LOEQ01002752.1:35909-52820 GCA_001685075.1 Bramus lutescens
TTCTTGCCCTTATCCTTAAGAAGGAGTTATGCAAAAAAAAAAAAAAAGAAAGCAGACAGAGAGCTTTTTCCTTCTCCCCAGAGTGGCAGAGTGCCAAAACTTATAGACCAGGAAAAAGATAGAAAAATGAGGCTTGGGGGAAGTACAACAGACACTAGGACCCTGTAGATCCTGCTTCCTCAGCACCAATGTTTAGAGCGTTCCAGTTGCCCACCTAGCTTGGCTGCTATGCTGGTTTCTAGTCAATGACAACAACAATGCAGATGTAGGCTCATCTGGGATCGCCAGAGACAGCAGGGGCATCTCCTCCCAGTCTTGGTGCTTGTCCCTGTTAGCCTGTGTAGACCACCCAGGTCCAGCCATCTGAGTGTTAGCTTTCTCATGCTAATACTACATGCTTTCTTATGCAAGCACAGAGAAGGAAGTGTGCAGAGACACTCTCACTCTTCGCTCCTGGCCACAAAAGGGGCAGAAGGAAACTGATTTAATCACGCCCAAGTCAAAAGGAGTATAAAGAATATGAGAAATGGGGAATAGAACAGATCACTCCTCCCACCTGAAGTGAAGACAGGAATGTAGTGGGATTTTTCTTTGGGCCTCCAACTTACAAATAACAACACAGAGACTTCTTATTAATAACAAAAACTCAGCCTTTAGTTTAGGCTTGTCTCAACTAGCCTTTATAACTTAAATTAGCCCATTTGTATTAATCTATGTTCTTCCTGCTTATCTCCGTACTGCCCATCCTGCTTCCTCTGCCCCTGCTTGGTGACTCCGCCTTTCTTCTTCCCAGAGTTCTCTCTGTCCCTGGAAGTCCTGCATAATCTCTTCCTGCCTAGCTGTTGGCCATTTAGCTTTCAATTACACCAATCACAGCAATACATCTTCACACAGTATACAAATATCCCACAGCACAGGAAGGGGAAGGATAAAGAAGGTTAAACTAAAGGCTGAAAAAGATCATTGTGGATGTGAGGTCCAAAGGAAATGCCAATTTCCCAAACTCCAAAAGGCTGTCCAAATATCCAGAAAGAAGTTCACCATGAGCCACATTGTGATTTCAGGCAGTTAGCTAAAAGCCAACATTCCTCAGGAATTTTGTGAAGCTGGTCCCCATTTGCCAGAAGGGGTGATTTCCCTTACCTCTGACAAAAAGGGCCATTTAGCTCTCCAGTTAGCACATGCCTGTGGTGCCTATCAGCATATCAAGATCTGTGCTGGCCTCCAGACTCCCTCAATCCTTACTCAAAAGTCTTTCTTACACACTTCAAAGGCCACTCAGCATCCTAGCCTTTCTCACCTCTTCTTTAACCTAATCTCCCTCCAGCCTATGTGCTCCTCCCCTCAGTACTGATCTCTCTCCAACCTGGCTATTCTCATTGTTCTCAGCTGTGGCTAGTCTCCTGCTGTGTGGTGGTTTGAAAGAAAATGCCCCCAAGAGGAAGTGGCACTTTTAGGAGGTATGGCCTTGCTGAAGTGGGTGTGGCCTTGTTGGAGAAATTATATGACCATGGAGGTGGGCTTTGAGGTCTCCTATGCTCAAGCTACAACCATTGTCACAGTTCACTTTCTGCTGCCTGCAGACTAAGATGTAGAACTCTTAGCTCCTTCTCAAGTACCTTGTCTGCCCATATGTCACCATGTTTCCTACCATGATGATAATGGACTGAATCTCTGAAACTGTAAGTCACCCCAATTAAATGTTTTCCTTTATAAGAGTTGCTGTGGTCACGGTGTCTCTTCACACAGCAACAGAAACCCAAACTCGGCCACTCTGCTCTCTGTATTTTCTATCTATGATTATTCTCTTTATTCTTACAGATAGCCTTGGCCATGTTCAGTGTACTTCTTTCTCTGCTCTGGACTCTTTCAGATTCCTCTGGATACATCTACAATAAAAACCTAAGCCAAACTATGGGACAGCCATATTGGCAGTTTCTTTTCTGTACCCCCTTCATGCACGTCTGATGCCAAAACCCTCACATTCGGTGGGCTGTAGAGATGACTCTACGGTAAAGGCACTTTCCACCAAGCCTGGCAATTTGAGTTCACTCCCCAGGACCCCACATGATGGAATAATCCTGTGACCTCCAAATATTCCCTCTTTCTCCTCTCTCCTTTCTCTCTCTCTCTGTCTCTCTCTCTCATATATGTGTGTATACATATATGTGTGTGTATACATATGTGTGTACATATACATATATGTGTGTGTGTATAAACAGAATATGAGTGAAGTGTCAGTTCAGAAGCTTTTGATAAGACTTTCGGCAGACATTTGGGTGCAGCCTTAGAAGGGTGATGAGCTAGCTCACCTGACTAGCCCATCTGTGAGGTGTACATATGGCCTCAGTTCTGATCACATTCTCACATAAGTTCCTAGGCAGGAGTGTTCATTTACAAGGAGAGCAAATTAGGCCTTCCTTCTGGCATTCCTGACCTCAGACAAGAACAGAACAGCCTACAGGACAACAGGAAAACATTTTCACCTTTTAGGCTAGGATAAGAGCCCAAAGCACTCACTGTTGTGGTCCCTGCTTCCTGAGCAGTAGCTAACTCTTATTTCATCAGTTTCTTATCGTGCAAGGCATAAGCAATTGCATTAGGCAAAGTACTAAATATCTCAAAAAAATAAATAAACAAAGTAACTCGGTCAAATTTGAGTTTTAAATAAACCACTAATACCTTCTTAGAACAAAGATATTTCATTACACATTTGTAAACTCTAAAAGAAATTATCTGAAAACTTTTATTTAACTAGGTCTTATGACTTTACTTGCCAGTTCCAGCCACCCTAATATCTGAAGAACAGTCTAGCTATGATCTTCCTACTCATTAAAATTATAGGGACGTATGCTGAGACCACCAGGCTGTTGTTGGTCTAAATGAAAAACATAATTTTTCTCAAGAAAAACTGCCCTCCCGAGTCTCTTAGAGCTAATAGGAACTACCCAGCTGTTCCAGCATTCCAGTCATTACCAAGCTCAATAAAATGGATCCCAGTGAGCTCTGGGGGATTGGAAGCCACAGCACTTCCTCACACTGCAGTGAGAACTTGTCCGTTTTGTTTAGTAAACAGAATGTCTGACTCCAGGTGTTCCTTTCTTTTGTTTATCTTTGGCTGCACTGGCAGCCAGGGGTAAGACCCATGGCTCCCTGGTCAGACATCTTGTTAAAAAGCAAGCTAAAACCATAGGTCGTTCCTGGAGTAAAAGACACAGGGATCCCTACAAAGTACCCTTGCTCCAGTGACTCACCAGCCCATCTGAACATGCACCTCAGTGTGTAGGGAGGAGAGGAAGAGTGTGGGAAACCAAGTCACAGAGGGAAAAGAGAGAAATTCGTGACTCTCTCCTGACTCATCCTTCCTGAGAAAGGAGAAGCGGGAAAAGTCACCAGGATGAGACTCTGTCCCAGACCTGGGCCTGCGAGGATGGGGCCTCCTTGAGCAGGGACAAGGGACAGTGGAGAATGACTCACTTTCCTTTGCAGTCCAGGGAGTTAGTGAGCAGCTGACATCTGCTTCACACCCACACCAGGTCGACACTCTGAATAGGAAGAACTGACATCATTCCCAGACTCCCCCGCCTCCCCCAGAAAGCTCATCCCCGCAGGCAGCTTCAGCGACAGCCCCACTCTGAATTTCTGCCTTTGCAAACTGTCTCCTACAAGAAATTTCATTTGCTATTCCTGAGCCGCTGTTGTCTGATTGTGACCTGGTTCACACTGGAGTGTTCACCGGAATCTGTGCACAGACATACACATCATACATCCACATAATCTTTCCACTTGGTGCGGCTGCCGAACAAACTGAAAAGGAGAATTGACTTCCAACATCTCCTCTTGTTAGGAAATGTCATCTGGTATCAGAAATACGGCAGTCTCTGTTTTTAGAAAACGAACTCTATCTTAATATTTAACAAGTTTTTCTCCAAGCTGCACGTTAATGGGTTGTTAGTGTATACTTTATATTCATATACATATTTTCAAGTACTTAGGATGTCAGTGCTCATAAAGCACTCACATAAAAGAAGGCAGTTAATGGTATTCTTTTTCACATAAGAATACACACACAAACAGATCGCAGCCCAGGCCTTCTAGACCAGGTAAGAGAGGCGACTCCAGCAACACCTTCGCACCAACCAAAAGCCCGCACAACAGGCAATTGTGACCTCTTAGTGATAGGGAAGCATGGGCTTGCCCAGGACCATGGCAATCTAATGGGAACAAGGAGACCCACAGACAGTGTGTCCCAGGGGTGGTCCGCCCTAGGGTTCTGAAGGGAAAACGCTGCCCCACCCTGCACTTTGTGGCATCACACCGATGGACACTACTATGGTGAGCAAATAAATGTATGGACGGTGTGATATGGGAGACAGAAAGAGAGAGACAAGAGATGGCTCGTGTCCTGTGAACAGAGGCATATTTGAAGAGATGAAAGTGATGAGGAGCAGGCTGAGGTGGGTGGCTTCATTGCCACTCAGGGCTGTGGTGATGTCTGGGCCTGGTCTTCTGCTGGGGCCCATGTCTGAGTCCCTGGCTCTGATGCAGCCACAGTCTCTGTGGATATCCCTGGCTCCTGGTACCACCAATGGCAGAGGTATGGATACGGCTGTTCAGAATGGCCCCTGTCCATCACTGGCTGCAACACAAAGAACTGGTCCTGCCCCTTACAGGCTGAGGCACTCCTAAGAAAGGAATCTGCACCTCACCTGGGCAGCACAACAGAGTTGACCCTGTTAGCAACACGGCCCGGGACATGGGTAAAATGGCCCTGAGGTTACGACAATGGGGGTGTGGGTCACGCCCATCTCATATGCTGTTGGGGAGGGAAAAACCCCTGCTTGCGTTACCCCTCACCACCCGAGGCAGGTGGGGTACCTGACCCAACACCTCACTAGCTGCAGCACTTGGGAGAATGGGCCCTTCACCTCACTGGGGCAGCGCGGTAGAGTAGGCAAGCTGCTCTGCCTCCGGCTCAGCTGTGTAACCACAGCACCCCCGCTTGCCAGGGGCAAAGGCCGGGCCCCACTTAGGCGTCTCCAAGTCCAGGAGCAGCCCAAAGGCCTCAGCGAGTTTGTCACAAGCGAGGTGAGGGAGTACACTGTTTACGCTATCTCCAAATTCTAAAAATCTCTGCACTTGTTTCTGTTCCGCCCCAGGTCCTCTGATTTTCAAAACGCATCCAAGCAACTGTACAGACAGTTGAATATTCTTGCCCCATAGTCACAAATATTTACGGCTTTACTCCTGATATAATCACTGCCCCTTTATATTAATTTTTTATATTTATGCGAGCACTCACCTTCTATTCTTATGCCTGCGGTGTCTCATTTATGTGCAGTGTCCATCACACACAGGAAGACTCCCTGTACCACTGGCCAAACGGAGGAGGTTATCTGTCATGAGTCCTGAGCGCCACCTTTTTGGGGTGACTTCTGCCACAGCAGGTTCGTACATTTTAGGGTAGGGGCCTGAGGATTAGGAGGGACAGAGATAAGAAAAAGTCCACAGAGACACAGGATAGTATCCGGAGGGCCGCTCATATGTACTGAGTTTTGAGTTCTGTGTCCTGAGTTTTGCCTGTGTTTAATTTTCCATACACTTTTATACCCCAATACAAAAGGGGGGAAGGCAAAAGACAGCTTTAACATGGCACAGAGGACAGCTAGAACAGTTACTTGCTTTCATACTCTGAGATATCAAGCCATTAATTTATGAAAAAAAAGCATTCTGTTGTTTAGGCAATGAGCCCACCCTAGACAAAGTATCCTGAAGGCAGTTACTCCCTAGGTCAAGCCTAATAATATTAATATTAAAAATAATAATAATAGAACAAAAGTGTGCTTAAATTTTCTGACCTTTGGTCAGGGTAGAGTAGATCTACCTGTTGGGCCATTTTATGTCTAAAACCCCAAGTACCGCACCTTAGGGCAGGGTGTGTAGCCACAGGTGTTGTCAACAACTCTAAACAACCTCAGACTCTCTGGTCTTCAGATAAGGTAAAATAGACTCACATTGTTGGCTCTCCACAGTCGGGGAGAGATGCCCCCCTTACTCCTCACTGCTCACCACCTGCGACAGACTAACAGGCTGACCTCCTCTTACCAGCCGCAGGACTCAGGAAAGCAGGCCCTGCCCCTTGCCTAGGCCGCACAGTAGAGGGGGCCCTGTGGGCAGAGGTGTGGGTGAGATAGCCCTGAGGGTCTGAGAGTGAGATAGCCCTGAGGGTCTGAGAGTGGGATAGCCCTGAGGGTCTGAGACTGGGATAGCCCTGAGGGTCTGAGAGTAGGATAGCCCTGAGGGTCTGAGAGTGGGATAGCCCTGAAGGTGTGAGAGTGGGATAACCCCGAGGGTGTGAGAGTGAGATAGCCCTGAGGGTATGAGAGTGAGATAGCCCTGAGGGTCTGAGAGTGAGATAGCCCTGAGGGTCTGAGAGTGAGATAGCCCTGAAGTTGTGGGTGAGATAGCCCTGAAGGTGTGAGAGTGGGATAGCCCTGAAGGTGTGAGAGTGGGATAGCCCCGAGGGCGTGAGAGTGAGATAGCCCTGAGGGTCTGAGAGTGAGATAGCCCTGAGGGTCTGAGAGTGGGATAGCCCTGAGGGTGTGAGAGTGAGATAGCCCTGAGGGTGCGAGAGTGGGATATCCCTGAGGGTGTGAGAGTGGGATTGCCCTGAGGGTGTGAGAGTGGGATAGCTATTCACACCCCTCTCATCTGCCTACATGGTGAGGGTGAGGAAAAGATGCCCTCCCCCCCTTTACCCTGGCACCTATGGTGGATAAGGCAGATGTCCCTCCCCCTTATCACCTGCAGCGCTCGGGAAAGTGGACCCTGCACCTCGCCTGGGCATCATGGTAGAGGTGACCGTGTTGGCGGACATGTGGGTGACCAGCCCTGATTCTGTGAGCATGGGGGTGCTGTCCTCATTACTCAGCTACCGTGAGGTGGCCTGGGCAGTGCAGAGATGCCCCCTCCCCCAGTCCATCAACTACTGAGGCAGGTGGAAGGCTGGCCCTGAGGTCATGAGAGGAGAGAGCTGTCCCTGTCCATCATCAGCTGCAACTGGTGTTGCTCCTCCTACACCTCTCCCTGGCAACATGGTAGAGCTGGCCCTGCAGTGTAGGTGTGAGAGAGCGGACCCTGAGAAAGGGAAAACAGGCCCTGTTTCTTGCTCAGTGCTGCAGGGTTAAAGTCACCAGGGCAATGCTGGAGAACTCACTCTGATGGCAAAGATGGGGGCGGGGGAAGCTGGCAGGCTGAGCAACCCTGCAACTCCCGGGACACAGAACCAGGGTTGTGTATTGGCCCACTCCAACATCCACACCATCTGTGATCTGCTGGAGAACGGGGACAGGGAGAGGCGGGTTCTGTGGAGCCAGGGCTGCAGGATCCCCACAACACAAGGCAGAAACGGGGTGTCCAGGAAGAGTCCCAGTAAGGGCCCAGTGTCGGTAGTATGCAGAGGCCAGGGGCTCCAGACCTAGACCAGTGACTCTCTGTGACAAACACCTGCATGTAAAATGTATAGATAATAGGGTTTACCGTGTGATTCACCGAGTCACACTGAAGCGTCCATGACGAGATTTTTCCCTTCCTCCTTTTTTTTTCTTTTTGTTCCTTTTTTCCTCCTAAATTTTATTTTGTTTTATTTAGGGCAGGGAGATGGGTGGGATCAGGATTTATGATGTGAAAGACACAATGAATAAGTAAAAAGAAAGTTAGATAAAGAATACACACACATATATGTTTTTAAAGAGATTTCTGGGCATGCTGGCAGGCATCTATAATCCCAGCATTTGGGAGTTTGAGTGAGGCAGAAGGATCATTAGTTCAAGGTCAAGCTAGGCTATGTACAGCAAATCCTGTCTGAGAATAAAGTACAGAAAGAATGAGAGAGACAGAGACAGAAACTGAAACTAAGACGTCTATCTTATGAACCAGACTTTTTCCAAGGTCCCCCATGTGAGAGTGCTGAATTTGTATGACCCATGTTTAGACACAGCAGCCTGAACATAGGATCATAGGATAAACACAGGGAACATAGGATCAAAGAACCAGTTATGATTAGACAACATGGTGATGATATGGTGCCTGGCATGGGCCAAGATACCTAATGCTGTATAATGCTAGGGAGCTATGGGTCAACACAACATGGCTGACATAGGAAGTGCAGAAAACTCAAAAGCAAACAACAATATAATCAATTACACACTGTTTGGGTCAGAATGTCAGTTTTGTATAGATTTTGTATAAATAGGGTCTTTGGGTCTAAAGCCTTCATCTTTGCCAGATTCCTGTGTGTAGGCCTGCGTGCCTCCTGTGGCCTGTGTGCCAGTCTGTGCAGTTCAAGTGTGCAAGTGTGTGCCCGTCTGCCCTGTGAAGTACGAATGTAGGACACTCAGCAGGCAGGCACACATTTGTGCACTTGGACTGCACAGACTGGTACACAGGTCACAACAGTGGAGACGGAAAAGCTTCTTATTGGGCACAAACTTGAAGAAACAGGAAGAACGAATGGCTAGGAAGACACCAAGTTTGAGAATGACACGCGCTGAAAACAGGAGTAGAAAGCCTATAGATAACTGCCCCTGACCTCTACAGACCAGATCCCTGTGAGTCCAACCTCCAATTCCAGGAGAGAGGGTGGGTCACAGAAAGCCAGCATTAAACTGGCTTATCTGACTCCACTGGAGTTAGCATGAAATTGCTATCGATGCTTATAGTTTGTGTCCATTGCAGGTCACATGAGCCATCTTCAGTTCAGCATTCAGTTATAAAGCCATTGGCTTCTTCTTTCTTGTAGACCCCAGCCATGACAAGCTCAATAGAGGCCTGAGTCTCAGTAGTTTACCCTGAGACAGTACCTGGTTTCAATAAAGACCACAAACTGAGACCACCAGGTACAGACCATCCGAAGGAAATTCCTAATGTTCCAACCACTGTAGATAGGGTAACCTGCCAGCACACATACTGCTAATGTAACTTTTCTGGGTTTTGCCTTTAAATAATGCCCTCTAGAAGGGCAGGGTAGCTCATCTTGCTGCTACTGCTGCTGCTGCTGTGCTGACGAGGTCCCTGCCAGATTGTACTGTGCACACAATAAACATTGCTTTCGCATTTTGGTGAGTCGGTCTCCCTGGTGGTCTTTTGAGGTCCCCGCAGACTGGGCATAACACTCTCACTTAGCTTCCTGATGTGCACAGGTGAACTACTGAGCCAGTGACATCTGCAGGCAGTCCTTCTGCCATCATGGGACCAGCCAGCCCTTCAAAATGCCCGAAACAAGATCAGCTGTGAAACTGAGGAAAAGATGGAAGATGGACCCTGTGGCATGGCTTCCTGTGGGCTTTGTCCATTCAAAACCAATGAAGCTTTTCAAACTGCAGTAGAGGATGGACAGACAGCCATGTAGAACCGTTGTTGAGCCAGATCCTCTGCACACCTCTTCAGAGAACCTTTGGAACTTGGAAGGACACATTAGTTTCTTTTATTGCTTTACATTGTTCATATCTGCGTTGACCTACTAATCAACATGGTACCTTGTGTTGCCCAAAACATCACATTTTGCTTCTTCTTCCACAAACATTTGTCCAAAATGCTAGTGATGTACTTATTGATAATTCAATGTCAACCTTTCAGACTTCAGTTGACTTCCTCATGGCCCTTGATGCTGATAAATCCTGTCTCCTTCAAGCTCTCCCCCTCCTGGCCTTTTGATTAACACTCAGTTTTCTCATAAAGCCCTTTTCGATTGCTCCTGTCTATACAGTGAGGTGCTATACAGATCTTCTGTCTTGATGCCAGATTACAGGCTTGGGAACTCCAAGACTATATAGTTCCTGGAATTAGCTAACATTTAGGGAGATTGGCAATCACACTAAAACTTGAGAGCCATGAATCAGACAGCTGTCAACTTTTTTTCACCTGTAAGAATTTCCTTCAAAATCAAAAGGGAGATTTACGTAGTATGTGCAAAGTCCTTTAGTTCCCAGAACTCTCAGCATAGAGAGATGGGAAGGGAGAGGAAAGGAAGAGAGAGGAGAGAAATCACAGCACAATTAGTAATGGCATTTAGATGACATCTTTGCAACCTGTTTAAAAGATATTCTCCAAAACTGCCCATAGGTTTGCAGATACTCTGTACCTTTGTGTCTATATTATTGTCAAAGTTATCAGATTTAAGGATAAGGAGATCCAGGAAGTAACACACACAAAGCTTTCTAAGTTATCTGCCATTGTGGGCATATCCATTTCCCAAGTGCTCAATTCAATTCCAACATGCTAAGAATACCAAGTGATGAGTTTTCAGTTCATACATATCATAAGAAAAACAGCAACAAACATTCACTCACAATTAAGGATTCAATGACCAATTTTGATCCAGCTCTAGGAAAATGTCCAGTTTCTGGGAACCCGTAGTCCTAATAACTGACATAGGAGGTCCCAGTGCATATAAAACACTATCCAAGTACAGTGGCCCGTGCTGAGTACCAAAAGGAAAGCAAAGGACTTGTACAATCTCTCTCCAGTCTCCCAACCCCCAGCCACATTGTATTCTGCACACATTCCGAAGCATTAGCATCGGCTGATTTGGAAGGAATATTGGAAATGAAGTGATAGCAGAGTAAATGTCAACGCATTCAGTGTGACACCGTGAGCACCAGATCTTAAACAGCTTCATCATTGTGGCATTTACTGTGTCCTGAAATAATATTAATCCCACTGTTGTCCTTCTTGATGGAATCATCCATGAATATGGTTTATGGGCCTGGCCAAAGTGATAATAGGTTAAAAGAACAGCCTATCTAGTGTTCCACTAAATTAAGGTTGCTCCATGGAATTTAATGAAACAAGGGCTGCATGGGGCTTTCAAAGGACGTTCTTGTAATTCATGTCTATTTAGGGCTCCCGATAACCAGAAACCTAATTTCTTAGAATAAAAGAGCCTTTTGTAAAGCCTGGTCACATAGAAAAAGAAGAAGAAAAAACTTGAAAGGGCAGTAGTCAGCCCTTTGTTATTTCAAAGTCAAAGTTTAAGGAGGAAGAAAAGTTAGACAGGAGTAAGAAGACATTTTGAATAAAAACTAAGAAAATTAATCCGGTCCATATGAAGCTGTGCAGCTGAGTCCTAAACTAAGCTCCTTGTGCTAGCCACTTCCTCTAACAACACAACTAGAGAAGGAAAACTATGTTGGAATACAGAAGACGTACTAGATATGTCGAGAACGGAAGACATTGTTCAGTGCTGAGAACTGCAGAGAGAAGACAAGAGTAAACACTCCTGTCCTTCTATTCCCATTCTACTTGCCAAAAGCTAAACAGGAGGGGCTAAACCTTCTATAAAATGGCACATCCCCAGACTGGGAGAACAGGACTATTCATTGTCCTGCCAAAGGCTGGGCCACAATGGCAAACAAAACTAGATCTGTATCTCTCGTGCAGCATAGGTATGCAGATTGCTCCTCTTTAGGGTAAAGACCATTTCCCCATTAGGATTCACTGAGTTCTTCCTGAACTATCACTTTTCTTTTTCTCTATCACCAGTGACTTTGTATTTCTTTGTTAGCTTGTAGGTCACAAACTCAAATACCAAGAGAAGCCCAACAAGTTCCTGAAAGGGCCAAAGGGGGAGTAAATAGACTAGAGAATATTTGGGATGGGTCACGACAAGAGAATATTTGTCCCATTGATAAGGAGAGACCAGTGAGCATGGGACCACTAGACCGTGCAACATCACAGACTTGGTGCTGCTATATTTGAGGATTTTTTTTAAGAATCCAGTATATAAAATAATCTAGCTCTTAATATAGCCTAATACTGCTTTTTAAAAATCGCATGACATTATGTCCGTGGGCTGTGATCCCAACTCCGTTTACAAATCAGGAATTTGACAATCATGTTAAAACAATGGTATTTAGGGTTCAAAGCACTAGCCTAGAAAAGAGAAAACAATATTATATATTTAGACCCCTGTCTCGCTGCATTAGGCTTATGCATAGTAGATTTCAGTTATCTTCGGTTTTTCTTGACTAATCTTTGTGATGAGTCTGAGGTTAGACTTATTTTCTCTGACTCCAGGGTAGATAAGGAGGGGTTTAGTCACCCAAGATCTTCTGGGTGCCATTTGCTCTGAGTCCACTAATGATCACAACTCTATTCAGAGACACCCTTTCACATTAGAATTCATCCCCACCCTACCCCTCTCTTCTTTCCTCAATAAAATCTTTGTTATTGCTCAAAATAAAACTGGGTTATCAGTCCATTAGGGCCCACATTATTTAAATTCAGAAAACACATGAGTAACATAGTCAATGCAAGGTTCCAGGTTAGCCTCCCAATTCCAGCCCAAGAATAACCCAGTTTTTCTACTTCTAAATGTGTAAAAAAGAAGGAGGCTATGCGCAGACAAGACTCAGGTACCTTTTCTTTCAAGAAGGTGTCCCCTTTTAAGCAAACATAAGACCACAGCAAAGCAAGCGGCAACCCCAGTGTGCTGGAGAGTTTTATGTCAACTTGACACAAGCTAAAGTCATTCGAGAAGCAGAAACTTCAATTAAGAAAATATGTCCATAAAATCAGGTTGCAGGCAGGCTTATAAGACATTTTCTTAATTATTGATTGATGGGGAAGGCCCAGTCCATTGTGGGTGATGTCATCTCTGAACTGGTGGTTCTGGCTTCTATAAAGAAAGTAGTCTGAGCAAGCCATGATGAGCAAGCCGGTAAGCAGCACTGTTCCATGGCCTCTGCATCAGATTCCTGTCTTGTTCAAGTTCCTGTCCTGACTTCCTTTGATGATGAAAAGGGCTGTGGAAGTGTAAGCCGCATAACCCGTTTCCTCGCCAAGCTCTGTTCCGGTCATGATGCTTCATCAAATTGAAATCCTAAGACATCCAGAACAGTGAGGCAGTGGCAAACCTTGCAGCAGCCATGCACCGCTCTTGTGTTGAAGAACACAAGCTCCGGCTGTCTGATTTCTCCAGGAAATGGTGAAGAGTGAACAGCAAGCCTTTGTTAACTCATTGCCAGGTATGAGCACATTACTTGGCTGACACGGAGCCTTCACCCTCCCTTTCACTGCCTTCTTCTTCCATGAGGAAATCCTGTGGGTGCTGAGTTTAATTCTTCTTCATCTGTTAATTTTGTTGTGCCTGGACCCGAGATAAATGAGATGTGTTGAAAAATAGAAATATATGTGCTGTCTCTGAGTATTTCACAGAGTGCTAACACTGAGTCTTGAGCATAAATAGAACTCAATCAACATTTAAGGGAGAGAATGACATAATGAATTATCTGTCAACATATGGAAGTCCAACTCAGCCACAGAGATAATTCCCCTGCATTAAAGACAAGGTCAGAAGCAGAAGGATTTGTGTATCTTAATCAAGTAACAGATATGTGATAGTTAATCTTTGACAAAAATCTATCACTCTTTCACAATAAAAGTCCTAGAGAATATAGGGATATAGAAGACATAGCTCAACATAGTAAAGTCAATATACAACAAACCCACAGCCAAAATCATGTTAAATTCTTCAAGAATAACTTGAAGCACTTGCACTAAAATCAGGAACAAGAAGGATGCCAATTCTCTGCTGTTCTGCATAATACTTGCAGCCTCATCCCCAGCAGTAAGACAAAAGAAGGAAATAAATGGGATGGAAACAGGGAAAGAAGAAGTCAACATGTCTCTGTTTTCAGATGACATGATTCTATAAATAAAAGACCCCAAAGACCCCACTAGAAATTCCCTAACTCTGACAAATGCATCCAGAAAAGTATCGGGCTATAAAACTAACACATAAAAATAGGTATGTGTGCCTTGAGAGACTACCCATACTCCAGTAGATTGTGCCACACCCATGCACATATTGGCAGCACTAAATGAACTCAGCAAGTGTCTTAGTGTGCTTTGTGTTGCTTTGATAAGACACTAATCAAAACCAACTTGGGGAGGAAACAGTTTATTTCACTTTATACTTCCTGGGAAGTTAGGGCAGGACCCAGGAAACAGAAACTGAAGTAAGGGCCATACGGGATGCGATTGTTTTCATTAGACTCAAGATTAGAATATTTTGTCACCCTAAAGTTGACTTCATGTCCCTTTGCCCTTGATGATTTCTTCCTAATTCAAATCTCAGGTAATTGTGGCTGTCCTTTTGGGGGTTGTTTTCCTGTATTTCATTTAACTGGATTCATACAATTATGGAGTTGTTTATTTGTGTCCTCTATTAGTTGTTGAACAGTTTTTTAAGATTCATCCATGTTAGTGTATGCAATGTTAATTATTTTTATT
This sequence comes from Bramus lutescens, assembly GCA_001685075.1. NCBI lineage: Eukaryota > Metazoa > Chordata > Mammalia > Rodentia > Cricetidae > Bramus > Bramus lutescens. The sequence goes on from LOEQ01002752.1 coordinate 50,202, forward strand.
ATTGAGTTGTATTCCAATGTGTTTGTGTGTATGTGTGTTATGATATGTATCATACATAATACATTTATCTAAGTACTATTTTACTATTTGATGGCTATTTAGATTATTTATAGTTTAACAGCTATAAAAGTTCACATGCAGAGTGTTATATAGTCATGTGATTTTACTTCCTTTGTGCAAATATTTGAGGAGGATTTCTGTGTGGCACGGTAAGAGTTGATAACCAGAACGTTTTCACAATGGTTAGCTCATTTTGCAATCCTGCCAATAGTGTATGAGAGAGATTCAGTGTACCACCGTCTCGCCAACCTGAAATATCATGAGGCTTTTTTGTTCTAGCCATTCCAGGGAAAGGATAGTGATGTTTAATGGTGGTTTAACTGGATGTTTCTACTGACTGACAATACTGGGTATATCCTTGCCTGCTCATTGACCTTATACCAGCTCTTGGCTCAAATGTTTCATTCACTTAAAAAAATAAATTCATCGTCTTATTGGATTGCTTTAAGATGTGGTTTAGAGAAAATTTCTTCATAAGATGCTGACTTCAAAAGATTGGTTCTTCCATCTGTGCTTTTTCTAAACAATATATGTCAATGGTCAAATATTCTAATTTGATGAACTTTAATTTATAGTGATTTATAGTATGCTCTATCTTGTATGTTTCTTACTTTCAAAACCTTTGCCTAAATGAAGGTCACTTTTTTTTTCTTAGTGCTTTGGGGAACTTTTATAGTTTTATCTCTTACACTTTCTGAGAATGGTGGAGGTCAACTGGCCTGTACCTCTTCTGTAGCCGTCTTGACTCAGGTTTCCCATCCCTGTTCACAGTCATACCCAGAATATGATTCTCCCTTTTCCTCTCTCGCGCCTCTCCCTTTCTTTCTCAATCTCCTTTCCGTTTACATTCTGATCTGTGCTCCTGAAATACTCACACTGTCTTGACCCTGAGCCTCTGGGTTGATGACTGTATTCAGTCGAATTATCTTTTCTTACAGTGCTTTCTCTTTTTCTTTCCTGACAACATTTCGCTGCAGCCTCATTCCCATTCCTCCTAAATCTCCAACACCAAAGTTATTTCTTCTGGGAAGATGTTCCCAACCATTCTAAAGCCTCCCATCCCTACCAAAATAAAGTATTTCGTATGTGCCTCTTTATGCACAGGTGTGAATAAGATGATACTTAAAACCACATATTTTGTTATTTTGTATTACTCAGGGTACCTAAATATCATAGATGCACAAAAAGATGATTAATCAGTATTCATGGATCTATGTTTAATTCTGTTTTTATATTCTCTGTTAAGTATAAACAGGCCATGAGGTCTTGGGAATAGAAGAAACAAGAGGTGGTTTCTATCTCCAGATTTAAATCCTGCCTGAGGCAGGAACAGATCTGCTGAAGTTCACGACCTCCTTCTATCCTTCATAGATAGTGGAAGCCACACTGCTAGGCTGAGTCTAAGAGAAAAGGGCGTGGTAAGTGCCAATAAGGAGGGGGCTTCTCGAGGAAAGCATCTCTAACAACCGTGTGTTTGCCTCTGGTGCCAAACACGTGTCAGCAGGATCATCACATATGACAGAAATGCACTGGACCTCATTGTTTCTGCCAGATCATATGTCCACTTCCTCCCTGTTTTCCCTATTCCGAGGTGCAGGTGTAATCCTTGTTCTTCTCTTTAGGAAATACAATGGAAGCTGAGAAGAGGGCTTACTGTGTAAGAGCTGATTGTTGCACAAGCTGAAGGACGTGAATTTAAATCCGCAGCGCGCACGCAAAAAGCCCTGTGTGCCTGCACCCTTAGCACTGCTAGGGGCAGGGGCGTTGCTAAGGGTGTGGGCAGGGGCAGGAAGCTGTCTGGGGCTTGCTGGCTACCAGATAACTCCAGAATCAATGAGAAAGTTCTTCTCAAAAGGAATGTGGTGGACAGTGATTTAACAGGACACCTGACATCCTCCTCGGGCCTTTGCCCATGTGCAGGGGTGCATACACCTACGTATATGTAAGCATGTACCACCCATGCCTACTCTACCCACATACTCACATTAACACAAATTAAAATAAGCAAATACAATTGTATTTGTTTGTTTGCTTTTCAAGACAGGGTTTCTCTGTAGCTTTGGAGCCTGTCCTAGAACTTGCTCTGTAGACCAGATTGGCCTTGAACTCACAGGGATCCACCTGCCTCTGCCTCCGGAGTACAGGTGCACCACCACCGCCCTGCTATAAGTACAAATTTTAAAGTTATTTGTGACACTTCCTAAGACTTAAGAGAGTTCTTACTGAAGGAAGACATCAACTGACAGAGAGGTGGGATAAGAAATTTTTTCAGATAGTTATGGTTAGTTAGACACAAAAAAGAGTATAGGTTCTGGCTAACCAAGTTAAAAGAATTCTCCATGAAATTTGGTGAAACAGTGAATCCCAGAGCTTCAAAAGTCAAGGCATACCATACTCAGGAAGAAAAATCCTAGTAGCCTAGCTTAGGCCAGTCAGAAAGAAAATTTGTCATTCCCAGGATTCAGGGAGAGTCAGACACCCTTTTTCTGTATATGTAAGCATGTGCTCTCTCTTTCCTTCTCTCTCTCTCTCTCTCTCTCTCTCTCTCTCTCTCTCTCT
>LOEQ01002752.1:53669-65349 GCA_001685075.1 Bramus lutescens
CTCTCTGCCTTGAGGGGAGAAGGCAGAGGCGGTAATGAGAGTAGACTTTTTCTAAGGGCTGAAATATGAAGCCAATTACTAAGGGGCAGGTTTCCAGCAAATTGACTTCTTGATAGCTCACATTTATCTGCTTTAGATTTGCATAGACAGACAGGAAGGGAGGCTTTCCGCTTTGATCCAGGTAACAAAGGCAGAATCCACTCAGCAGGAAAGGAACAACTTACTCAACTTACCTGCAACCTTGTGTCCAGGGTTCAGCAATTACAGGCAATGAGGAACAAATCATGCCCCCCCAAAAAAAACTGATTTAAAGAAAGAAAAACAAAAATCTTCAACAGAAAAAAAAAACCTTTTTTTTTTCCTGTGGATGATGTGTGAACTCTAGCAGAGACAGCCAGATCAATTACACAACTGAACGCCACAAACTTTTGCAATGGCAAGATATTTTTTCCCAGCAGGTGAGCATAGGGAAAGAAATACAGTTTTCTCCCTATTCTACCTAGTATTTAGTGAGACCAACTTCTATAATAAAAGAAAGATTTGCAGGAGGGTGGGAGATAAAGCAAAGAAATTTAGTACTAAAGACACCTCAAATGTATAACAGAGATACCCAGGAAATAAAGAATGAATGATCCCAAAGAGGTAGTTCTGCACTCAGGCTAAAATGCAAGCATGCGTATTTGGAATGGCATGGCCTGGTCTCTATCAGCTTCAGACACTTTTAATATTCCTCCTTCCTCTTAGTTCCTGTCCTTTATCCTCTGCTCTTCAAACACCCAGAAATCAGAGGCAGTCCTCAGAACTCTGCAGAAAACAGAAATCAGACCTGCACCTTGTTATTGAAACAATAAAATCTAGCCATCAATGCAATGAACCCTGACCTACAACACCACCTCACATGATTCAATAATAAAAGACAAAAAAAAAAAACAAGTGAACATGGACAAAGGATTTGATACTCAGATCACAGCCAGTAAACCCTGAACCGAGGCCTAGATCACACTCAGAATCCCAGACCTCCAAAGGCTCTGGCAGGAAGACTACAGGCTTGAGAGCAGGGTGGGTGACCTAGGAAGACCCTGTTTCACAGAAGCAGTAGAAGGCTGCTGCGCAGCTATTTCAAACACTTCTTCCTTCAGGGGTGGGTGACAGCAACAATTGCTGGGGACAATAGACTTCCTGAATGAGTAAGCTACCTGAAGTCATTCCTAGTGCTCTGGGGATGCCGTTTTCATGAGCTGCTGTCCAGGTTAGGGTGGGCTTTCTTGATGATGCAACTGCCTGTCAATCACCCATGCTGCTATGAGAGCTACAGTGATGTTTTAAGTTTAAATTACTCAGCTTAAGAGATCTAGGAAACAAAAATGGCCTTCAATCTGTAAATCCCACTTCCTCAAGGACAGACAACTTCCTGAAATGCGGGAGGCTGTTCCTATAAGACAAAAATCCACAAGTTTTCACTTCTGTAAACAAAGTTGGTTATCCCAACTGCACAGGATGTACTTAATCACACATAGGCAGGATGCACATAGACAGGAAGTAAGTCAGATGTATGTTTGTTCCCGATTGGACAAACGTGGGAAGTACATAACCTTGTGGGGTTTGCCTTTATAAGTCCCTGTCTAATGTGATTGGTGTCATTCTCTAGGAATATCAGGCATGGACCTGGCCAGTGTCCATCTTCCTGGCCAGTATTTAATAAAAATTGCTTCAAATTTGGCTCAAAAATTGTGGTAGTGGTCTTATTCTCACCCTGTGGGATTAACACTCCCCATACTCCCATAAGTAACCCCAAGAAACTCACTGAGTTTTGTTGTTATTTGGTTTGGTTTTGCGCTAACTTAGGTGGAATCATTTCTTTGGGCTGTTCTAGGTGCCTTATTTACAGTGTATGTTTCCATTTTCATAAATATTCAAATGTGGATGAGCTCATTATCATGAAAAATAAACAATTGATGGTATGTCCAGAACAGGCTGATAAAGGGCCAAAAAGTAAATTGAGAGTTGCTTAGAAATAAGGAAAGGAAGTGTACAGAGAGGGATTGCTAATGGTTACAGCTTCTCAGTATTATAAAAGTGACTCACTAAGAATTACACAGCTATGGGAACACATTCTTTAAAAAAAAATCCTTGTTGTATCTCTATAAAATAGATCTGGTGTGTGATGTGTGAATTATAGTGCATTAAAGCTTTCTTAAAAACACAAAATATGCTTTCTTTTGCGACAGGGTCTCATGCAGCCCAAAGTAACCTCAAACTTTCTATGTAGCTTAAGATGACCTTGAACTCATGATCCTTCTGCTTTTACCTGCTGGGTGCTAGGATTATATATGCACCACCATGAGCAGCTTTATGTGGTGTTGGGTTCTGAACACAGAGCCTCAGGGTGTAAGGAAGTCAACAACTGAGCCACATTCTCCATCCAAGAAAAGAGAAGCCTGTGCCTTGTTGTGGTTACAGACATACATATAAACTTGCTTTTCATTTCTAGGAATATCATAACACATGCCACAAACTTGGTGGGTTAAACAAGGGCGATCTATGATCTCACAGTCCTGAGAGCTAGAAGTCAGGGCTCAGGGCATCAGCAATGCTTTCTCCTTACAGAACTGGAAAGAAAAGTCTCCTCCATACCTTTCCCTAACTTCCCATGGTTTTCCAGATATCATGGACGTTCCTTGGTTTATAGGAACATTGATCCAATCTGTCTCCATCTTGTCTCTACATTGACCCATCTTACAAGGGCACTGGTAGCATTGTGTGAAGAACCACACCCATCAAATCTTTTATTATTATTATTCTATTATCTATTATTTTTAAGTAAATTTAGTTCAGCAATTTGGAGGTACTGCAGAGTAAAATTTCAACGTCTGAATCTGAGGGAAGGACACAGTTCCATACATGACAGACTTACTCAGAAAAGTAATATACAGTCAACTTAGATATAGTAAGCTTACAACTCACTGGGGGACTGTGAAGTACAGCACTCTAACCTAGAATTTTAAATACCCATGGTATTTTCATTCTCTAAGCCATTCATGATCTTGAAGCAAAGCAGAAAAGACCATTGGGAATAGTCCAACAATTAAAATGGCATGGTTTCACCTAACCATCAATGTATAGAGAAGAGTCCAGGTCAGAGTGAACCAGAGGTACTGAGGAGCAATGTTGATGGCTACTAAAGATGGAACTTGAAGGCTCAAGACAGCACTTTCTGAGAAGTCATGGCTTTATTTCTTCAACCAGTGCCAACTTTAGTATAGTCATCTATATATAATTTCCTTGCATTGTGGTTTTCTTGCATTATTTTGAGAAATGAGCACTCAGACAATAATCAGTTCATTTGCAAGTTGCCAGAAAGTCTCCTCTCAGGTTTCCACTAAGAAAACATCTATGAAGGGTCTTCAAATGGATTCACTTCAAGACATATGCAGAGACAGAAAGACTGTCTAGGTTTTCTCATCAGTAACCTGCTAACTAGTGAATGAGCATTTGTCAGTGGTCTCAGCTTTCAGTACAGTTGGAGGCCCACCAACTAACAATCCATCAGCTACAATTCCACTGTGGGTGTCCTTGGTCATATCCAAGCATGTAGTTCCAACATCATTCTCCGTGTGTTCTTTAAAGTAAGAAGGGATGGGCATAGTGCTCTAGACAGAGAGTCAGCCAGCTGTGGCCCACATCAAGTACAACCAGCTACCGATTTTTATATAGCAAACAAATTAAGGCGTGCTGGGGAAAATATTTAGTAATTGAAAAAAAACATAAAAAGTTTATGAAATGCAAACCTCAGTGGCCACAAATACAATTTTATTGAAATAAAGCCACACTTGCTAATGCATATGTTGCCTCTGGATGTTCTTATACTGTAGGAGCACAGCTGAGCACTACAAGATACACCATGTAACTCCCAAAGCCTAAAATATTTACTGTGTGGTCCCTTACAACTGGTACTTACCCATCTCTTTTGCTTCTCAAACAAGACTATGTTCACACACAGCCATCAGAAGACATTATTTAGATGCTGATTCTCATTAATATAACTATGGGATAGTCCTTGAGATTTGACTTTTCTGTTATTAGAAGAATGAACTTCCCTCTATCTACTTAGGCTGGACTGAGGAAGTAGATCTTCAAAATAACTGGAAATAGGTAAGTAAGACAAAAAGAAGAATATTTATACTTGACTAGGAGTTATTTGTTCACTGAATGCCCAGAGGTTAATGTTTTTATACCAATTTAACAGAAAGGGTGTAGTCAGTCTTTCCTGTTGGATTGCCAGCTCCCCAAAAGCCATGTGGCTTTTTACATCGCTTCCATTTTGTATGTCTGACTTCCTTACTGTCCCACTGGCATCTCTTGTTCACCTAGATTCATCCCTGTGAGTTTTTCTCTCTCCCGGAAGTCCCACCTAACCTCTCCTGCCTAGCTATTGGCCATTTAGCTTTTTATTAACCCACTCACAGCAATACATCTGTATACAATGTACAGATATCCTGCAGCAAAAGGAATGGTTAGAGTGGTTCAGGAAGATGGGGAGGGCTCTATTCGTTTTTATTTTCACTTTTTTTCTTCTTTTTTTGTGATAGTGGAATAAGTAAGTCTTCTTTCAATTTTCAGAGATTCCCTTGGAAGGGAGGAAAAATTGGGACTATTTAAGGCAGGTTTTGCAAGTTAGACCAAGGAAATTCAGAGAAGATTCCAAATGTTCTTGCTCAAAAATAATCATTATGCTATGATGGTGGGCCCTTTCCCATCAATTTCCCATGTGACACCATGACCAAAGGTCATAACTTGAGAGGTAAGGGTCCGTAGATCCATCTCAGAGCCCATCTCTTGACACTGTGATGCTCCCTTGCTCTGGGAGAAAATATACATGATTAAACATCTTGACATTCTTGGAAAGGATGAGAGATCAGCACAAGGGCAGTCCAGGAAACATCGTCCCATCATCCCTGTCACTTACAAAGCAACAGTTCCTCCCACTGCCTTCAGCAAACCTTTGTAGACTCAGGATTCCCCAAGCAAGTGGCATCAGCACCCTAACTACCATAGGAAAGGAGATAATACTGCCCACCAGGCCATGGCCAGCTGCAGTGTTCATGACCTCGTGATTTATTCCACCCATAATATCCACCCACCCTGTCTGTCCACACCACAATACTGTCCCTATTCAGAGCTGAGTTCCACCAGCTAAATCAAGTCCTATCTCATTTCTGTCATAGCATAATATCTTGTTAATCTCATAATATCTTGTTAATCTCAAAAATAAAGTCAATTTAAAATGAGATCCTTGAGCATACGTATCAAACTATTCACTACTTGCTAAATATCAGAATCTCTGGTTTTGGACTTGTAAGCTTCCGTGGCAGTCAGGTAAACGCTGGGGGTAAGATTGGAGCCATTCAGAAAAGCTGCAAGCTCTTTCCCCATAATCCTGAGATTTACAGTGTTAATTTAAATCCCTGAGACATCTGTGACTTTACTACTGCACCTCAATCAATTCTTCCGCAAGGAGCTGTATGGGTTCTGTAAGGAATTCACTGCTCTATCAATATTAGCTGTAAAGAAAGACTTGTACCCTAAGTCAAAGAAAGCGCATTACTAAACCAGGCTTCAGCCATTCTACGTCATAGGAAAGACAGTAAGAGAAGCGCTAGGGCTAGGAAATGTGGGTAAGCACACTCCTCCCACTTCCTCAGGGAGGGAGAAAATGAAACAAAGTTTGCATTAACCTGAAAATGCGCTTTCTCTGTGACTTGTGACAATTATAGGTAAAAATTATGAATGGGAGAAGGAAGGAATCATAAGTTTCCAGAGCAAAATCAACTTTTCTAACAAAAGCAAAAACAACAACAACAAAAAACGATACCCAATATGGTAGCTGCTGGTCAAACATGGCCTCAGAACACTTGAAACATAACGAGCAAGGCAGAGAAACTGAAGTTCTCATTTTGATTAATTTTGATTTCAATAGCCCACCCAGCTGCCAGAGCCTACTCACAGACTGCAGCTTTAGGTAAGCCATTACACTCCCGTGGATTTTCATTTCCGTTTTGGAGAATATGGGCATGGATGCTACGGTTTGCATATGGCTTGAGCATGTCCCCAAGGTACCATGAGCCGGTACCAAAACTGTACCAAACGTCATGACAAACATGGACAGCCATTAGGTCTTGGGGGCCTTGCCCTCAGAAGAGACAAATCCAGACCTGTAAAGTGGAGCCATGGCCAGAAGAATGGAAGTTCTAAGAGGGCCTAGCACCTGCCTGTACTGCTCTTGCTCCTTCCACCCTTGTGACGCTATCTGTCACGAGGCTCTGCCCAGAGTCAAACAGAAGCTCTCACCATGCCCTCACGCCTCCAGAAGTGTCTGCTAGCCATCAGTCTCTTTTCTTTACAGGTTCTCCACCTCAGGGATTTCATCACAGCCAAAGAAACCTGACTATGACGGTGGAAATACGAAGTGTGTATGGCTTCACGAAGTTCTGTCATTCTATAAGCCAAGAATAAACAACATAGCAATATTGGTCCTGTAGTCAGGGTTGTTTTCAGATCTTTGATCAAACTTAGATACTGTCCCCCTTGTCTTCCCATCCTACATTAATGACCCAGCACAAATGCAAGCCCCTTCCAGCACGTAATCTAAATGCGTGACGAGCGCCTGCTTCCTGGCTGGTTCCACCACCTGCTCTTCTAATAACACAAGGAAAGACACAGCATTAATTTTCTCATACTCATTTTGGCAATAACGAACTCATAGTAACCTAAACCACAATCTCTATATTGCCCTAAAGGCTACTTTACCTGCACACGGACCAGAATCCTCCAGTGTGGGGTCGCGGGGCACAGTTGGATAGAGGAACTGATGCTGCCTGGCAACTCATGTGGCACAGCTCCTCTCTAGGGAGGCCTACTCTGCAGTCCTTAGTTAATTTAGGAGCAGCAGGCCACTGCCTCCTACAAGGTTTGAAAAGACCTGGCAAGATCAATTACAGAAATGATTAGCATGCAAATGGCACCAGCAGGCTGCAGGCAAGAACGCTCTCAGTAAGGAAGGCAGAGGCCAGCCCTGGTAGAAGCAGATCACTCAGCAAGAAACAGCAGAAGAGTCATTAGCCTCTTTACGGATGGAAAACGTATTTCTCCCACCACATCAACTATGATACTGATATTCCGGAATCCTTTCATCAAAGGCTAGAGACTGGAAACTAAAAATTTAGCAAACAAATGAAGGGACGGTTGCCATTCTGGGAAAAAGACCGTGTATCTCCAACATCTCCCTGGTGTCTTCTTGCTTATTCTTCTTAAGTCCTCATCTGACTCAAAGCAGTGCATCTCAGACACGGCACAGGCTCTGCTATCACTTTAAACCAGGCGGGCTACTGAAAATGAGGAAACTAGTCAGTTCACCATTAGCCTAAGCTGATTCAGGCTAAAGGAGCCCTCTACTTTGCCCTATTAGGCGTCCTAGAGTGCTCCTTACTTTATGAAAATAACTGTTATCCGACATGAGAGTTTCTTTTGGCCTTTAATAAGTTTCTTTACTGACAATAGCACGTTAACTGCTGCCAACTTTGGGCTGCGGAGAACAGAATGTGACTTAGGAAAATATGGAAGATTGTTGAATTGAAGGTAATTAAGAAACAACAGATGCAGGTCCTCCCTCAGTTCGCCTAGACTCAAGATACACATTTACAAAGATAAAAATATTCTACTTGCCTCTCTTCCAGGAAGAACACAGCCATTGGCGAAAGCTGTAGGTCCCCATGAGCCCAGTGGTGACACTAGGAGAATCCTCATACACAGGACGGCCTGTGTTTTATCCCCATCCATTTACCATTCCCCAAGTTGTCAGCAACAGAAAACTCAATTCCTTTCTTCCTCATCCTATGGATTATAAAAAACAGATGGTTGTGTATTGGAGATGTTGTGTAAGCGTGGAATCCAAAGCTGCCAGTCAGAGATCTGCTCACTCTCTGGATGTCTCCATTATAGAAATTCCTCTTCAGTATTGTTCCCTTTGTGGCCTCATTAAAGTATTAAAAAAAGATACTTTATATCCATCCCTGATATCATTACCACCCCTGATCTGATTGGAGTGACTTGCTCATGATACAAACAAATAAGCAATTGTTATGGATTTGATAGGAATTGTGACCCCCAAAGCTCATGCACTGAAGATTTATTCCTCGGGCTGCAGTTCTGCTGAGCTGTGGTTAGGACATGTGGTGCATATGTGTAGCCGCATGAATCCCCTGAAGAGCTCAAGTGCTGCTAGTTGGACGAAGTAAGTCACTGGTGGGTATATGTCGTCCCGATCCTTCCTCCCCTCCACCCCCCCTCCCTCTCTCTGCATCCTTGGCCACCCATAGATGGGCAGCTTGGGTCTGCCATGCAATTCCCGTTATTAAGATTTTGCCTTACCACTGGCCCAGAACCGATAGAACTTAAGGACAGAACCGTGGGATGGACTGGAGCCTTTGAAACTGTGAGCCCAGACCACCCTTTTCTCCTCACATTGATTTCCTCAGTACTTTGTCACAGTGATAGCAATATGACTAGCATAGCAGTCTCTGGATAAAACATTGAGCTGAGAGGGGAAAGAATTCGATTTCACCCTATTTGAGCCTTCTATCCACCAATCCGTTTTAACATAATTCACCCCCTGTAGATGGCACATCAAATAAGCATGGCCTTTTCCCTCACCTTTCCTAAGAGGCATAGGTAAATCCCAACTTCCCAAGCCTGAAGGGCAGGGATGAGTGTACCCTCCCCTGGGAGAAGGGTGTAGGCCAGACTTCTGGAGAAATGTTGTCAGGATGGGTTGGTCTTTGTACTGTCCACATTTCCATGGCTAATTTTTATTTTATTTTAAAATTTCATACAAATATGCATTATATGTTGAACATATTTCCCGTTTCCCCATGCTTCCATTTTCATCTTTCCCATTACTCTCCTCTGACCACCTAGATAACCTTTTCTACTCCCATGCCATATATACATGTGTGCTGTGATTCGATGTATCTGTGTAAGAGCTAGCAACCATAAATGAGAGAAAACAGTCAGTATTTGTCTTTCTGAGGCTGCAGGAAAGTCTTGGTGTGGTGGCTCACACTTTCAATCCCAGTACTTAAGAAGCTGGGCAGGAGCTTTGCCCTGAGTGTGAGGTCAGACTAGGCTACAAGGAATTTCCAGGCCAGCCTAGGAATGTTCAGTGATAGACCAGCAGTTTCTAGAGTTCAAGATAGTAGTCTGGATTGAATGAGGTATTATTTGGCATCTAACAAGTTTTCAATAGTATTAACTAACAAGGAAAGGGTGTGAACATGTGCATAATCACAGAGAGATGCAATTGGAGGGAAAATACTGAATAGAGGCTAAACCCAAGAGGGGCATACGGGTGATGACAAGGAGAGCCACCAAAGGCTCCCAGAGAAAAGCGATCACATTAGCCTCTCTCTACACCAGATGCAAACCAAAGAACCACAGCCAAAGTACCCTGAGAACTCATTCTGCACTCGCTCCCAGAATACATTGAATCCTCACAGTGAGCGGGTAGGGAAATGCTCACCACATTCGCCTTCTGAAGATAAAGAAATTGAGACTCAGGTTAAGTAAGCTGCCTTACATAATGAAGAGAATAAGTTACATCTGAACTCAAGTGTGGTATAACACCAAGGTCCTTCATAGCAAACATCTTTATGACAAAACTACAGGATCAGAACCATGCCCAGGGGACTTCAGATAAAAAAGGTTGATCAGAGAACATAGAAAGAGCTATTTCAAGAGTTATCTTAATCATTTGTGTTACCACATTAAAGCCAATTATTTTAAAGCCGATTTTATAACTGCTCTAGACGATTAAATTAAAGTCTTTTCTGGTATTTTATTTTGCTCAATGTTGCCATGTTAAAGTTGCAAAGAACCTCGAAGACCATCTGGTCCAAGGCTTTTATTTGATACCATAATGCAGAATCTCCTGACGAGAAAGTGACCACAAAGGATCAACCATGAAAAGCCAGCAATTTCTACAGAGTTCAGGTTGACAGTCTAGGTGAAATGGGTTAATGCTGTGTTCAGTATCTTATAGAATTTCAGCAATATTCAAAAGTCTTATTACTTTATCATCTCGGTATCTAAAATAAACTTGGTCTCAAATGCATACAGTCAGGCAATAACCTCAAAGAATTATGTTGACACAGAAAGGAAAAAAGGTCTCTGATAAACATGAGCTGTGAGGATCGAGTGATAAACACAAAGCATGATGAGGTTAATGTTGTCTTGTTACATTTGTCCACCCATTTAACTTCTCAACTCTGAAAACGAAGACAATAATTAGCTTAAACGTTTGCACTTGTAAGTACACGTGATTAGCTAAACTTCATGCCCACAATAAAACTTTTCTTTCTCAAAACAGTATGTTATGTATGACTCTAGCACATTTTATATTTGATTCATAATTGTATTGAATCAAAAGAGGAACTAGCTGCTACTATAGCTTCAGTAATATCTTATTCTTTTCCTCCTCCTTGAGAATTCTGATCTTAAAATCCATCATGACAACTAGCAAAGAAGATGAGCCACTAGGTATTTCTTCAAGCCTTTGGCTTCACATGGCTCTCTATAGCTTTAGCTCGCTTCTCACAAGATTAATGGCCTCTAACATGACTGATAGAATTGAACAGTTACACAGACAGCTTCCCCTGTCTGTTAATTTACATTCCGTTTTCAGAAAGTCATATTCAAACTGCAAACCCATATCATTGCTTTGTATCAGAACGATAAATTCTGAAATAAGTACAAGGCAAAATAAAAGAATAACACACTTTACAATTTAATGTGAGCATGCTAACTTCCCCAGATACATAGAATCTCTGTGCAATTACAGGATTAGGAAACATTCTAACAGATGTGTCAACAGTGGGGCACGGAAAGATTTGAATCATACACCGTAAGATACCATATCTTGTATTCAAGATACCATGTTAAGGATAAAAGGCAGTTGTTTGGATACAAATTTTACAAAGAACATACAGAAACACTTCTGAGGAGCAGACTGGTGCCTATAATGAAACTAAATCTGAAACCAGAAACACTCTCTGTGAGTTTCTCTATGTGTGACGAACATTAACGAACAGAGACACCTGTGATGGCTATTCTGGAAGTTTAACAGGTTTTGCATTCTGCTACTCTACCATATTTAACTCCTGCAACCCAGGAAGTCCAGTATGCATGTAGTGGATAGTCAGAAGTATTTTAAGTTCTTTTGACCAATAAGCATTTGTACACTAAAGCACCCCTTAGACTCCCATTGGTCGAAGGAATATATTTTGGGTATTCTGAATTTAGTGAAAATGTCCGACTTTAAAGGCAAGAGCACTGAGTTCTGAGAAATTAATTGATTCATCTGCCATATTACCAGCCATGTAGACTCAGTTTGGATTAGAGTCCAAGGCCCTGCAATGTTTAATCTCTGGTTCGTGGCAGCATACCATGAGTCTACCTTCGGTTTCTTTCCTGGCATGAGCCTATTTTAAACACGGATAGGCTCAGAAAAGAAACAACTTTTGTAGTGATAGGGGAGAGGGCCTGCTTTTCGTCGGGCCTGCTTTTCATCCCGCCTGGCTCCCAGACAGCTAGCTTAGCCCCGAAATAACAACACACAAATTGTATTCAT
>LOEQ01002752.1:90989-107194 GCA_001685075.1 Bramus lutescens
ACCTTGACCCCTCCCCAGGAAAGGTCAAGACCACTCCCACAGGCTGTTTAAACTTCTCCCCAGAAAATAAACATGTGGTCTTTACTCTTTCCTTTTGGTGGTGGTGTGGGCTTTTCATTCACCCCTTGGGCCACCCAAGAGTGCAGATGTCCAATTAAACTTGGATATCTCTTAATTTGGTTTGATTTGGTCTGATTGGAATTATTTGCATCGGTGGAGAGACTCGTTCTTAGGAATATTCCCAACAATCATTTTAAGGAGGAAGTTTCTTTAGCTAAAAATAAAACATACAAATCGATGTTTAAAACTACTGACTTGGGGGAGGGGAGGGAAATTGGGAGGAGGTGGAAATTTTTAATAAAAATAAAAAATAATAAAGAAATAAAACTACTGACTTTACAACTCAATATTTAAAGCTTATCTAAGGCAAGCTATACTCTATAATCAATAAATCAAAGCAAGGGATGGGAGGAAATACTTGTTCCATAAAAAGTCACTCCTGCTCAGCTGCACTAGCCAGCCAGCTGGGAAGCCTCCTGTAGACAGACTGCCCCAACACCCCTGCATTAAACCCTGTAATCTATGAGTCCCATTCCGCCCCAAACCCACCCATCCCCCGCCATCTCAGTGCCCCTTTGGGACACAGACTGGAACTGTACAGAGCAGACCAAGAGGTGAGTGACCAGACCCTCAGCTCAACTACCCAGTCTCTAGGCCCTACTTGCAGGAGCAAAGGCCCAGGACCCTACCCTCCCTAGCCAGCTGGGAAGCCTCCTGAAAACAGACTGCCCCATCACCCTTGCATTCAACCCTGTAATCTACGAGTCCCACTCTGCCAGCAAACCCACCCATCCCCGGAGACCTCAGAGGCTCCCTAAGACACAGACAGCAACTGCAACAATTAATCCAAGAGAAGATCCCTAAAACACAGATGTTGACTGTAAAGATTGGACCAAGAGGCAAAGACACTGCCTGCACCAACTGGAGGAAGAAATGGGTAGGCACCAGTGCAAGAATATGTTCCACAACTTAAAGAGCAACATGGCAACACCAGAACCTACTAGTCCTACAACAGAAAGAATTGAATATCATAACCCAGAAGAAGCAGAAAAAAAATGACCTTAAATGTAAGGTTATGAAGATGATAAAGAAGATCCTTAAAGAGGAAATGAAAAATTCCCTTAAAGAAATGGAGGAAAAGACAAACAAAAAAAACGGAAGAAATCAATAAATCTCTTAAAGAAAGCCATGAAAATCAACAATAATAGTAATAACAGGTGAAGCAAACAGTTCAAGACTTGAAAATTGAAATCGAGGTAATAAAGAAAACACAAACTGAGGGAATTCTGGAACTGAAAATGAACAGGAATTAGAGATGCAAGCATAATCAACAGAATTTATGAGATGGAAGAGACAATTTCAGGAGTTGAAGATACAATAGAGGAAATGGATTCATTAGTCAAAGAAAATGTTAAATCCAACAAATTCTTAACACAAAATATTCAGTAAATCTGGGACACCATGAAAAGACCAAACCTAAGAAAAATAGGGATAGAAGAGCTCCAGATCAAAGGCACAGAAAATATATTCAGCAAAATAATAGAAGAAAATTTTCCCAACCTAAAGAAGGATATGCCTACGAAAGTACAAGAAACTTACAGAACACCAAACAGACTGGTCCAAAAACAAGTTACCTTGCCATATACTAATCAAAACATTAACATACAGAATAAAGAAAGGATTATAAGAGCTGGAGAGGAAAAGGGCCAAATAACATATAAGGGCAGAACTATCAGAATTACACCCGACTTCTCCATGGAAATTCTGAAAGCCAGAAGGTCCTGGACAGATGTGCTGCAAACACTAAGAGACTACAGATGCTAGCCCAGACTACTGTACCCAGCAAAGCTTTCAATCACCATAGACAGAGAAAACAGGATATTCCATGACAAAACCAGATTTAAACAATACCTATCCACAAATCCATCCTTACAGAAAGTACTAGAAGGAAGACTCCAATCCAAGGAAGTTAGCTTCACCCATAGAATGATAGGCAGCAGATAACCTCATACAAGCAAACCCTAAAGAACAGAAATACACACACTACTACCGAAAAATAACAGGAATTAACAATCAATGGTCATTAATATCTCTTAATAGCAATGGTTTCAATTCACCTATAAAAAGACTCAGGCTAACAGAATGGATATGAAAATAGAATCCATCCTTCTGCTGTACACAAGAAACACACCTCAACCTCAAAGACAGACATTACCTCAGAGTAAAAGATTGGGAAAAAATTTTCCATACAAATAGGCCTAAGAAACAAGCACATACAGCCACCCTAATACCTAACAAAATAAACTTCAAACTAAAATCAATCAAAAGAGATGGAGGACACTTCATACTCATCACATGAAAAATCCATCAAGACAAAGTTGCAGTCCTGAACATCTTTGCCCCAAATAAAAAGCACCCACATATGTAAAAGAAACATTACTAAAGTTTAAATTGAACATCAAACCCCAAGCACTAATATTAGGAGACTTCAACACCCCACTTTCCCCAATGTACAGGTGTGTTAGACAGAATCTTAACAGAAGTAAGAAATAAAAGAACTAACAGGTGTCATGACGCAAATAGACTTAACAAATCTATACAACATTTCAACCAAATGCAAAATAATAATTGTTCTTCTTGGCACCCAATGGAACCTTCTCTAAAATTGACCACATACTCAGTAACAAAACAAACCTCAATAGATGCAAAAATAATTGGAATAACCACCTGTATCTTATCGAATCACCATGGCTTAAAGTTAGAATTCACTTACAACACTAATGGAAAAAAAAAACCCTACAAACTCGTGGAAATTAAACAATGTTCAGTTGAATTACCCCCGGGTCAAGGAAGAAATAAAGAAAGAAACTAAATTCTTCTTAGAATTCAATGAAAGCGAATGCACAACATACCCAAACCTATGGGAAACTATGAAAACAGTGCTAAAAGGAAAGCTCATAGCACTAAGTGCCTACATAAAATAGAGAAATCTCACCTAGCAACTAAACAGCTCACCTGAAAGCTCTAGAACAACAACAACAAAAAAAGCAGACTAATACAGAAGGCACAGACAACAGGAAATAATTAAATTAAGGGCTGAAATCAATAAAATAGAAACAAAGAAAACAATACAAACAATCAATGAAACAAAGAGCTGGTTCTTGAGAAAAATCAACATGATAGACTAGACAAACCCTTACTCAAACTAACCAAATGATAGAGAAAGAATATCCAAATTAACAAAATCAGAATGGTGGGACTTAACAACAGGCACTGAGGAAATCCAGAGAATCATTAGGTCATACTTCAAAAACTTGTACTTCACAAAATTGAAAAGTCTTAAAGAAATGAACAGTTTTCTGGATAGGTACCACATACCAAAATTAAATCAAGACCAGATGGACAACTTAAATAATTTATAACCCCTAAGGAAATAGAAGCAGTCATCAAAAGTCTCCCAACCAAAAAAAGCACAGGGCCAGATGGTTTCAGTACAGAATTCTATCAGAATTTAAAAGAAGAGCTAATACATATATGCCTCAAATTGTTCCACACAATAGAAACAGAAGGAACATTGCCAAACTCTTTTTACAAGGGTACAATTATCCTTATACACAGAACCACACAAATACTAAGGAAAAAAACTACAGACCAATCTCACTCATGAACACTGATGCAAAAAATACTCAATGAAAGACTGGAAAATTGAATCCAAGAACACACCAAAAAAAATCATCCACTATGATCAAGTTAGCTTCAATCTAGAGATGCAGAGATGGTTCAACATACAAAAATCTGTCAATGTAATTCACCATATAAATAAACTGAGAGAAGAAAAAAACATATAATCGTCTCATCAGATGCTGAAAAAGCCTTCAACAAAATCCAACAACCCTTCATGATAAAGGTCTTGGAGAGATCATGGATACAAGACTATATCTAAATATAAAAGCAATATAAAGCAAGCTGACAGCCAACATCAAATTAAATAAAGAGAAACTCAATGCGATTTCACTAAAATCAGGAACAAGACAAGGCTGTCTACTCTCTCACTATCTATTCAAACAGTACTCAGAGTCCTAACTAGAGCAATAAAACAACAAAAGAAGATCAAATTGGAAAGGAAAAAGTCAAACTTTTGCTATTTGCTGATGATATAATAGTATACACAAGTGACCCCAAAATTCTACCAGGGAACTCCTACAGGGAATAAACACCTTCAGTAACATGGCAGAATACAAGATCAACTCAAAAAAATCAGTAGCCCTCCTATGTACAAATGATAAAAGGTTTAAGAAAGAATTCAGAGAAACATCACCCTTTACAATAGTCACAAGTAACATAAAATATCTTGGGGTAGCACTAGCCAAAGAAATGAAAAACCTGTATGACAAGAACTTTAAGTCTTTGAAGAAAGAAATTGAAAACAGTATCAAAAAAATGGAAAAATCTCCCATGCTCTTGGATAGGTAGGATCAACATAATAAAAATGGAAATCTTACCAAAAGCAATTTACATATTCAGTCCAATCCCCATCAAAATCCCAACACAGGTCTTCACAGAACTCAAAAGAACAATACTCAACTTTATATGGAAAAACAAAAAACCCAAGATACCCAAAACAATCCTGTACAATAAAGGAACTTCTGGAGGCATCCCCATCTCTGACATCAAGCTCTATTATAGAGCTACAGTAATGAAAACAGCTTGGTATTGGCATAAAAACAGAACAGACAGGTAGACCAATGGAATTGAGTCAAAGACCCAATATTATTCCATACATCTATTAACACCTGATTTTTGACAAAGAAGCTAAAATTATACAATGGAAAAAAGGAGGCATCTTCAACAAATGGTGCTGGCGTAACTGGATGTTGACATGTAAAAGAATGCAAATAGATCCATATCTATTGCCATGGACAAAATTCAAGTCCAAATGGATCAAAGGCCTCAACATAAATCCAGCCACACTGAATCTAATAGAAGGGAAAGTAGGAAATATCCTTGAATACATGGGCACAGGACACCACTTCCTAAATATACCACCAGTAGCACAGACACTGAGTACAACAATAAATAAATAGGGCCTCCTGAAACTGAGAAGCTTCTGTAAGGAAAAAGACATAGTCAATGAGACAAAATGAAAGCCTACAGAATGTGAAAAGACATTCTTCAACCCCACATTGTACAGAATCTCCAAAATATATAAAGAACCCAAGAAACTAGACACCAAATAATCCAATTTTAAAATGGGTTACCGATCTAAATAGAGAAGTCTCAACAGAAGAATCTCAAATGACTAAAAGACACTTAAGGAACTGTTCAACATCCTTAGCCATCAGGGCAATGCAAATCAAAATGAGTCTGAGATAACATGTCTTACACCTGTCAGAATGGTTAAGATCAAAAACACCAATGATAGCTTATGCTGGAGATAATGCGGAGTAACAGGAACATTCCTCCACTGCTGACTGATGGGAATGCAAACTTGTATATCCACTTTGGAAGTCAGTATGGCAATTTCACAGAAAACTGGAAGTCAGTCTACCTCAAGACCCAGCAATACTACTCTTGGGCACATACCAAAAGAATGCACACTCATACCACAAGGACATTTGCTTAACTGTGTTCATAGCGGCTTTATTCATAATAGCCAGAACCTGAATCCAGAGCAGCCAAAGAAACACAGAAAAACCCTGTCTCAAAAACACAAAACAAACAAACAAAAGCCAGAAGAAACCATCCTGAGTGAGTTACATAACCTAGACCCAGAAAGACAAACACAATATGTACTCACTCATAAGCAGATAATAGACATAGAGCAAAGGATAGACAGCCTATAGTCCATGACCCCAGAAAAGTTAGGTAACAAGTAGAACCCTAAGAGAGACATACATGGATCTCCCTGGGAAAGGGAAATTAACAAGATCTCCTGAGAAAATTGGGGGGGGGCAGAAGGGGAGNCAGAAGGGGAGGGGGAGGGCAGAAAGAAAGGCAGGGAGGAGAACATGAGGGAACAGGATGCTCAAGAAGGGGGAAGAACAGTGAGGAAGAGAAAAGAAAGAGATATCTTGATTGTGGAGGCCATTATGGGGTTATTGAGCAACCTGGTTACTAGGACAATTCCCAGGAATCCACAAGAATGACCCCAGCTGAAACCCTAAGCAAAAGCAGAGAGGGTGCTGAACTTGCCTTCCCCTGTAATCAAATGGGTGACTGCCTTAATTGTCATCATAGAAATTTTATCCACCAATTGATGGAAGCAGATGCCAAATGCCCAGTTTGCACTGGACTGAGTTCCCAGAGTCCGGTCCAAGAGAGGTAGAAGCAATAATATGAACAAAGGGGTTAAGACCATGGTGGGGATACTGACAGGAACAGTTGACCTGAGCTAGAAGGAGCTCACTGACTCCAGACTGACAGCAGGGGAACCTGCATAGGCCCAAACTAGGCCCTCTGAATGTGGGTGACAGTTGTGTGACTGGAGCAGTCTGTGGGGCCACTGGCAATGGGACCAGTATTTATCCCTAGTGGTTGAATTGACCTTTTGGAGCCCATTCTCTTTGGAGGAATACTTTGCTCAGCCTAGAAATAGGGAGGAGGTCCTTGGTCTTGCCTCAAAGATATGTGCCAGACTTTGTTAACTCCCCGTGGAAAGTCTTACCTCTCTGAGGAGTGGATGGGGGATAGGGTGGGTGGAAGGTGGGGGAAGCAGGAGGAGGAGAGGAAGATGGAACTGGGATTGGTATGTAAATGAGAAAGGACTGTTTTAAAGATAAATAAAAATAAATATCTAAAGCCTAAAATTCACAATCCCAGAGAACCTAGACAACAAAGTGGACCCTAAAAGAGATATGCATGGATCTAATCTACATGGGAAATAGGAAAAGTCAAGGTCTCCTGAGTAAATTGGAAGCATGGGAACCATGGAAGGGGGCAGTAAGGGAGAGGGGAGGAAGAAAGGGGAGAGAAGAAAAATATATAGCTCAGTAAAAAAATGGGAAAAACTTAAAACAAATAAATAAGCAAATAAATAAATACATGGCACATTTACTGTCAAAAAAGTTACTACAAGCAGTGTCTAAAAATAGTTTAAAAAATAAAATAAAGTGTTTTAATGGAAATGAAAATGGTTCTGTCCTGATAAACAACAGAGGAGACAAATGGGAAAGTAACAAAATAAACTAGTGCAAAACTTCAATAGGATTTAGGAAATGTGTGTCAATGAACATAAGGATGTCATATTGTATCTCTTGGATTGAGAAGAATTTTTAGATTGCTAATATTTATTTACAGAAAGAATATGGCAAAATTAATAAATGCCCATCCTTGTGGGACAGTAGCTCAGCACAGGCTTCTTTGGTGGCCAGTTTGACAGTGTTTATTCAAATGAGGGTCATACACATAGTCCAAGCCATGTGCATTAGATCTTCAGTGATCATTATCTGTCATGTGCAGCCCATCACCAAGATCAGCGAGATGCCATCACCAAGACCACTATGGTAAAATACGTGACCCAAACACAGGTAACCAAAAAATCCAAGTCACAGAGTAATACATAGCAAGACTGCATTTATTAACTTTTCAAATGACATCTGTGTAGGCGTGTGTGTGTGTGTGTATGCATAGAACAGTGCAAAACAGGCAGTGCTGTGTCTTTTAGAGTTTCATTGTGCATAGAAGCATGCACATGCATGCACACACACACGCACATACACACACACTAAGTAAATAAATAAGCAGATTTTAAAAATGTAAATGTCAATTTAAAAAATTAAAGGAAACATCTACATAGAAAAATCATATATACATATACACATATCCATACTTACACAAATCTCAGCCCTCAACCCCCAGCAGCGTTGCTCTTCCTGTTCCTAGCAGGAACCATTACCTGGATTGTTATCATTGATTATTCTCTTTTCTTTACAGTTCTACCAAATACACAAAATTATATTTTCAAGAGACAAGCTTTATTTATTTTTTTAAATGGCACCTGTGACTATTCAAGCACCTAGTACGATGTCTGATATTAAGTAGTCAAAACTGTTACCCAGCCAGATGTGGTGGCTCACACCTGTAATCCCAGCACTTGGGAGACAGAGGCAGAACGTGAACTGCAAGTTCAAGAACAGCCTGTGCTGTGTAGAAAGGCCTGGTGTCAAAAAAAGAAAATGGAAAAGTCTATTGTCATCTGTCTTCTAAATCATTAACGTAACACTTAAAATTTTTGATCACTCAGTAATTCATTTCATTCAGTTCTTAGTCACCTGTCATCTTAAGGCTGTCTGACTTGAAGTTTGTTTTATAGCTCAATTTTTAATTATTAGTTTGAAATAATTCTTAAGATTCACAATCAATCCCAAAAAATATTAATGCAAAGAATGATTTATATACTGTTACCCAGTTTCTCCTCATGGCGGCATTTTACGTATCTTGCCAAACCAAGGACTCTCCACTAGCTCTACACAGTCAACCAAAATCCCCGGCTCCCTCAAATGCCGCCTCTTCTTGCAAAGACTTCTGTGTGTTTTCTAGCATGGGTGCAATTCTACAACAGTTTATCCCATGTGGGGTGCATAACCAAGCTTCTCAGCCAGATGTAGAACCTCTCTCTGGCCTCACAAAGGAACTGCTTTATGCCATCCCTAGTCACACCCATGGCTTGACCATCACTCAGGTCCCATCTCTCTGTCTCCATCACTCTGGGATGTTATACAAATGGAATCGTCCAATCTGTGACACTTGTGAAAAGCTGTTCAGTTTTATAGCACGAAAAACTGGTTTTCCCTTTTGACACTGGAGTTTTTTGACTGTAAGATTATCCTGATTAGGTTTTTTTTTTTTTAAACTAGGAAGAATAAATTTCATCTTCAGGTCATGTAGGGTGTCCTCATTCCTAAGGACATCGGAGAACCCAAAGAAACTCTGGAGATAAAAGATTAACATCACAGTTCACTAAGATGCTGGAAAGTATCCCTGCAGTGTGGCTCGGGAAAGGAGACAGGCAAGGATCCTCACAGCTGGACAGCTGGTACGTAACGGTCCTGAGAGTCCAGATGTGAACTCTGCAATCTCAAGAGCACACACTTGCCGTCTACACTGACAGCTAATCAGCTTGGAAGACGTTTGTCTATAAATGTCAGAAATATGATCCATCTACTTTTGTTAAACACTTCCTCTCACAACTGACCAGAAAGAGATTGTTTGAAAACTGCCCAGCAAGCCAGGAAAACCAGCTGAGAACCCTTTCAATCAGTTATTTTGGAAGGAACATATCTAAAAGAGTCTCTGCCAAGTTTCTGGATTGCTCCTTTGTACGCTCCTTTTTTAAAAGACTGTCACGAAGCAGTAACTGGAAGGAGAAACGTGTTTTATTTTGTAAAACAATGAAACCTTTTGTCCACCGAGTAGAGGTGATAATATCGCCGTGTTCAGTGTGTTCCTGCTTTTCTCCAGGGGGCTACAGCTGCTGTGGAAATGTTGGCGTCTTTGGTACAGCTGATGGCACCTAAGGAATGCCACAGAAGCCTCTCCTCAGGCACTTCACCTCCTTCCTTTGTTTGAATTTACTTCCCCTTTCCCACCCGGCCCTTGGCACCAAATACAGTCCAGCAAATCCTCTCCAATTGGCATGGGGAATGAAGTCAGCTGAAGCTGTGCCAAGTGCCTGTAGGGCTCTGCTCGTCGGGGCACTGAGGACCGGCTCTCCACAGAGGACAGCTCTGCCACTCCCAAAGCTTTGTGTCCTTGCCAAATAGCTCTGGGGCAGTTACAACAGAAACCCACTGATTTTCATTTTAGAAATGAAATATTAGAACCACTTTGCACTTCCGCACCTCTTCCCGCTATTTCCTGTTAGAAACTCTGATTCTGAGACTGTTACTGAAAGGAATTCTACCTGAAGAATCGCCCCTGTAAACCAACGGTGATGATTTCTTCCTTTCATGGGCAATCTTTAGTCTCCTGTTTGAGGAAAAAGTTTTCTCAAACAAACTAAATAAAAACTTGATACTTCTCAGCTGCAGGAGCGCAAGTGTTTGTGAACTACAATCTTGAGTCAGATCTACTCTGTGGCTCATAGCTTAAAACTGGGACAATTTTAGCTGGGCCATGGTGCCGCATGCCTTTAATTCCAGCACTCGGGAGGCAGAAAAAGGCAGCTCTCTGTGAGTTCAAGACCAGCCCGGACTTCAGAGAGAGTTCCAAGACAGCTAGGGTTGTTACACAGAGAAACCCTGTCTCAAAAAGAAAAAAAAATTAAAAGAAAAATAATAACTGGGCCAATTTTTGAGCCCTCCCCCAACAGATACTCAGCAATATCCAGAGGCAGGTTTGATGGCCTCCGCTATTATTTACCACGGACATCCCTAAATAAAAAAGTTGAGCTGCCCTTACTCACCCTGCAAAGCATAAGCTGTCCCCTCCCAGTAAAGGCTCTCCTATTCTAAAACACATAGCGTAGCGGCAAAGTCCCTGAGTAAAGACAAGAGCAGGTTGTGAAGTCAGAGGTTCTGGCTCTGATTCCTACCTTCATCCTCAGATTAACCTGCTCCCCTATGAGTCCTCATTTCCGTTGTCATTCCCACCTTGGGTCCTGACCACAGTGCCAAGCCCTCATTCTCCCTTCCCTTGCAAACCTTTCCCCGGTGACCTCCAGAGGAAGATAATGAAAGGCCCACAGCTCTTTTATATTTATAATCAGCTGTCAACAAACAGTATCCTAGGAAACCTTCTCCCAGGTGGTGAAGCTTTCCTTCAGGTATCATCATATCACAGTCTGCTATGGTCAGAAAGTCATATCTCTAATGCTACTTCAGATGGGGACTGTTCTTCCCGTAGCCCAAATCCCTTTCCACTTGGTCAGCAAGCCTTCTGGCCTTCTCTCCCGTACAAAGATCCTTCTTGCTGGCTTTCCAGGTCATTTAACACCTACCTGGGATTTCCATCCAACATCCTACGCTTTCATCCCCTGGGACAGTCCACATTTCTCAACCCCAGGAGCACTAAAAACATTTTCCCTGGTGTGAAAAGAGTCCCTTTCCAATGTTGTACACCGTGCATGACCTTATGTAGTGGCCCAGGGCCTTAACATAATCGCCACTCATCTCTTCCTAGGCTAAGGCGGTTCCTCCCTAGTCTTGCCCTTAACTTTGCATACCTCCAACACGACTGAAACTTACTCATCCTTTCAGGTCGGCTCCTCAGGTACCCTCACGGTAACACTCCTTCCCTTCAGGAAAACAATGAAATCGTTTCCACTCTCTGCCAGCTCCCTCTGCTCCCATCCTAGTCCTGGCGGGAGTTCCCAGTGTATCTTTTCTCACTGCTTAATCCCCAGTCGGTGGTTGTCTCCATGCTATTCCACGTGATGAGCAAATCCCCACCCACAAAGGAAGGTAGTCTCCTGCCATCCCAGATATCTGCATCCTGGAAGTAGCATTCCAGAGGAAATCACAAAACAAGGAAGATGAGAATCAGGTACAACACAACACCTGCCACTCCCCCATTGCTCATGCGCCCCATGAGTCTTGTTTGTCTGTCCTTCTGGTCCGTGTGGTCTGCTCTCTATTGCAAGGCCTCTAACAAAAGCTATGGCTTCCACAGGCCTGCCAGCTGACAGAAGCACACAGTGACCATAAAACACAAATGTCACCCTGCTTCCTTCTCACTGTCCAAACCTCGTCAATTATGTATGCTTGTTATTCAAATAAAATAAAAGATAAATATATTGCCACCATGTCATTGCATGCTCTGGTTGACCTTGTGTTGAAGGGCTTGGGTCTTCTCCTTTCTGTCCATGTAGTCCTGCACAGCAGCCACCTTGGCCTTTTTTCTGTCCCTCAAAGTTCCCATGGTCCTTTTAAAGCTGAAAGCTTCCTTCTGTATAACCAGCTCCTTCTATCCACAATGACCTTCCCTGCTTTTCTTTCCTCACCCCTGTCCTCTACCAACATCCTGTCCTCAGAGACACTTTTCCTAATCTTCCTTTCCCCTCATACTGGCTACAAGATCACGTTATCCTGACCTATAATCTCTTGTTGTATACTTATCCTTTTAAAACATTTATCACAGACATAGTTAATTTTGATATTAATTATTTATAGTGTTTTCTGACCAGAAGATGAGGTCTGTGAGGGACAGCAACTGAGTACCTTATTCAGTATTGTCTTACAAAGAATAAGTGGGCTCCATGGACACTTGATAGAGATCAATTAATTACTGAATGTCCACACCTTTAATCCCAGCACTTGGGAGGCAGAGACAGGCAGCTACAATGTTTGAAGCCAGCTTGGTCTTCATAGTGAATTCCAGGCCAGCTAACTCTACATAGTGAGGCCCTGCCTTAGAAAACTAAGTAAATAAATAAATCACTGAATGAATGAGAATGCAAGCTTTCCTTAAAAGATAAATGGAGACCAAATAAAAAGGAAGGAAAGACTTCCTCATCAAGGTGAAAGTGTTGAAGTAGATAGTGAGCCAGTCTGGATTTCCTGAACACTCTCACATGTCTAAGCTTGTTGATGTTGGCTAGAGATTTGTATGTAGAATGAACTCATATGGGAATATGTTTCACGATCATCCAGGTCCTGTGTGTAGCCACGTCTACCATCGTTTTGCCGAGATTGGTTCTAGAAGCTGGGTGTGTGAGGAGAAAAGCGACAGCGCTGTCAGTAGCAGAATACCTCTCAGTATTGCTTACACAGGAAAATCTGTAACATTTTGGCTCAGTTCTACAGCCAGATAATTACAAACCGAAGATAACATACACCGTAATAGATCTGGAGAAAAGGGGGAGGTCTCTTAGTTGGCCAAACATAAACCCAGTATAAACAAATAACACTAACTGAATAGCATTCATCTTTAATTGAGAGTGACACAAAAGTTTTTTAAGCAGTATATGGAAAACACAGAAAATAAAGGGAATACTAATAAAATGATAAGGCAGAGTGACTCTACTAGACTCAAATTTCATTTAAACAGTACCCATTGTCCTCCCATTCACCTCTTCCCTGGAGCAGACGATTTAAAGATTTTCATTGGACGAATTTGTCTTTTATCACTGTGTTTCTACCCATGATTACCCTGTGACTGAAGCCTAAGATTCATCTTTCTCACACTAGCAGGGTCATTACCATGTCCACGTGTGTATCCAGTGCCTAACACAGTGCCTGTCCGATGTCAATTACGTTTTTTAATATCTCTTGTACAGATGAGAAGGAACAATGGAATGTGAGATCTATGTTGGTTAGAGAAAGGCTTAGGTATTTACTAGCTGTAAAGATCTTAATGAAGTCATTCTTTTTCCTTTTCAAACCCAGCTTCCTCATCAATGAATTGAGGCACTAGATTTTGCCCTAGCTGTGTCCTCTGACTGCTATAAACATTAAGTGAGATTCTGAGGTGAATGCATAAACCAAAAAATCATAGAGTTATCCTTGGGAAATTCTCAAAACGTCTATAAAACATATCTCACACAGTTGGATAAACGTAGCCTTAAAACCATTACTTCTTTTACAATGGAAGTTGGAATTGACTGAGCTGCACCCAAAAACCAAAGCCAAAGTCTGCACTCGTCTCTGAGAATCTCCAAGAGTATATATATGGTTTAGCTTTTCAGATAGTATCCATTCCCTAGAGAAAGCTTTCTCACTTCATATTTGGGACTGGATCATTTTTGTTGTGGGAAATGCCATGTGGAGGAAAGAGAACCCTTGCATGTTGGTGGGAATATAAATTAGTAAACCATCATTGAAATCAGTAAAAATTGAAACCAGCACTACCATATGTTCCTTCAAATCCTCTGCTCAACCAATAGCAGCATGAACTCGGGACAGAAAAGAGGTATAGAGACTGGCGTCTTCCTCTCAGCGCTATCCACAGCAGTCTACAGAGAGGCTCAAATTTAGTGTCCAAAAATTGATGAACAAGAAAAGAAAAGTGATACAGGTACACAATAAAAGGGTATTTGGCCTTTAAAGGGTTCAATTTTGTGATTTACAAAGACATGAATGAACCTGAAGGAAATTTCTTAAGGGAAATAAATCATGCAAAAAGCCAAACAAAATGTGAGTCAGTTTTTCTTCAATGTCAACTCGAGAGATTGTGACAGTGATTGTGTAATTGTAGAACCAAAACCACATCAACACCTGGCAAGCAAGAATGCTGCAGGGGTGTACTTTATCTGACATTTGACTATTGTCGGCATCAGGTACACAGGTCACATCATTCAAATATGTGCAGATAACCGCAATCTGAAAAACTCCATCAACCCAAACCTCGAAGTTAGCGAAATGACTTACTGAGCCTGCCTAATTCACATTCCAGAAGAGATCTTACACAGGGCTGGCAGGTGTAGAGATCCCACTCTCTGCTGTTCCCAGTTGCTTGGGAGCTCTTTTTAGACCCCTCCATCTAGGTAATTCAGGGAGTTTTTTTCTTCACCGCAGAAAAGAATATCAGGAGGAACCAATATGCATCAGAGTTGAAGTATATTAAAAGATAGTCTTAAAAGTACCTTAAGCACAGGACTTCGTGGAAAAAAAAGGCAGTCTGGCTGATGACCTGAACCAAATAAAATGAAGAAAGAAAGATAAATACTACCGCGCATTGCTCTGTATTTTCTGACTACAGATACAGTGTGGCTACCTCCCTCAGCTCCTGACATCAAAGACTGCCGTGAAGGACAGTATTATCAAACTGTAATTCCCAGTGCACCCTTTCTTTCTTTAGCTCCTTTTGTCAGGCATTCTGCAGCATCCATGAGAAAAGAAACTAACATACGGCAACTTCAGTCTTTAAAATTGCTAACCATTGGTTATCAAATATTCTATTAAGAATTTCTGCTATATTCACCAAGAATATTTGTCGATGGCTCCCTAGCCATGAGTTACGGTAACCAGCATGAATTCTTTTTTATGGAACAGGCTCTAAATCCAACCGAAAGAACAGCTGGTTACTACCATAAATGTCATGCCCACTATTGCACCAGTGAACACATCACGCCTAGAAGTTCAGTGTTATAGCATTCAGTATCCACCATTAAGCAAATTTTCTTTCCAAGCTGACTGCACAGAGCCACCCAGCATCATAAACGCTATCCAGCAGGGACAGAGTTTCTTGGTCAGTTCTAGTCCTGCAGCCAAAGTAGGTGGCGGCTTTATTAATAGACTCTTACCATCAAGTTATGATAAGCAGCCAAGAGCAATAGCAACAGCCGGTATTGTTTTGGGTGTCTCTAGGACATCCCTGACCAATGACATATAGGGCAGTAACTCATGCCTACTATGGAGACTTTCACTTGATAACTCCTATGTTCTGGGAGCAGTAGTTAACTAAAATTCTATTATTACATATGAATCATTTCAGTCTGTAAAAAGACACTAATAGCACAGAGTACTAATATGTTAGTTTCTTTGGATGTGAATGGAAAGGAAAAGTCAGTGTAATCCCATTAATTGTAGGCTGAAGAAATGGATCAACCATTAAAGGCTAGGCTCACAGCCAAAAACACAAGATTATTAATTATTATTAAGATGAAAAACAGAAAATACAGAAAAATAATATAAATAGAAGAGGGAAGGGTAGAGATTTAAGAACAGGAGGACATAAAGGACTTTAGGCTAAAGATATACTAAAAATGGATAGGCAAAGATATGCAATCAGATAATATAGAACAGTCCCGTCTCTGAGGAGGCTGAACCACATTCACAAGAAAGAGAGAGGGAGAGAGGGAGAGAGAGAAAAGTTTGTGTTCTTTGACAAAACAAATTCAAGAATTCAACAGAAAAATCATTCATTGCAATCAAGTAGGCTTAATTTCAGAGATACAATGATGGTTTAACATATATAAATCAATAAATGCAATTCATCATATAAATGGTCTCAAAGACAGAAAATACATGATCACGTCAATGATGAATATGCCTTTGACAAAACCCAATATCCATTCATGATATTTTTTTAAAAAAGCCCCAGAGAGACAAGAGTAGGAAAAAAAATCAGTTTAATGAAGGATATACATTATAAACAAACACCATACTAAATAGAAATAAATTCAAAGTAGACCACTAAAATCAAGAACAAGAAAAGGGGGCTGGAGAGACGGCTCAGCAGTTAAGAGCACTGGCTGCTCTTCCAGAGGT
>LOEQ01002752.1:123827-137520 GCA_001685075.1 Bramus lutescens
TTTATTAACCAATGAAAGTAACACAGACAGATGACCCTCCTACATCACTGTGGTAATCACTACAGACACCCCCACACACACTCGACTACAGGTGTGACATTAGCCCTGAAGCTTTGACAAAGGCAAGCGTAGGGATAGCAAAGTCACCTGGGACCCCGTTGCTTTCCTAGCAACACACTTAGCACCCCCAGTGCCCCATCAGCACTGAGATGCACATACAACCCAGCTCCAGCCCTGCAGAAACCCACCCCTCCATAGCAACCCCTCAGCAATCCCCCTTTCTAGAAGTTAGAACATGTCCAGAAAGATCCGGAAACTACAGACAAGGAGCCAATCCAATCTGGACTGGATTTGTATGCATGCACAGTAAGGCGAACTGTGCTCTCTGAGTAAACTTATAGGGAGGTTCCGTATCTGCCACATTATGCCTATGTGCGGTATGTGCGCATGAGCAAACTCCGATGTATCATGTTAAAGGGCACCAACAGTGAATGCACTCTTACATAACTGAGGCTGTCAATCAAACAAGACAAACATCCACACTAAGTTGGTAGCCTGAACTACCAGCTCCTCCTGGACCCCATAATGACAAGCAATGGCTCTTGGACGCTCTCACCCAAGTCACCAGCTGCTCTCTTGCGGTGCGTCCTATTCTGTCCCTTTAAATAAAATCCCTTACTGCTTTGCTATTTGTACAGGCTGGTTCAAGTTTCAATTCTTTGCATAAGATGCCAAGGACTCTGAAACACCTGGTCCAGACAAGACCACTGGCAACAGCTTCAAGCCACGAAAACGCATGAATGAAGCACACGTGTTTACTGACAAATGAAACAGTTCACCTGCAAGGTGACCTGCAGTGTGACTCCAGTTAACACACACAGAGCAATTCCCATTCAGAGCAAACAATAGCTGGAATGTGTTTTTAATCGGTTGTAAACCATTTCTTAAATTTAATAACCTATGTCTTAATTACAAATATCAATACAAGAAAAGTATTGTGCCTGGGTCTCACCTGTGCCAATGGCAATCTAATAGGAAACAAAATAACATTAATTCTATTTTATTCATTGTATCATAATAAAGAGCAAAAAATGCTCTGTTTTGTTAGGTATAACAAAAGCAAAGTCATGCCAGGGAGCAAAACCACAGCCGTGCATCTGACAGGCAAGTCTTTGAAAAACTATTACATTCATTTACTCTGTGTGTGGGTGCATGTTCACACACATGCATGCCAGAGGACAACCAATAGGTAGGTATTGGTTCTCTTCATCCACCCCACGGATCAAACTCAGGTCATAAGACCTGGTGGTAAGTGCCCTTACCTGACGAGCCACCTGCCTGCTCACAATTGCATTACATGTCCAGGCCCCAGTCCTGTTCTGAGTAAAATGTTCCAGGTTCCAACATTTTATTAGTACACAGACCACAGATGCATTAATTTGGAGGGGGCAGACGCAACGGGTTTGTTTTGGTTTTTCGAGATGGGGTTTCTCTGTATTACCCTAGCTGTCCTGGAACTCACTCTGTAGACCAGATTGGTCTCGAACTCAGAGAGATTGCCTGCCTCTGCCTCCCGAGTGCTGGGATTAAAGGTGTCCACCACCACTACCTAGCTCCATTAAAATTGTATCATTAAGAAATTTAAGATTTTCTACACCTCATTTATTTCTTATATTAGTTTACCTGGGACCTTTGGAGTGTTTGTTTTGCTTTGAACCACTATTTGTATGGCACAAGCTAAAAACTAAATGTCTTAAAAGTAAATTGCCTTGCAGGACTGGAAAGCATTTGCTGTTGTCTCAGAGGACCAGGGCTCAATTCCCAGCATCCACATGGTTAGGTTTGAAACAATTGTATTCATAATTTCCTGAGATGCGAGGTAACCGAAACGTCCTTCAGTGATTGAAACGTAAAGCAATCTTTCAGTGAAGTACTGTCCATGAGACGGAATAGAATAGGATCCAGTGTTTATAAGAAATGGCCTATCAAGCCATGAAATGACAAGGAGAAAATTAAATGTATCTCACTAGGTGAGAGAAGGCAACCTGAAAAGACACACGCTATCTGACTCCAAGGATGTGTTCTCCTGGAAAAGATGAATCAAAGGAGTCAATGAAAACAGTCCTCACCAGGGGCTAGAGAGGAAAGAGATAAATACATAGAGCGCAAATCCTTAGGGCCATGTAACCATTCAGGTTTATAAATATAGTGGTGGGTGAATGTCCTTCTATCTGTTCAAAACCACAGAATAAACACAATCCAAAGGACCCAAACATAACCTACAGACTCTGTAGGTTCGTTAGCTGTGAGAATAGTACCGATGTGGCACAGGATGTCCTTTGGGGGGGGGGAGATTTGTGCCTATGCAGGGAGATGGAGTGGATGTGAACTTCTGACTTTACCTATGATCCTAAAATCACCACTACAAAACAAAATTTGTGAGTAAAATTTTTAATAGTATAAGAAGAAATGGGGCAAACAAGACAACTCAACAGTTTAAGGAGGCTTGCAGCCAAGCCCAATGACCTAAGTTTGAGTCCCAGAACCCACATAGCAGAACTGAGATCTGACAACACACACACACCAAATGTAAATATATATACATATGTTTCAAGTCATCTCTGACATGCAAGACACTAAATATCTCATGTTTGTTTACAGATAAACTTAGGAAAATTGTGCACACATACACACACTCATGTGCACACATGCGCAACAGTGGAATATCTGCCAGCTCAGCTCTGCATTCCATGGCTTCCCTATCACTGAAGAGTTTTATCGCCTAAAATGTCCAAAACTAATTTGTACCTAACAGTCATAATGCAGCTTTGAACAGGTTTGATGCTGGTCAGTACAATTACTCTTCTTGTTTCTTTTTACTAAAAAGATCACACTCAACAAAAAACCAAACCAAGCCCATACCATGGGCTACGCCTCCTCCGCACATGGCGGGAACACAACTTCCCAACACCGGCCGGCCGTTGATCTCCCAGCACTGACACTGCTGGTCCTAACGCGCTGCCTCCTGGTTTGCAAAACCGAGACACAATTACACTGGTCTCCGTCAACTCCTTTTAACCTTTGTCAGAAAACTTAGAAAGAGCAACACGGCGATCCTCTTTGCAACTGGGATTAAACCTCCAAGCCCTTCAGTCTCGCACAGCATCTGATTGTATCATCGCGAGACTGCTGCTTCTCTCCTCCCCTCGGCAAACTCTCTCAAATACAGGTTTTTACATTCCCGAGGTCCACTTATGTTATTTTCATTTTGTGTTTTATCTACTGGCTTATTCTAAAAACTGATGGCGAAAACATTTAGAATGCTAAAAAGGCAAATAGCTGGGCCCAATTTATTAGATGTAAAGGCTACTTCTGAATTCTTTAGTTGCTAACTCCAAAGGCAAGGTACCCCCACCCAACACAGGCACACACAAGCACACACACACACACACACACACACACTATACACCTTGATTATTCAGTTTAAAAATTGGGAAGAGGCCTTTTAAAGAAAAATCTACATGCAGCCAGATAAATTCCATATGGGACTTTCACAGGGGCATGCGCTCATCTAACAGTATAAATTATGCACACCTGTGTTATGACGTTTTACACATTTATTTTCATTATTCCATGCTAACTACTCCATTGTTTTAGGAAAATGCCATGCAGTATGGTAATGTTGGTGTGAAAAAAACAAAATAGCAATGTTTAAAAGATGGAACTTTCAACCACATGGGCAATATGGTCAAATGTTCAGGCTTCAGAAGGAATATAGCACACCCTTGACATTTTAAGACAGAGGTCCTGACATCTCTGCCTACATAAAATTGTCCCTGAGTTTACACAGGTGCCAGGGTGTTTTCAGAATTCTCCTTCACTTCCCGTCAAGGCTCCTCATACATACTTTCACATATAAGTACTGTTTTTATTCATTTCCCTTCATCTGATGGCCCCTGAATTTGTTTCCAGGGCAGTCCCAACAGAATGCCCACACTGGACAGCTCATGGAGTAGAAAATGTTTTGTCTGTAGTTCTGGAGGCTGAAGTCCAAGAAAGGTGCGAACGGAGCAGGTTCCTGCCCCACATGGCTTGCCTGAAGTCCAGTACTCTGTGAACACTGGCGTCCCTTAACTCCTGAGAACATCAAGCTGCTCTCTGCCTTGGTTTCCTACAAGAGTCTCCCTGCATACATGTCCACACGGCCTTATTTTATACTTGCTATATGCAACTGGAAATCACCCTAGTGACCTCACACATGTGATTACATATGTGATAATCCCATTCCAAAATAAGAGGACATTCTGAAATATTGAATCTTAGATCTTCAATATATAATGCAGGAGGTGGGTGCCCGAGTTCACTCATGACAACCATTTTCAAGTTTGGATCAGGGACATAACTCAATGGTAGAGTACTTGCCTACCTAGCATGTAGGTTTAATCCCAGCACAGTGAAAACACACACACTCACAAACTAAAATATCTCCCAAGGACTCCCATGTCAGGGTCAACGACTGAATCCCCTATGCCTGAAACAGAACTTTGCACACAGGATCTCAGCTCAGTTTATTGAATGAATGAGTGAACAAATGAGTAAGACTCCAAGTGAGAGAAAAAAACGGAAGTCAAAAGGTTGGGTCATCAGGTTGAATATTGCCCTCCTTTCTGGAAGAAGTAGGAAGTAAGATTGTGCCCTGGTGAAATGCAAATCAAAATGATTCCAAGATACCATCTCTTAACTGTCAGAATGGCTAAAATCAAAACCACTGAGGACAGCTTATGCTGGAGAGGATGTGGGGTAAGGGAACACTCCTCCATTGCTGGTGGGAGTCCAAACTTGTACAGCCTCCTTGGAAATCAATATGGCGGTTTCTTAGAAAATTGGAATCAATCCTCCTCAAAACACAGTTAGACCGATTTTAGGCATATACCCAAAGGATGCGCAATCACACCACAAGGACTATGTTCATAGCAGCATTATTCATAATAGCCAGAACCTGGAAACAAACTAGATGCCCCTCAACCAAAGAATGGATAAGGAAAATGTAGTACATTTACACAGTGGAGTACTACTCAGCTGTAGCAAAAAAAAAAAAACAGACAAACAAAAAAATGATGACCTCATGAAATTTCCAGGAAATGGATGGAACTAAAAAAAAAAAATTATTCTGAGTGAGGTAACCCAGACCCAGAAAGACAAACATGGTATACACTCACTCATAGGTGCTTATTAGGAGTAAAGCATAGGATAACCAATCTATAATCCACAGTCCAAGACAGGCTAGATAACAAGGGAGGCCAAAAGAGGGATGGATTAGTTTCCCTGAAAAGGAAAAGTAGAAAAGATCTCCTGGATAAACTGGGGGGCAGGGACTGGAGGGACGGGAACTCGAGGGAGCTGGTTCGGCAGGCCTAGTGCAGCAGACAGGTTGGAGGCGGGATGGAGGGGGATAGTAACAAAAAAGATGTCTTCCTGGGGGCATTTCAGGGTTAGGGAAAAACCTGGTGCCGGGGACACACCCCAGGAGCCCACAAGGATGACCCTAAGACTCCTAGCAATAGTGGAGAGAATGCCTGAACTGGCCATCTAAGGAGATTGGCCACTGGGAGATTGGCCACTTCCCTAATTGCCATCAGAAACACTCTATGCAGTAACTGATGGAAGCAGAAGCAGAGATCCACAAACAAGCTCTGCGTTGAGCTCCCAGAGTCTTGCAGAAAAGGGAGGAGGGATTGTACCAGTCGGGGGAGGGGGGTCATGATGGGAGAACCCACAGAGACAGCTGACCTGACTTCGCCGGAGCTCAAGGATGCTGAACCAACAGTCAGGGAGCCGACATGGAATCAATTTGGGCCCCCTGAATGTGTGTGATAATCGTGTAGCTTGGTCTCTTAGTAAGGCTTCTAACAGTGAGAGCAGAACCTTTCCCTGGAGCCTAGCTAGCTTTTGGTAACCAGTTCTCCATGCTGGATTATCTTGTTCCTGCCTCAACTTGATGAGCCATGCTTTGTGCAAGCCCATGGGAGAGCTGTCCCCTTCTGAATAGAGATAGAGGAGGAGTGGATGGCAGAGGGGAGGGGAGAAGAGGAGAGAAGGGAGGGGGGAATGGCTGGTATGTAAATAAATGAAAAAATGTTCTTTAAATTTAAAAAAATGTGCCCTGACGAAACTATGAAATATTCTATGTTCTGTGTCCCGCTAACAAACCATCCAAATCACAAGCATCAAAACTTCGAAAACAGTGAAGATGCCATGTATACAGGTGGGCTTAAATAATTCCTTTCTTAAGGACCGTATGAGACAGGTGTAGTGTAGCCGGTGGCTTCGGTTTAAATAACTCCAGGAATGGCAGGGAGAATGGAAGGGAGAAAAGGCAAGATTGCCAGCGTGGTCCCTCACAGCACTGTCAGCGCTCCAGCTCTACACTGGGTACTTCCTTGTTATCATCTTTTTTTAAATAACCCATCCTTTTTGATAAACTCCAAGATGAGCTCAACTCCGCAGCAACCTCAGGATAACAAGCTCCTGTTTGTAGTATCAAATACACCCAGTATCTCAGTAGGTAACAGCCACACAATGGCAGCACTCTGCTCCATTTCTCTTAATCCCCTCGTTCAAATCCTATCACCATGAATTTCCTGGATACTTGGCCTTAAAACACTGCATGACTTTTAAATCCACGCCCTGGATAGGTCTACATTCATTATGACAGCAGCATCTTGAAATGGTGAATTATCCTCAATTTCCCTCAGCCATTTATTGCAGCTGCCAAAATGAAATGGTGCGCTTTAAAGACAACGCTAAACTGAAAAGCGAATAGTCTCTTCGATGATTCATTTATAAAAGCTTATTTTTCCACCACCACATTTTGTACACCATCTCAAATATATATCACTTCGTGAACCTGGCATTTTGCATGTGGTGGTCCTGCAGAGACCATGTGCTGACTTCAAGGCTTCCTGGGAGGGAGGAAAATGCAGCAGCATCTTTACACCTTTTAAGAACCAGAACCAGGGTCTGGAGAGATGGTTCAGTGGCTAAGGTCACGCCCTGATCTTGGAGCTCCCAGCATCATGTGGCAGCTAACTACTATAACTCCATTTTTAGGGGATCCAACACCATCCATCTACTGTCCTATGTGGGCACTGCACACATATGATGCAAATGCATACATGCAAGCAAAACACTCACACACAGAGAATAAAAATGAACTTTCAAGAACCAGAACTGAGCTAGGTGTGGTAGCATCAAACTGCCCTCAGCATCTGGGAGGAAGAGGCAGAAAGTCAGGTCTTCATAGCAAGTTACAAGAATACAAAATTCCAGGGCTACACAGTGAGACT
The DNA here is from genome assembly GCA_001685075.1 of Bramus lutescens. Classification (NCBI taxonomy): domain Eukaryota; kingdom Metazoa; phylum Chordata; class Mammalia; order Rodentia; family Cricetidae; genus Bramus; species Bramus lutescens. Next base: position 131,174 of record LOEQ01002752.1, read on the forward strand.
CTGTCTCAAAAGGCGGGGAGGGGGTGAGGGGAGCCAGAAGAACCAGAATTGGCTGGGTTTTGGCCTTGGTAGGGAGGTAGGTGGGATTAAAAGTTTAAAAGTCAGTAGCTTCATTGTAGCTGCCCCTCTTGAGAATAGCTTCATTCAATAATATGGCTATATTTTAAAATGTGCTGCAACTGGGGATGGAGTGCTTGCCTAGCATGCTCAAGGGCTTGGTTCAATCTCTAACACCAAAAATAATGAACTAAAAACATTACACCCCATTATAAGCATTCTAAAAAAGGCAAATCAAGTCTAAGATAGGGGCTCCAAGGAGCAGACTGTGACAATTAGCTCACTTTTACAACAAATCTCCAAACATACAACAGAAAAAAAAATTCAAGATCTTCTAAAAATCCTTCTAAAAGCCAAATGTGTTGGCAAATGTGTTAAGTTCTATTTTAACCCTATGTAAAGCCACAACTGCCTATGACAACTCTAAGGTACTCATTAGCTAAACAACATCCGACTGTAGTTCCGAAACTGGCCTTGGACTAGAATGCAGGGCAAGGAGTGTTCACGTCAGTGAAATACATTCCCTGCAGTCACACAAGCCAAGGAGCCGTGAGGTCACTAGGAGGGGCCACAGAAACATATAATCAAGGTTATTACTACGCTGGGACGCTGGGACGGTTGGTGTTTCTTTTCCTGCTGTATGTGAAGCTGAGTTTTAAAAATGTTCAGAATCATTACCCAAATCTTTCTCAGTAAGACTCTGAAAAGTCACAAGTCCTGGGAATTTATTGTATGAAACTGTAATTTAGTAGAATCATAAACTGATTAATCCCAAAGTATCTTTCACTTCAAGAAAGAAGTGTCTATCTTCAGTACACTGTTTCTGAAGTATTCGTGTTTTTAAATAATTTAAAAACCTGTAGTTAGAAATAATACCAGTCCATTTTAGTAACTGGGTAGATTTAATACTTCAGTTTCTGAAAAGCCCACCTACTTGATATGACCAAACTCCAGAAATGTAAATCGTGATTCAACCTTCAAATTTTAATTAACATATTTTACTTCTCACTCTGTAACTATGAACGAGAAGAAAGTTTTAAAATATTAAAAGACCAATATCTACAAATCTAAGCTAAAGACTACCCACAGCTACGACCTCTCTAATGCGCTGAGTCCCAAGACCATAAAACACACAATTAACACCTACCCTTAGGGCAAAACATTACTTGGAATAAACTGTTACCAATAACTATTTTATAAATTTGATGAGCCCACCACTCTGTAGTTCTGGATGAGGCTAGTGAGCAAAATTTCCCAAAACTCTGAAAAACTGAACTGAAATATGATTGTTCCATACTTCTTAAAAACAGCACAAGAGCTGCAGATATCATCTCTAGGGCTGAGCTCAGAACTTAGCAATGTGGACATTAGGGTATTAATTTACCAAATAACCCAATAAACTGCTACTAAAGATATCCAATTTAACGGGCTGTTAAGCTGGACTTTCAGAAACAAATACACTGGTTAATGATTTTCTGCAATCATGTGACAATTTTCATTAAAATTTTTTATTGAATTTAAAAAGAAAAGTTTCTCTACAATGAACATTAAGAATGTATTCTATAATTATCTTAACAAAGCATTTATTTCTCTAACAAAGTGACTTGAAAACTAGCTAGAAACTTGACAGAATTAAATGGCAAAGAGTGAAATAACTACATATGTTCCTAAGCGTGTTTGCACTTTAAAAAGGATCTAGTACCAGAGCTAAGAGGCTTTCTGCACCCATATGGGAACTGTTCTCCACGTAGCACAGATTTTACCATGCCTTCCGAAGCCCATTATAACATGGTACTATGAATCAAGAAACTTGTATATTCAAAGTTAGTTGTGGAAAATTAATCAGACAATTTCAACAACTCTTATTCTCAAAAATTAGAGAACTTAGCTATACTTGGCATCCCTACACATGATGATGTGGGCTGAAAGCAGCAAGGCTATAGGGGCCCAGTCACTAAAACAGTTTAAGTAGAGCTCTCTCATAAATATTCTGGAAAAATAATTCAGAAAGTAAATACAAGGTGATTCCTCCTGTGCCAAAGAGGCAGTATTTCATGAAGAAATTTGGTTCAAAAAATTACTAAGTAAATGTGGCCTAGGAAACATATAGTCAGAAAACGTCTAAAAGAAAACTGAGACATGACTCACAAATGCAGCCTACTAGATACAGCTTCTCACGCCTACCTTTATCTGGAGAGCGTGCTCCCGTTCTCTGTGCACAGCAAGAAGCGAGGGAGCTACACAGCAACAACCTTTATTAGGAGGGAATCAAGCCAAAGCCAGCCAGAACACACAATCTTATTTTCCATCAGTGGTAATGAGAATATTTTAATTTAAATGGAACATGAAAGATTTAAAGTACAGCCTTAAGGTTTCAATTTTGTACTTTGAATATCAAGAAAGCAATTACTGCAAAAAAAAAATCACAGAAACATGTTGAACTAACTACATGGAAAACAGCGTGGGTATTTAAGTCATTGTATTTATCACCATTAGTGAAAACAGATATCCTTAGATCTCTAGTCTACAGACAGCACACTTCATAATATCATTATTCATTTAAAACACTACAAATGTTTTAAAAGAACATTTGGATTTCACAATTGCTTATAGAATATCTTACAATATTAAAAACATCATGATACTTCATATGAAAATCAATAAAGACAACTTAATCTTTCTCAGCAAAAAAGATTCAGTATCACAAATTTAGTGTGTAAATTAACATATGAATTCAAAAAGGAATCCATTTAAACCTCACACGGCGACATAACTACTTATTTCGTAAACTGATAAAAATGATGTACTTTTTGAAAACATGTACATCAAAACCAGAAGATTAATGTTTACTTTTTCCTTTATTAGCAACGTTTGGTGTACTTTTCTGTTTCGGTTCCCAGAGTGCGTTTTTGACAAATCTTGAGGCAGCGCCCCTGTCCAGCTTGGCAGCCTTTTTCTTGTCTGTTATTTCCTTGACTCTGTTCATGTAGACTCTGATTCTTTCCTTAGAGATAAAAAGAAAGAAAATAAAAGGCAATGATTTCCTGAGCTGTTCACTATCTTTAGGTTTATTATACCCTTGCTCAGTGAAAATCAACAGTGAGTATTTATTGGCAATTAAGTCCACGGGACTAGTGAGTGCAAACAAACAGGCTAAGCATGCCCCATGCGTTCTTGAACAATGTAGGGGAAGGCATACCTTAAACTCCCTTCATTGGACATGGGGATGCACCCACCACTTGGAAATCAGAGGCAGGAGGATCAAGACTTCTAGGTCAAGTCAGTTTGAGGGCAGCTTGGGCTCTATAACAGCCTGTCTAAAAACAGCAACAACCAAGAACCAAACATTTTAGAAGAGTTCTGAACTCTTCCAGAGAAAGGCTCATGCTAGCGTATCACTATAGCAATAAACAAGACTGGCTTACATTCAGCTCTACTATTTTAATTCACATTAATCTAAATTCTTACACCAACCAATTAAATTCTCCCACCATTTTTCTAAACAGAAAATGGGTGGAACAGTATTTATATCTATTTTATGTTACAGTCTAGTGTCACAATTAAAATAGGAAGAATGAAATAGGAGATCTTTTATTCAGCTTCATAATTTTGACTGGTAAGCATGGGAAATTTTCTAATAAAATACACAGACTTTAAAGGTAAGAAACATAGGTTTCTGGACTACTTTAAATCTCCTAAGAATATTACTAAGTATAAATAAATCTTATACTTCAAATGATAAATTAAAGTTGATGAAACCATACAATACAGTAAGTGACTGATCACTGTTCACAAACAAGTTTCACTGAAATAAAAGATATATGAACATACACAGTAAAATACAGAAACTTACAAGAGTTTCATTAGCAAAACTGAGTAATTGTTCAAAATCCTCTACTGGCTCCTTAATCTTGTGTGAAAGCTGCAACCCTTAGAAAGCAGCACACCCACCGTAGACCTGCCCTGGGACCTGTACCCTCCTTACTGCTCTGGTGACAAATACCCATACAGTTACTGCTCTCTTCAGTCTGCTGCACTGTCAGTCTTGTCAGTGAGCTCCTCCCTCCACCATTTAACACTGGAACTTTACCAGGTACCCCAATTCGCTACACCTGCTCTGCTTTTTCCTTTTCCCCACAAAATACCCCTTAGCATCCTGCACAGTCAGTATGGGCAGTGTTCATCTTATTATGGTCACACTGTGGGTGTGGCACCTGCCACACTCCTCAGCTTTTTCTCCAAGGCATCATCTTGCTCGAAAACGATGCCTAGCTCGTTAGTAGGCACTCAAACATCACTGGATGAAGAAGGCGACTGTTTCCCACTTGTGAAGCATATGACAAATAGTAAATAGATTTCCTCTAACTCTGGGATCAATTAGCAATGTCTGTTGCAAGGTCAGAAGAGGGTAATAGACTTAAGAATGCTTTTTATTTGCCAGTCCTTATCCAGAAAATTAATATGCTCTCCATGAAATAGGTTCTGAAGGAGAATGAAGACAAATGGTCTTATCCTTTTACAAACACAATTTGAGTACTGGAAATAACTTTGGGTTAAAAATAATTTCATAAAAGGACACCATTAGGAAGCTAGAACGATAACCTGTACTTCTTAAAGCCAATATCATAAATCAAATAAAATCTATACATATTCCTTTATGCCTTTCTCTTAAAATTGTTTCACAGTTGCTATATTTAAGTATAAATTTATTTTTCCCTCAAGAACTTTGAAAGAAAATATCCTGATCTATACATTTTTTTAAATGAAAATAAGAGGCCTGAATTACTCATTTTATTTTTAAGTGTATTACCTATATGCTTTACTAAGATGTAAATAACACACTTTACTGGCTACTATAAGATTTGAAAACGGGATACAATGTCAAGTGTGTTTTGCATATATATGTACATTACATTTTATGTACACAAAGAATAAATTCATTAAAATTCTTATTCATGAAGCCAAGTCAGTAAGGTAACTATGTTTGATTTCTATTTTTCTCCTTTGAATTGGATGATATGACATAATATTAGAAGTCAGCAAAAACTCCAAGATATTAGATCTTATTTAGTGTACTTACACATCTAAATGGAATACAGAGACAACCTAGAAGATTTATTGCAGGTTGTAAATATGTCACTGATGCAGAATTACTGGACAGCAGACATACTACTGGTGCCAAAAAAGCTTTTAGCTTTGTTGCTGAACTGAATTCTTTACTGCTGAGAAAATGAGTTAATGGAGGAACTGAAAAGGTAGGAGAGAAATTTCCCCGTCTTTGCTAGTAAATCAACTGGAATACACTTTTAAGAATTGTCTAAGAGATTTTTTTTTCTTAAGTAGCCCTGGAGATGAATAGAATCTTAACAATTTATAGGGAAAATAATATGAAAGTTATAAATAATTACTGGAATTATGCCATTCTGCCCTAATTCTGATCTCCCTAATCAGCGTGATAACGGCCATAAGTCTGGAATTCCAGAGTTATACAGCAGACCTATAAATAGGGATAAATCAAAGACATCTTACCAATTCTTGCTTCACTGGATGCTCCTTAGGATTAACTCCTTGAGTTGCCAAATAAACTATAAGAGAAAGACAGCATTAAATAAAGTAGTATATATAATATCAAATGTTATAATAAAAGAAGCCCTAGTTATTCATGGAAGGAAAGCGGCACAGTTAAATCAATTTCAAATTATTTAATCTCTATGAAATATTAAGTTTGTGTGTGCCTCACAGGCATCCTGTATTCTGACATAAAAGTAAAAAAAAAATTTGAATAATAAAATTACTATAAAAATAATTCTATGCTGACTGCTGGTTCGTAAAAGCATACCACCTTTGACACAGTAATATACTTCCTAATAAACAACAAGTAACATACGCACCCCAAAACATTGAATTTAATGTGTATGCAGAAACTAAATCCACCTTGGCTTGCTCAAGTGGGTCCAACTAGTAAAAGAGAAAGAGACAGAAGAATGAGAGATGCACACAAACTTTGCACAAAAATTGATAACACTTCAAACTTTTCGCAACCACACAGCATCAAAGACATGTTTTTCTCACTTCCTATAATCCAGTAATACAATGATCTTGCAAATGATTTGCACAAAAACCGGTGATTCTTTTCAGTTATTTCCGAGATTGTACTTTAATTACAACACTTCTCCCTTCTCTCCCCTCCAACCCTGCTGGGTATCCCTCTCTGCTCCAAACCCCTCCTGCTCCATACCCCTCCTGTTCTATGCCCCTCCTGCTCCATACCCCTCCTGCTCCATACCCCT
>LOEQ01002752.1:137668-157546 GCA_001685075.1 Bramus lutescens
TCTATACCCCTCCTGCTCCATACCCCTCCTGCTCCATACCCCTCCTGCTCCATATCCCTCCTGCTCCATACCCCTCCTGCTCCATACCCCTCCTGCTCTCCTCAGATTCTTGGCCTTTTATTCATTAGCTGCTATTGTAAACTTGCATGTATACATACATATAACCTAATATAACCATTGTTTTTGTTGTTGTTTTGCTAAAAATTTTCACTTCAGGGTATCATTTTTTGATTAAACAAGGAATTTTTACAGTCTGAGAAAAATTCTAAATTATATCAATTTCAGAGTCATAATCTGGGCTTTTATGTTAAGTTAAGCATTGTACATGGTTCAGTCACATACAGGAAGGAAAACAAAATGCTTAGGCAATACCAAAGACAGGAGAAACAATTAGTGTTTTTGTACTCCAGAGTTTCCAGAAACTCTGATAATACCATTACAATACTTAAAAGGTCAAAGATAGATTCTGTCAAAAAAGAAGGCTATGAATGTCCTTGCTTTTCAAAAAAAGTTCCCAATGCAAAAGTTTTGTAGGATGTTCTGGCTAAATATACCCCAGCACATCTACATCTGAAACTCCAGAAGGAAGACATGAACAGTGTCAATCAACTGTTTCTTCCACATGTTTCTGTCTTATAAAATTCATCTTCAGGAAACAGATTTTAAAATACCTTCTGCTACCAGGCACTGGAGGTACACACCTTTAATCCCAGCACTCAGGAGTCAGAAGCAGGAGGATCTCTGTGAGTTCCTGGCCAGCCTGGTCTACAGAGTGAGTGCCAGGACAGCCAGGGCTCCACAGAGAAACCTGTCTCAAAACTAAAGAATACCTTCTGCAACAACTCGTTCCTAGAAACGGACATCATGATCTTCAGCATGTCATCCACAGCACCTAGGGAGCTCTCCAGGGCCGACAAGGACTCATGGATCTCCACGGGATAGTCCTCATTCATTTCTTCACCTGCCATTTGGACCAACTGGGAAAAGAAATCTCAGAATTCATATTGGAGACAGAGCTTTAGAAAGAAAAAGCACATTTACTTTTGAATAAGGGTAGTAAGAGAATCTGAGCACGCAAGTCTAGAACAGCACCTTCCAGCACCTCTTCCACCATCTCCTCCTAAGCACATCTCCTTTCTGGGAAAGAGGAAAGAACTCGTCCAGGCCACACATCAGGCCTTGGACGCCTTCAAAGCTCCGAAAACATGACTCTAACACCACATATCAATAGGCAAAACCCATGTTCACCCAGATTTAGTGGCACAGGCACTTGGTAAGTGGAACAAGATACAGGTCGCCCTCAGATGTAGGTAAGTTCAAGGCCAGTCTCTGTGACATAAGATGCCATCTCAGGAAAAAAAAAATGAGGAAAAACTAAATTTTTAAAAGCATTCTAATGAAGGCAAAATTTTTTTGAAACTGAAAGACTGATTTAAAGAAACCTCTAACATATGCTGAAGAAATAAACAAAGTGAGTTTGAAAATTTTATGTTTTATTTAGCTTTTGAAATAAAGGATCATTCTGACAGTTCATTGTATTAAACTTAAAAAACAAATCCTAGACATGAAAAATCTTTATCAACTATCACAAAAATTACTTTTCAAGTTCAAGTTCATATATGAATTTACAGTCCTTAAGCATCTTAACAACAGTTGAGGAAGCAGACACGAGCTTCCAGGGTCACCTGCTTGAACACTCTATTACCTTGGGGGAAAAAAAAACACTAAATCTCTCTGGGCTTCAAATTTTTCATTCATAAAATAATCTAGTTGATCTCATGATCTGTAAAGATTATTATCAAAATTATGGATAATTTTGTTGTATATGAAAACACTATTATAGATATATAATGTCTGCTATCTAAGGATACATACTGAAGTACATAGTGATAAAAACCATGAACTTGAAAAAGTAGCCTTCATAAAGTAAACCTAAGTGCAAAACAAGAATTTACGTAGATTATTACAATGAAGTTGGAGAGCAGTTATGACACATACTGAGTCCGGCATAGGCTCAGGTCATGCACTGCAGGATGAAGAGGTGCAGCCTAGAACAGTCACAGAGCTTTACAGGGAGGGGGAAGGGAAGGAGGTGTTCACCGTACCTGCACAGTAGCTGCTCAACCACGCTCGTAACTGTCAACAGAGGCTGATATTTCAGATCACTGGATTATGGTACATAAGTCTTTAAGACATTGTCATTTCAGTGGGCAGGGCAGGCCAGCTGCCTCAGAACTGAACCAAAGCCTCAAGAATGCTAAGTGCACAACCTGCCTCTAAGTTACACGCCCAACCAATGTTTATCTGATTCTTTAAAATGTATCCATGTGAAAACACATAGGTCAGGTCTAAATCCAAACAAAATACAAAGAAAATAAACCTGTGGCACAACAGGAAAGAGCCTCCGCAAATCAATTTAACGGACAGGCAACAACTCCACACAACTCCACAGAAAGTAGACAAAGAGGCCAGTGGCTCACAAAAGAATCCAGATGACTAACAAAGAAAACTACCCGACTTCAGCAAGGAAACCACAAGAACAAAACGCCATTTTTCATGTGTGAAACAATATCTAATGCAAGCAAAAGGTGGCCACAAATAGGCCCTTTTCACCATTAGCCATTTGATTTAATTAAGTATTTTTTGGATTTGATACTTCCTTTTTTCCAGGAAAGGAAAAGCAGGGAAGTGAGACGCTGTACCTTATTACATTCTCGGAACTAGGATTATAGAAGATTTATGCAATGTGTTATAACAAATCTATAATAAAAGCTTCATGTGTTTGGCAATTTGAAATGTACTGGAGATAACAGAGAGATGCTCCTATGACTCATTAGCACCACTACTACATTCAAAGAACCAAAATGTCTTCTTTTCCCTGGGGCTGAATTCTTCCTCAATCTCATTGCCTCTTCTAGCTTAGCTTCCTGAATGGTCATACCTCCCACCAGCTGTCTCAGAGACGCCACCACAAACCTAACCTCCCTTGGTGCCCACTAGCCAATTCTCAACCTCAGGTAAGTAACCGTTCCAGCTCGAGGTGCACTAGCCTTCCTGAGGAAATCCACAGAGGGCACAAACACAGAGCCCAACTGGGAGCACTATCAACTCCCTCATTCTTTCCTGAACCGACTGCGCACTGTCTCCTCTGCTGGCATATTAATGAAGAGCATCTACTGAACACTCACTTGCCAGCCACAAGGACTTGCTAACTCACCACACAGGTATCCAGAATTGACAACAAATAACCCTGATGCTTGGAATGCATTAATGAGCAGAAACCTGGACCCTGAGCTTCTGTGCTTACTGCAGATGATACACCTTAATCCAATAATCACAGAAACACAAAATCACAATGGTGTGGGGAGATACAGGGTGCCCTGACACTGCAAACAGGCGTAACGAGACCCGAGGAAAGCAAACCCATCTCCAAACACTCTTCAGAGTGGAGTCAAGTAGACAAACACAGCATGTGGGGAGGAGTCTTCATGGCAATACCCTAACTAGGTACTGACAGTCAGCTCACTGAGCCCTGCAATGGCTCCTTATCCTTTCAGGACAAAACACTCTTTTATACAACATGAAAGCAACGTCAAAGTCTGGCCCTGTCATACTTCAGCCTTAATTCTCTTTCCCTCACACCAACACCACATTAAGCTTCTGCTTCTGTCCTTAATCTACATGAGTAAAATCCCTACAACTCTGGAGATAGACCAGTCTCGGAGGCAGAATCCGCTGTGGGTACCAGGAAAGAGGACTTGCTAAAGCGCCCTTCAAACAGCTGACTGGGTCGGGGTGGGAGTCCGAGAAGTTAGGAGAGGAGTGGGGTGAATAGGACTAAAATATATTGTATGCATGTTAGGATTAGGTTAGGGTTAGAGCTAGTTCTCAACAAATTAATAAATGTATTAGAATCCAGCTGACTGGGAGGTGTAGCAGGGCGAGAGGGGAAGAGTCCTCTGCAGGTGTGGCGGGCCACTCTGGCTGCTGTACAGGATGGATGAACTCTAGGAGACTAATTATGGAGGATGAAATGACAGCATCAGCTATGAACCTAAGCAGGCAGAAGGAACTGAAGGTGGAGGACAGCGGTCCAGCTTGGGTTAGATTTTGTAGGCGAAGGCAGCAGAATCCACTCAGAGGCTGATCGTGGGTTGCAAGAATAAGGTGAGACAACCAGAAGAGCAGAGCTGCTGCTAACCACGACATGAGCAGACACAGTGGTGCACACTCAAGACCCCAGCCTTGGGAATCTGAGACCAGGGATCCTGAGTTCAAAGCCAGCTAGACTATTTAGTGAAGTCCTGTTACCAACAAAGCCAAGCAAGCAAACAAACACAAAATCTGCCCTAAAACAGGACGGGCAGGATTGTGGGAGCAGAACAGTATTCAGATGTTTGCTGAGTCATCAAATAGAAGGGTTGAGGGGGAAGCTAAGTCTAAGGAGTCTAGAGTTGAAGGAAGTGGTCGCTGGTTGAATAAAAAACTGAAAATTGTGAATGAACAGATGGTATTTAAAGTCATAAGATGGGAACCAATCACTAAAGGAATAAATGAAGACAGAAAAAAAAAGTTGGTCCAAGGCCAGAATGCTGAGGTATTGAATATCTCACATAACTTATTTAATAAAGTACACTATATACTATGTAATTTACCCTCAAGATCACAAGAGTCACTTGGATCCATGCTGATACTGCTCACCATCATGAGCACTGTAACACACATCATGAGCCCAGAAAAGATGAAACTCAGAGTACAACTTCTACATCCCACATACAGTTAACGGGGACAAAAAAGATGAAATCTCAAGAGTACAGCCTGTACACTCCACAGACACATACACACTCAAAGTACAGCTTGTATACTCCACAGACACATACACACTCAAAGTACAGCTTGTACACCCCACAGACACACACACACTCAAAGTACAGCTTGTACACTCCACAGACACATACACACTCAAAGTACAGCTTGTACACTCCACAGACACATACACACTCAAAGTACAGCTTGTACACCCCAGACACACACACTCAAAGTACAGCTTGTACACCCACACACACACTCAATGTACAGTTTCTGCACCCCACACATACACACTCAAAATGCAGCTTTTATACCCACACCCAACCCCCTCCCACACACAAAGAGTTAACTAGGACCCAAGTTTGGAGAATCTTAGCATCATGTCACAGTTTGGACTTACAAATACTAGAAGTTACTATGTGGATATAGGAGAAAAATATATGGTAATGTATATGTGGAAGCTGTTTCCATCTCTATGGCAATTAGAGTTCCATATAGTAACCACATTAGTAAGAGAAAGAAAATCCAACATATACTTAATGGATTTTTGTAATAAGAAAGCAATTTGCAAGTTAGCCACCATGATTCTATTCCTATAATTATGTTTTATACAACATTACTTTAGAAAATAATGATGAAACTATATATAAGTTCTCAATAAATACTACTGTCTTGGTCAAACAGTGATTCTCCTAGTGTTACCTGTAATTTTCAGTAAAACCTGAGAATATATAAGGCTTTTCAAGTGCATTAACCTCTAAAAACACATCACAGGAGTTAAAGAAATTGCTGACTGGATAAAGCACCTGCCCCCACCCCAAGCTTGAGGGCTGGAATTCAGATCTCCTGCACCCTCATAAATGTGGGGCAGGTATGAAGGGGGCCCAACACTCAGAAGGCAGAAATGGGGAATCACCTAGCATCCTAGCTAGAATGGCTGAAGTTAGTGAGTCTCGGGTTCAATGAAAAACATTGTGGAGTGCCACTCAATAAACAAACTGAAGGATGTTCGGACTTCCACATACACACACATGCTCATATTCTTGCAAATGAGAAAATACATACACACACACACACACACACACACACACACACAATCCAAAAGTTCAGCAAAAAAAAAGTACATAAATTACAAGGTTGGCAAGGTGGTTCAGCAGTTAAAAGCACTTGTTTATCTTCCAGAGAACCCAAGTTTGGTTCCCAGCAACCAGATTAGGAAGCTCGCAACCACCTGTAATTACAGCTCCATAGGGCCTGACTCTTTTTACTGTTGATGTTGGCAGGGCATGGTGGTGTACGCCTTTAATCCCAGCACTTGGGAGGCAGAGGGAGGACGAGCCTCTGAGTACGAGCCCAGCCTGGCCTACAGAGAGTATTCCAAGACACCCGGGGCTACACAGCGATACCCAGTCTCCAAAAATGAAAAAAAAAAATAAGGAAGCCTTTATCTCAAGTGAGCTAACATTGCCACTGCGAGCGTTCCGATCTTGGGCAGAACAGTAAGGAGTGCATGGAAAAATTACTCTTTTCGCCTTCCATCACGGCCTTTCTCCGTTTAGATTTAAAATCAGCCAGAAACAGATGGCGTTGGGTTTTCACTTGTCGCTTTTCAACCCTCGAAAAGCAACGTTAACAAGCGAAGGACAAAGGCAGGGTTGGGAGAGAAACCAGGGCCGAGGCAAGGCTGAGCCTGAGAGCGCCATTAACAGGCTCAGGGGACTGCCGGGACCGCGCTAGCGGCACCGAGGCCCCGCTGGCTCTCCAATCGGCCACAGGAACGCGATCCCGGGACGCCGGAAAAGGCGCCGTGACAGGAGCGCGACAATCACTCGAACCCAGCTTGGCACGATACCTCAAAACCGTGGACGACTGGCTCCGGGAAAGAGTTCGCACGGTGATGACGCCGTGACTCCTCCCTCTCCCCGTCACGCGTGCATCGCTCCGGGGCTCGCGCATGCGTAGTTGAGTACCGCGGCTCCACCCGCCCCCGGATGAGAAGCTTGATGAAGGAAGCCCTAACATCTTGTGTCGATTAGGCTTCTGCCCTCACCCACCCCAGAAGCAAGTTGAGTGTTCCCTACCGCTTTGTTCAGATCCTTCCCTTGCCAGAAACTGGGTCCAGAGCTCAGGTTGAGTTTTTGAGGGGCTCCTCTAGACTAGGTAGCGTCTATTGTCTGTCTGCCAGATGCTAGGCTTAAGGGATACTTATGAAATACAATGAAACAAATTTTTAAATGGGGTCGTGGCCATATGCAGAGTACAAGCCCGGGTTTCGTTATTTTGTTTCTGTTTTTGAGCGGGTCTCATGTATTACGGATGGCCTTCAATTCACAACCTGTTTCATGTGTGTTGACTGTGCCACCATTCCTAACTGCTGGGGAGTTTTATGTCGTCTTGACACGAGCTAAAATGACTAAGAGGAGGACCAATTAAGAAAATGTCTCCATAAGATCAGGCAGTCCTTAATTAGAGATTGATAGGAGAGGCTAGCCCATCATGAGTGATGCTGATCCTGTCCTGATGGCCCTGGATTCTACAAGAAAGCAGGCTGAGCAAGCCATGAGGAGCAAGGCAGTAAGCAGCACCCCCCACCCCCCGTGGCCTTTGCATCAGCTCCTGTCTCTGGGTTTCTGCCCTGTTTGCTCCTGTCTTGACTTCCTTTAATGATGGGCTATGATATGGAATTGCAAGCTGAATAAATCCTTTTCTTCCCAACCTTTACCGAACTGAGCCATCTCTTGGGTCCCTCAGTTTAAACATTCATCTAGGATAAAATATGTAATACTGTATTTCCAAAATTCATCATCAATATCTATTCAGTTGTCAGTTCTAACAATTTATCCTTTAAAATTACCTTCTAAAGTTACAGAATTTTATTTAATCACCACTACATTACTCGGGGGTGCTTTTGTGGATGATAATCAATTACAGTTTTTTTGTTCTTTTATTTTAATTTGTTTGGTTGGTTGATTGGTTGGTTGGGTGGTTTTTTTTGTTGTTTTGTTTTGTTTTGTTTTGTTTGGAGACAGGGTTTCTCTGTGTAGCACTGGCTGTCCTCAAAGTCACTCTATAGACCAGGCTGGCCTTGAACTCAGAGATCTGCCTGCCTTTGCCTTGTAAGCACTGGGATAAAAGGTATGTGCCACCACCACCTGACTAAATATAGATTTTACACATTGCTGGAGTAGCAATTTCCTAACATTAAATTATCTTAAACTGTTGTTAGCAAAAGCCATTTCATTTTTGTAAAGCTTTTCTATTTTGTTAAACTTGCAAATCCAGTAAGTACAGAAAGAATAGCCCCCATAGGCTCATATTCCAAGGAGTGTCACTATTTCAAAGGAATAAAATTAAGAGGCCCCCATGCATTAGTGGTGCACACTTTAGTCCCATTACTGGGGGGGGGTAGAGGCAAGAGGATCTCTATGAGTTTAGGGCCTGCCTGGTTTACAAAGTGAGTTCCAGGACAGTCAGGACTATTACACGGAGAAACTCTGTCTTGAAAAACCAAATAATAATAATGATGATAATAATAATTAATAAGAGGCATGACCTTGTTGGAGGAACTGTGTCAATGGGGGTGGCTTTGAGGTTTTAAAAGCCCATGCCAAGCCCAAAGTTGTTGAAAGGAGGCCGCTTGCTGGTTTCCAGCTGCTCAGCCCCGAAATAATCACATAGAAACTGTACTAATTAAATCATTCACAGCATACAGAGGGAAACGCACACAAAGTCTCAGTCTCTCCCTCCCTCCCCTATGGCCCAGGATGTAGATCTCTCAGCTTCTTCTCCAGCACCATGTTCACCTGTGTGCGGCCATCCACCCAGCCTTGATGCTAATGGACTAACCTCTGAAATTGTTAGCAAGCCCCCAATTAGATGTTTTCTTTTTAAGAGTTGCCTTGGTTGTGGTGTCTCTTCACAGCAACAGAACAGTGACTAAGACAGGCTTCCAGAGCTAAAGTAACTTATTTTCTAGATTCTGACCCACCTCTCACTCCCCCACACATACATAGAAATTGCTCCTCAAATCAAGGGCAATCACAAGGGATGCTTACCAATTATCTGATAACCCTTATTCACCACTCCCTTCTTACCCCTAACAATGGCCAACTGTATGCCAAAAAGAGAAACTTCTCACCCCACTCCTTCCTACCCTGTAACTATCCCAGCTTGAAAGTGGACAGCAAGCTTGGATTCCTATACAAACCTCCTATGCAGGTTTTTTTTTCTTGCTGACATTACAATTATAGAATTGTACTACATACAACTGATACGTAATTCATACAACTGGAGACTGACTACACGAGTTCAGTACCCAAACTGATTTAAAAACCTGTTCGTGTCATATCACCAGTATTGTAGCAAATGAGGAACTGGAGTGAAAGTTGCCAAATTTCGTTCTCAATTTTTAGAACACCACTAACATAAGCAGTAAGCTCAACAATTAATAAATGAGACCTCATGATACTGAAAAACTTCTGCACAACAAAGGACACTGTCATTCGTACAAAGCTGTAGCCTACAGAATAGGAAAAGATTTTTACCAGCTACATAACTGAAAGAGGGCTAATACTCAAAATATAAAAACAACTCAAAAGCTAAATATCAAGAAAATAAATAATCCAATTAAAACATTAGATGCACATCTAAATAGAAGTACCAAAGGAGGAAACTCAAATAGCTGAGAAATACTTAAATGTTCAACATCCTTAACCATCAGTATACAAAGCAAAACTACATTGGAATTTCATCTTCTACCTGTCAGAATGGTTAAGATCAATAAAACAAGTGACAGCTCATGCTGACAAGGATATGGAGTAAGGGGAACACTAATTAATTCCCAGTGGGAGCACAAACTTGTACAACAACCACTATGGAAATCAATGCTGCAGAATGAAAATTGATCTGTGTCAAGACCCAGCTATACCACTTGTATTAGTTAGGGTTCTCTATAGTAAGAGAGAGAGAGAGAGAGAGAGAGAGAGAGAAGTATATGTACATGATTTATTAGAATAAATTACAGGCCGTGTTCCAGCTAGTCCAACAATGGTTGTCTATAAATGGAATATCCAAGAACCCAGTAGTTCTTCAGTCCAGAAGGCTGGATGTCTCATCTGGTTGTCAGTATACACTGGGATCCCAAAGAAGTGGGCTCTAATGCCAGTGGGCTTGCTATTAAGGGCAAGAATAAAAAGACAATGAAAAACTTTCTTCTTCCATGTCCTTTTATAGGCTGCCAGCAGAAGGTTTGGTCCAGATTAAAGGTGAATCATCCCACCTCAAAAGATCTGGATTAAAGGTTTATCTTCCCAGCCTTAAACGATCCCAATTAGAAGTGGGTCTTCCCATTTCAAATGATTGAATTAAGAAAAAGCCCAGCTGGGTGTGGTGGCACATGCCTTTAATGCCAGCACTCGGGAGGCAGATGCAGGCAGATCTCTGAGTTTGAAGCCAGCTTGCAGAGTGAGGTCCAGGACAGCCTACACGGAGAAGAGGAGAGGAGAGGAGGGGAGGAGAGGGGAGGGGAGGAGAGGAGAGGAGAGGAGAGAAGAAAATGTAGTACAATGGAGTATTACTCCGCTTTTAGAAAATGAAATCATGGAATTTGCAAGTAAATGGTATTAGAGAAAAATCATCCTGAGTAAGGTATCCCAGACCCAGAGAGACAAACATGGTATGTGTTCCCTTATATATGGATATTGGCTGTAAAGCCAAGGAGCACCACAGAGGGTAGGTAGACAGTGAGGGACTAAAGAAGACAGAAAGATCTTGTTAGGAAAGGGAGATAAACTAGATGGTTATGGATGGGGTTGGGGGTTGGGATGGGAGGATCACGTGGGGGGTAGAAGAGAGGAAGGAATGAGGGAAAACAGGGAGATAGCCAAAATTAAATGCATTTGAGGGGAAGTAGGGAAACCTAATACAATAAAAGCTTCCTAAAGTATGTACATATATTAAGGTGATCTAAATGAAATCACCAAATAATAGGGGCGACAGTTGGAACATCCATGAGTTTGAGGCCAGCTTTGTCTACAAATCGAGTTCTAGGACAGTGGATGCTGTTACACAGAGAAGCCCTGTCTCAACAAAATACCCAAAAATGTAGTCTTAAAATGACTCCTAATGATATTCTGCTATACCCACAGATCAGTGCCTTGATCGGTCATTGTCAGAGAAACATCCTTCTGCAGCAAATGGGAACAAATAGAGAGACCCAAAGCCAAATTCTGTGCAGACAGCGCGAGAACTTGGAACACTCAGCCCTAAACAGGATGTCTTTATCAAATCCCTCCCTCCTGGTTAAGGGAATCCTGAAGAAGAGAAGACAGAAAGAGTCCTTCATCTCGGGCTAAAGATATCCCTCTTCCAGAGCTCAGGAATCTTCTTGGTGGAGGGGACAGAACGCCATAGATAGTGAATAACAATGAAACCGTGCTGTCTCCATGTGAACGGCAGTTGCATATGAACTCGAAGTGACTATGACCAAATGCACAATTTCTTTTTCAAGATCAAGCAAGATAAAATCCTGGCATGGGAGAAGGAAGGGTCATGAAATTGTACCCCTAGGTAGGGAGCTATGGGCAACTGATGGCGATGGGAAGCAGAGAGTTGTGCAAATTCTTATTGATCTTAATAATAAAAACCTGGAGTCAGACTTTAAGGGGTGAAAGCTGAAAGATTGGAGAAGCAGAGCAGCCATTCACTGGTTTTTACCTCTATGAAATCCTCAGACCGAATGGGGTATCCTGTTTCTACAAGTCTTCAGACGGAATGCCTTGAGCTCCCGTCTCCCCGGGCCTTATATTCCTCTCTCCACCCAGCCATTCCCTTCCTGTCTCCACCTCCCTAGTGTTGGGATTAAAGGCATGTGACTCCCAAATACTGGTATTAAAGGTGTGAGCCACCACCGCCTGGCTCTGTTTCTCTTTGAGACTGGATCAATCTATTGTAGCCTAGTGTGGCTTTGCCTGTGACTTTGTTTCTATTTGAGACTGGATCTGCTGTAGCCTAGTGTGGCCTTGAACTCACAGAGACCCTTCTGCCTCTGCCTCCCTGGTGCTAGTGATAAAATTGAAGGTGTGTGCCACCACTGCCTGGCCTCTATGTCTAACTAGTTGCTCACTTCACACCTGGATCCTAAGGCAAGCTTTATTTGTTATGACAGAAACAAAATACCACCATAGAGAGTCCATTCTCTTCAGGTACATGGCCCTAAGAGAGTGCCCATGGTCCAGAGGATGACCTATACTCATGCATACATGGGCAGCACCAATTAGGCTGAGTGGGTTTAAGAATAAATGTCGTGAGTCTTTCTCTGTCCTGTCAGCATTCTCTCTGCCCCCAAAACTCTGCTTAGCTATTGGCCATTTAGCTTTTTATTAAACTAACCACACAGTGTAAAGGAATATTGCACAACAAATAAAAGCACAAGAAATTGGGAGGGAACAGAGGAGAGGGGATAAGAAAGGTGTGAGGATGAAAATGGAGGGTGGATTTCATCAAAACACATGTACATATGAAATTCTTTTTTATTTATTTACCTTTAAATGTTTAAAGTGGTTTTTTTTAATTTTTATTTGTATGAGTGTTTGGCCTGTATGTTTGTGCACCACATACATACCTGGTGCCCACAAAAACCAGAAGAGGGCATTAATTTTCCTGGAATTGGAGTTACAGGTGGGTGTGAGCTACCTTGTGGGTACTGGAAGTCAAACTCAGGTCCTTGGCAAGAGTATCAAGTGCTCTTAACTGCTGAGAAACTTATTTAGACCCATGTATAAAATCTTTAAACAATAAAAGAAAAATAATCATCACAAATTAAGTATTTTTTTTATTTTAAAGAAACTGATTTGAGCACCTGAGAAGACAGTTCAGTTGGTAATGTGCTTGCAGCCAGAATAAGGGCCTGAGCCTCGATACCTGGCACCTGCATGAAACACCAGGCACAGTGGCTCATGCCTGTAACCTCAACTCAGAAATGAAGATGGGATCCTTTGGGTTCGCTGGTCAGCCACTCTAGCCAATCAGTGAACTCTGGATTCATTGAGAGTACTTACTTGTAAATAAAGAGGGGGTGGTGATCTGTCATGCCTCCTTGAAAGATCTCATGGGAGGATTCCTACCTAATAACATCTGAAAACAAAACGAAGTTTGTTGACATGATGAAACATCCATTCATCAGGATGAGCATATCTATTTCACATAGGTCTGTACTATCTTTGCAAATCTGCCATCTTCACGTCAAGACCAAGCTGAATCTACTGAACTGAGGCTAAAGAAGTAAAACCGGAAGTCCTCATCCCAGGAGCTGAAGACTACGTCATCAACAGTGTGGGCAACGTGTGTGGTGAGCTGCAAGCAGTGTGCCTGAGCCTGGACAATCATGATGGCTCCCCTAACATTACAAGGACGGACTGAGAAACTTCTATTTCTGTTCAGGAGAATTGTGATAAAGGCAAATGATAAAAGCGTGGAAGGACACGAGAACCTGGAAGCACAGCAGGATGGCAGGTTTTGATGTGGCCCACTGGTCCTTCGCACTCTGAGTTGCTTAGGAACATATGGACTTGTCTTGCTTTGCTACTGTTCAGATTAGGAATGCTTAGTAAACCCTCACAACGTGAATATAATTTTCAGGTTTTTAAAAAATTATTGCAAACAATCCCAATGTTCTCTACACTGTGTTAATATGTGATCTCTCCAAGACATGGGTGGTAGACTGTTTGACGGAACCACTCAGAAGATCTTGAGGATTTCTAAGGGAATAAGCAGCACCCCTCCATCCCAAGTTTTTGTTTTTCTTTAAGCATTCCATGCTCATGAAAACTCCCCATGTGTTTTGTATGTGACCCATGACCCTAAAAGAGATCTAGTGGCCAGAGCTGGTGGTGAAAGGGAAGGGGTCCCAGAGGTGTTTAGTTAAGTGACTGATTTTAGCAAAAGCAACTTGCGGCTGAATCTGAAAGTATGATTTGGACTCCAATGTTGACACAGACCTAAGATTCATGATAAGTGAGTTCATTTAGTTAAAATATTCCTGTAATAATTCTAACTAGTACAAAAATTTACTAAATAACTGACTATCATATCATAAAATTTCATATTAATTACCCTTGAATCCTTCTAAAACCTTGTATGTATCTTTTTCAGTTTTCCACACCATAAATTTGCTTTTTTTCTAGTCCTCACACAAGTGGCTTTAGTTCTATATTTATCTGTAAGGCTTAAAGTCTAATGTTGGATAGAAGGACTACATTCTCTGTAATATTTTCCTACATTTTATGCTATAAAGTAGATTCTGTATTATGTAAACTCAAAGATATGAAAATATTTTCACATGTATTCCCCCTCTCTGAGACAGGATATTTCTGTCCTGGAACTCTATGTAGACCTGACTGGCCTCGAACTCATAGAGATCCACCTGCCTCTGCCTCCAGACCAGAGGCATGCCCTGGGATTTTCAGCTTTCTGGGTCTCTCCTCGGCTTTGCAGAGGGTCCTTTTCCATGTGTGTCTGAAGCATGCATGCATTTCCTCACCCTCAAAAACCACACCTTTCTTTAATTCCTAAATAAATGTCACCTTTATTTGTTATAAGGCCCAGTCATTGTGGATTCCCCACATTTTAGGTAGCTGGTCAATACATTTTCAATTTTTTTCATAACCATCTTTCACCATGTGGCAGTTCCTCCCACCAAGGAGTAGAGTATGTTTTCCAACTTTTTTGACTCCGGGTATGACTACTTGAATTGTGTGGCCAGTAAAGGATACAGGCCTATGAATCAGGGGTTGATGTGTTGAGCTTCTATCTTCACCATCAACAGGATAGGCCCTCACTGGTATATTGTGCCAGGGAGAGAGACATGAAAGAGAGCCCAGTTGTCCCCACCTGTATTACACACACTCATAGCTGACTCATAGCCCATCTCCTAACTAAATTGGTGAGCCAAGCCACAACGAAGAAGTAGTTCAATTTAGAGAAACATTCTCCCTGAGAAGTGTACAGATGATCCATTAGGATCATTGTTACTTATAGGAAAGGTGAAAGAAAAGCAAAAACACGAAATGCAAGTCTTCCATGAGCTAAGTAATCAGAACTGCGGGGAAATCTTGTCTTTGGGGAGCTGCTTTCCTGGTGCCAAGGCTTCAAGCTGCTCTCACAGTGAGCACTGAATTTCCTGGGGACATTTGCACTCTGGACACTTTACTTTTTAGAGGGCCCTGTTCAACTATGTCACAGTGTCATAGCGCTTCCCCAACATAAACTTCTGGAGACACTAGAATGAACCGTGAATTATTTTCAGGTAAGAGATTCTTACCAAGTCTCTCTAGAGACAGGCTAACAGTTTTCTCCCTGACTTGACCCCTCTGAGGCATCTTGAGCTACAGTAACCTAAACAAGAAAACAAAACAAAAAGCAAAAAAAGTGAGAAGCATGTCATTTCTCCTGACTACAACTTCACTAAGTGGACCTACAAATTTCATTCAGGCTCTAAGTGTTTTTGTAGACTATGGCTCCTGGGGCTTTCCTTGATCTGCCTTCATAGAGCTCTGTGCTGTGATAGCTTGGGAGTGTAGGGTCCCCTTCTCTGAGTGGAGTGTAATACCAGGGCATTGTTCCAAAGCCTTCCTTCAGTCGGGGTGGGTCTAACTAGGAGTTTACAGGTTCAAATCTACTTCTCACAAGGACAGACACTCTGTGAATGTTATCTCCTGCCGGATAAGCAATCAGCAGGTCAGACACCCCTTTATCTGTGGGTGGAGAGAGCCAGTGCTCTGCTCCAGTTGCTACCTGGCTTATTCTCTACCCTTATTGCTAGTGACCTGGCATTGCTTGTGCACCTTTCTCAGGTTCTACCTACCTAAACCAAGAGGTTCCTGGCTTCTCAGAGGGCTGAAGCACACCTCAAAACAGCGCAGACTTTCAGGGAGGTCCTTAGATTTAGATCCGGGGTCGGTCTCCAGACAGATGCATTGGAAGCAATGCCTCTGAGACATCCCCCTGAACTGATGTCCAAATGGCTGTGAACAGCTGAGGTCTGATAAAGAAGGAACAGTGAAGAAAACGTGGTACAGAAGCGAGTGTCTTCAGCTTCCTGTGGGAGAGAGAACTGTGTCTTTTGACTACAAGGTTGTTTTGCAGGCTTTGTCTGAGCTGAATGATACACAGCACTGCCGGACATGTTGGGGTTTTACTCGGGCTTTCTAAAGAATAACGGCTCTCTCCCACGTAAATCTGAAGCAAGGAAGCTGGGAAGAAATCTCAGTGTCCTTCAGGAAGATAATTGATGGTGTGAAGAAGCCCTTAATTGAGAACATGTTATCAAAATCAGAACTTCCAAGCAGATGAGTGGCGGGAGGTGAGGGATTTGACATTTCTTTTGTTAAAAAAAAATTGCTTGCTTTAAAAGCAAAGCCAAGTCTTTTCCCTGGGAAGGAG
The DNA here is from genome assembly GCA_001685075.1 of Bramus lutescens. Taxonomy (NCBI): domain Eukaryota; kingdom Metazoa; phylum Chordata; class Mammalia; order Rodentia; family Cricetidae; genus Bramus; species Bramus lutescens. Next base: position 153,917 of record LOEQ01002752.1, read on the forward strand.
CCATTTCTGGTGCTAGGAATGAGATCGGCTCTAGGATGCAACGAAGCAACTTTAGTCTCATTGCATCAAAACAAGCACAGATGCTATGTACACAGTGGGCTTTTTCATGTGTTTATATTTTGGGGAGAGATCCTTCTCAAGGTAACACATTTCTTGGGGTTCAGTTGGACTTGTGTGTGCTCTGTGGGACTTAAACTGCAGATTTTTCCAGCTGGCTTTAAAAGGCTTAAAATCATTTTCTTCTTGTCATCAGAGCTCTACAATGCAAACATCACCCACGAGGGGGCAGTGCACCCTGTGTATTCAGTTAAACTAAAGATTGGGATTTGCAAAGCCCATCTCTAGGACAGAAGTCACCAGGACACACGTGGTGAAAGGCAGGTCTCAGCACATACATGAACATTAGCGAATTTCGTGTCTCCCAAACATTCAGTGTTTATCAGAAACTTTCTGGCCCTTTCTAAGGGCGGGGAATAAAACTGTTTTCTGTTGCATTGTCCTTAGACCTCCACAAGGAAAAAAAAGTCTGTATAGATGCAAAATGCACCCACTTAAGTCACCAACAGATATGACTTCAGGCAGGTGCTTGCACATGCTGGGAAAGGAATGCTCTACTGTTGATTTAAGTTCCTTTTGTGAATTTGTGGAGATCTGAGAAGAACCGTGTTCCTCCAATGCTTTGTACGTGCCTTGGAACTGTCCTAATTGCAACAAGTACTTAGAGTTTGAAAGAAATTACAAAGTGGGACTTTTCAAGGAAAAAAAAAAGGTTAGTCTAGAAGATAAGTTTCTTTTCATATTTCTACTAGTTGGGTTTCCATCCACTTGGGCACAAAATATAATGCACATGATCCGAAGCAGAAGAAATAAAAGCATGAACATCTGTATCTTGTCCGGACCACAATGACAGAAAGGTGATGAAGGAGTGCTACTGGGTACTCCCAGATGATGAGAAAGATGAAAGGAACACTGGGAAAACAAACTCCAAATGATGAGAAAGATGAAGAAACAGAACTGGGTACCAAAGCCCAGAAAGTATCTATAAAAGCATGAGTTGATCACACCCCAACATTTGCCCCTTGGGTGAATTCTACCAGAGGATCATGCTTGATTGACTTACTGCATGTAGCAGGATCTGTTAGCATCTCTTAATGGCCTCTACTCCACCTGCCTCAGCACTAGAACCCCCCGTTGTCTACTTGCTGTTTGGTTGCACACCACCCTATCACGGCTTTTAATGTCTGCTTTCCAGCAGTGGCACCATGCTGACTGCAGGCAGAAGCCTTAAAGGGTAAGACCTAACTGGTGGAAGTAGCAGTGGGTCCTTGAAGGTTCTATCTGGCAGTGGTTCTGGTACCGTTCCCTGGACTGCTTCCATGCGAGTGAGCAACTTCTCCCACATGTTCCTGCTGCCATAGACTTTTGCTTTTTTTTTTTTTTTAAGTTTTAGTTTTTTGAGACAGGGTTTCCTTTAGGTAGCCCTGGCTATCTTTGAACTCGCTGGCCTCGAACTCACAGAGATCTGCCTGCCTTTGCCTCCCAAGTGCTGGGATTACAGACATGTATGGCCACCGCCCCGCATCCAGCAAGATATTGTAAAACCCTCTGAGGCCACGAGGCAAGCTAAGGTCCATCCTCCTTTGTCTATCAGGCACAATGAACGTAACAGTGTGCACACAGGACAATGATTGTGCAAATCAGCCTGATTTTGTCTCATTACAGTGTACGTGGCGCTGTGACCAATAGGAAAGCCTTTCAAACAGCAAGGAGTCTTTAGGCCTTATTTTCCTATTTTGTTGATAGTGTAAATGCCAGCATTAAAATGGAAGTCTCAGCATCCGCATTGGGCAGTTAAGGTGAAAAGCACACAATGGGTGGTTAAGAGCACTGACTGCTCTTCCAGAGGACCCAGGTTCAATTCCCAGCACCCACATGGCAGCTCACAGCTGTCTGTAATTCCAGTTCCACAGGACCTAACACCCATGGCAAGACACCAATGTGCATAAAATAAAAATAAATTAATATCTAATTAATGTATGCTGAACATGTATGAAGCCTTGGGAACAATGCCTGGTTCCACTGATAAGAAAGCATGGTATCATCATTGGTGGCATCTTTTTCTCTGTGGTACAAGATAATTCTACAGCTGATGACATCTTAGATTTAATGAAATATATATTATAAATGTATTGTTCTACTTAAACCTTTCTGTATTATCAATAACAAATATTTTAAGCCAGATTTTCACATTTTCCATTTTTTTGAACATTGGGGGAATCCAAGCAGCCTTTTTAAAGGTTAATTGTTGACTGGTTTTTCTGTCCTGCCCAGTTCCTGCAGTCATTTAATCTCAAAGAAATCACACAGAGGTCTACTTTAGTTATAAACTGATTGGCCCATTAGCTCAAGCTTCTTATGAACTAATTCTTATAACTTACATTAGCCTATAATTCTTTTCTGAGTTAGCCACGTGGCTTGGTACCTTTTTTGGCCAGACAGTCATATCTTGCTTCCTCTGAGGCTGGGTCACGACTGGTGTGGTGTACATATTTTAATTTTCCAAATTCTGCAAAGTGAAACACATTCAGCTGCCATATTTCATTCCTTTGAGTGCCCTTCGAGTTAGTCCCTGAAGGTCGCAGTGTTTGGTTATAGAAAGAGCAAGTAGAGCATCACTTTATAATCTCCTTAGCTTGTTGCCATGTAATAATAGAAAACTCTTTCTTTAAACATTTGCTATTGATGTGATGTATCTTATGAAATTCTAAGGCCTGCAACACTCTTCCTATCAATAACTGATCAATTTCTGCTTTACAATTAGAGGAAGAATCAAAGAAGTTCTCTTTATAAGGTTAAGTCTATCACATTTGGGATAGTTGCTATTAATTTCTCCCGCAAAATTATTACAAGCTCTTTGTAATGGTTCATTGTCTTCCTATAATTTTTTTTTATTTCATTAGTAGTGAAAGGCACAATAGACTTGCTGGGTCTATACCTGCTAGTTGATGAAGTCTCAATATACCTTTTATAATTAATTCAGAGACTTTTTCCACNACTTTTTCCACATAAGTTTTTAATTTTTTACTTGGTTTATGTGTTAAAAAGATTCATTCTAAAATAATATCATCACTCTGCATTAAAATTCCTGTAGGAGAAATTCTGGAAGGCAATATGACTACAATACAACTAAGATTTGGATTCACCCTATCAAAATGGGCTTTCTGTAATTTTTTCTCAACAATTAATCAATTCCTTTTCTACTTCAGCTTTTAATTCTCTGAAACTATTCAAGTCTTTATCACCATATAAGGTTTTCTTTACACGAATTATTAGATCAGGTATTATCCCAACAACTGGCGTAGACTGGAAATGTCTCCTAACCATCTTCGAAAGCCATTAATAGTCCATAACTTGAATCTCTTAATTTGTGCCTTTTGTGTCCTAAATTTTTGTAAACATATTTTATAACCTAGGTAATTGCCAGAATCTCCTCTCTGTATTTGTCCAGGAGTAATTTGTAAACCCCATTTTTGCAAAACTTTCTTTCTGATGGAGCCTTGATCATTCGAGTGCCTGCTGTGATTCCTCTTCTGGTGCTGGTGTCTCCAGAACGTCAGATCATCCTTTATT
>LOEQ01002753.1:58782-103703 GCA_001685075.1 Bramus lutescens
GCCTCCCACAGCACGGAGGCTATAGGCACATGCTGCCATACTCAGCCTTTCATGCGGGTGCTAGAACAAAACCCGAGTCCTCGTGTTTGAGCAGTAAGTGCACTTACCTGCTAAGTCACTAAGTCACCTCCCAGCCCTAAGGAAGGATTTCTTTACTAAATGCCACAGGTCTCAAATCACATAGTGTCCAGAAAGCTCACTCCAGATTTGATTTGGTAGCAATGATTTAGTATACTTCACACACTAACATACCCTAAAATTAAGGCTTTACTGAGACTCAGCATTGTAAGCAATCATGAATTTAATGATAAATGAGTGTTCTCTGCATTGTATATTTGAGATTGCTGCAGGAACTAGTCATGTAGTATGCTGTACATCAGGCAAGTATGGTAAAAGCTGGTCCCAATGACCACCTACCACTCAGAGCTGACTGCTACTGCATAGGACTTTATTTAAGTTGGTGGCCGTATGAAAAGAGTCTTAGACATGTATAACATTGATCCCCAGCCATATTTAGTTAATTCTGTAGCTTACTTCTGAACCATAGAATTACTGACTTGGAGACTTTAAAGACCAGTCAAGGCACACTCTTTCACAGGAAAGGTAATGTTTCTGAAGCTTAAATGGAGCTCAGGAACAAACCTGAATGCTTATAAAACTCCTTTCATTACCCCCAACCTGGTGGGAAATGTGAGGTTTAGACAACATTGTTTCATCACAGTGATTCTCAAAGACCTGAGACCAACAGAGTCTGGAGGAAAACGACATATCCTTTGCCTGCCTTTGCTGTTTTGCTACCGTGGCATCTCTGTCTGGAAGGAAGGGCTGAAAAGTGCCTACAGTGAGCTCTCAAATTAAACAAAGCTAATTTAAATTTATATCCCATTAAGAAAGCCCACAGCAGAGCTCATTTATAACACAATGATTGGGAAATATGATTAACACTTTTTGTTGGCAAGCTGTGATACAACATCCCTTTGTTTAATACATCTGGTAGAATTCAAAGGAATAATATTTGCAAAATATTAATACCTAGAATAACAACAAGCTTTGATGTAATGGTAATTTACTATTTAATCCATTTTTTTAGCAAAGAAATGTTTCAAAATGACATATTTATAGTAACTCCACTTGAAATGTACCTTGGAAATCTTTAGTATAACTCATTTATTTTATAGACCAGGAAGTTACATATCAAGTAAAATAAAAACTTAAAGATTGAGAATCATCAAAAAGGCAGGCAAGCGGCATAAAATGGGATGCATCCCACCATCTCTTTTTGCCCGAGCACTGCACCATGGAACTCGCCTATGCTTGTCTGCTCTTGAGACAAATGTCTGGCTGAGAATGTAATGAGTTTTTCCTAGTTCTTAAAGCTAGGGTTTCTGGGTAAATAAACTTATGAAGTCAGTCCATGGTTACAGAGTTTATATCATAGTAAGTCTGGAGAAGGCACCCACAACTGCCAGTGTAAGTAAGTCCCAGTGAGAAATTCGATCACCATTTGGTCCTCACAACCATCGGAATGCAAATGTGGGCTGGGGGGATACAATTGAGCACTTGCTGCTCTTGCAGAGGACCCAGGTTAGCTTCTCTTCACCCACACAGCACCTTACAACTGTCCACAACTCTAGTTCTAATGGATCCAATGACCCTTCTGACCACCAGGACACCAGGCACACACGTGGTGCACATACACACATGCCAATAAACCACATGCGCTCTCTCTCTCTCTCTCTCTCTCTCTCTCTCTCTCTGCTGTAGAGGTGACCAGGCTAAAAGAATAATACAGTGTCCCCCATGACAGACAAATGTGCACACACATCTGTACCACATCTCTGCACAGTGGATGTTAAAGCAAAGATGCTGGGTCTCATTGGTGGGATTTTTTTCTTTTCTTTTTTTTTTTTCCTAAGTGAGATTGGCTTTAGGAAAATTTTGGGTTCATATTTTGAGCCTTACAATCAAGTTCCCACCCTTTTCCATTTGATACCCTGTCTCTGAGGTTTGCTATGGTGACAAGTACTAAGAGAAACACACAGCTGGATATGTATAACAACATACTAAGAGGTCTTGACATAGAAAACAAGAAGTAACAAGTTAAACCTGACTATGGATTCCACTATTGGCTTTACTCAAACTTAAACCCTATAGTAAATTTACTGTATTGTACCTTTTCAAGATGAACTTTTTGCAGTGCAAATGAGAAGAGACTCCCTCTTGCATATGATGGAGCTCGTTCTTCGCTCTCAGAGAGTAACAGGCGTTTTCAGAGCCCTTACTGGAAACAAATTTGGTTTTGTATTTGGATTACCTTGATGTTTTTATCAATAAGATTTACAACGTACTTGATCAAGACACATCATTTGATCTGTTGCCGTTATTTCTTTTAGTCTCTACACTTATCTTCCACCCATTCTCACAGAACAAAGGCTATCAGTTGAGCCATCTCTCCAGCCTGTGTTTAAAAACTATTCTTTGAGTGAAGATAAACTGACTGCTTGGTTCTTTTCTTCTTTCCTGAGTTTACTGGGCATTTGCTATACAAGTGGCATAGTTTCAAGCATCAAAGAATTTAAAAAGTAATATAAAACATACTCTCTGCCCACAGGAACTTACAGTCTTACTGGGAAGACTACACGCCAAACATCAAAAGGATGGCCACAGGTCCTCATTTATCTGTTTTCCCAGTGAAATTATAACAGCACAGATTTTATCCCTAAACTGCTCCAGTGTAGGCCATCTTCCACACAAACTGTGAAGAGCAAAGCAAAGGGTTAAGACTCATGGTCACACCATGTAAAGACAACGACCACTACAAGGATTTAGAGAAACAAGAAACAGCAGAGACGGGCATCTCGAGAAAGTCTCACAGGTGACATGATGACAGTGGGGCCTGGCCAGGAACAATGACTTGGATCTGTCCAGAAAGAACTGAGAGACCCTTAGAGAGAGTGTAAATCCCGAGTAAAAGTCTAAGAGTGTACAGTGTCTGAGGGACAGTGCCCGAGCTCAGGTGTCTCTCCCTGTAGGAAGCACTGGGAAACACCGTTACAAGTTTTTGGCAGGCTAGAAAAGGCCACAGACTGGACTTGACTTGATTTAGTCAGTAAGTGAAAGCTAAGTATGGAAAATGACAGCACAAAATTTGGTTTTGCAAGAATGACTTGACTGTTAGTGTGCAGTATAAAAGAGAGTAAGAACAGGGCATATGCTGAGATTGAGGGGGACGTTTGAGAACACAGTGATGCACAGAGAGGGGTCAGAAAATAAAAATGAAGATGAGATGATGGACAAAAAGAGTGAGCAGGGCTGGGTCAGGAAGCAGGATAAGTTGCAAACAGACAGAGGCACTAAACATGATTCTGAGTTCTCAACCCTGCAGGGTAGACCGTGTCAGTGTGTGGCTGAAGCAGGTGCTAGGACTAGTGGACTTGGGCCACACTGAAGAGGATGGCTATGTCAGAGGTGAAGGCAGGCCCTAAACACTATGGTTAGGTCACAATGTCCTGTGTGTCTTGTGCTGGGCTGTCAGCTGGCTAACTTGCCTGTGTCCACAGGTCTCACTGGCGTGCGGTCCTATTTAGTTGTACCTAACTAAACTAATTCAACATAGTACATCAGGCTACAGAAGGGCAGGGGAGGGAGGCACTTAAATATTGGATTTGTTCCCATCCAAGGAATGGGGTAGATAGGAAGCTGTTAATATTGAGTATAAAAAGGTTTCTGAGAACTACTATGAGCGAAGGCAGAGCAGCATGCAAGCATGCAGCATGTTCCAGCAAGCACAGTCTAGAAGTTGTGTTTGCAGAAAACCGTAGGGAGCAGTGGTGAGATGTGACGCCCAGAGTCATTGCAAAAGGAAGCAGCCTTCTCTACTACGGTGGCATTTATCAAGATGGACACAGCCAAGCTTCCTCTTACAGAAAGATGTATTTTAGGGGTGGCCCCCAAGTCAATGACAATTTTGGTTCCATTTTAAATAACTGGATTTAAAAAGGTTTTCTTATTCAAAGCTTACATACAACTGTAGTTTTTCTGTGGATTTACCATTAGTCTGTAATGCTATAAAGACAATACATGTCCCATGATCATTTGTATATAGACTTTTAGGACAGAAAAATTAGCAAATATCAATTTTCTTGTGGATATATTTTTGATGCATATATTGTATGGCCCAGTCAACACTAGCTTATGGAACTGAACTGAGAATGTTACTGGCATTTTTTTTTGTAGGTCCCAGAAAAAGCTACAAGGAATGTGACTGACCAATTCAGGACTTACTATACAATTCTGCTGGCAACATCTCAGATATGCATACAATTCAGCAAGCTGAGAAGAAGGTTGGCTGTGTGGGAAATACCTGCTCTTCATTGTGTGGGACCACAGCTAACTCATATGGTATCCTTATGCAGATAAGAGAAGCGTCCTTCTTCAAGACTGCTCTCACCTGCTGGGAAACCTTCATGATAAATACACAGACTGGCAATGCCAACAAGACCAACAGTGCCCATCATGCTATGCAATGCAGCCACGCCTCAATGACCCTGTTTAATTGACAGAAACTTCTCTTGACAGGAGGTTTTGTCTCTGTGAACTAACAGTAGTGTTAAAATGCAGGCTTGGTAAGAGTTCAGCAATTGGGAATTGCAATAGAGATTTCGGATATTAACCCTAAAATGGCTTCTACCCATGCATGAAAGGCTGAAGAAAAATCAAGAAATGCTACCAGCTTGTTAAGTTGCTCCACATCCCCAAGTTGCTCCATTCATGGGAAACAGATGGACCAATAGTTCTAAGGAAGATGAGAGTTCCTTTGGGCTTACAGAAGACCAGCTGATGTGGGATTCCCCTCTGTATGCTTTGAATATGTTTTATTACCATTAGTTAATAAAGAAGCTACTTTGACCTATAACAGGGCAGAATTTAGCTAGGTGGTAAAATTAAACTGAATGCAGGGAGAAAGAAGGCAGAGTCAGGCAGACACCATGTAGCCATCCAAGAAGTAAGATGTGAGGTAACAAGCCATGAGCCTCATAGTAAAATACAAAATAATAGAAATGGGTTGATATGTTAGAGTTAGTTAACAAGAAGCCTGAGCTAATAGGCTAAAAAGTATGTAATTACTATTAAATCTCAGAGTGCTTACTTCAGGAGAGGCTACAGGAGTTAGTGGGAAGGACCAGGGGGTGGAGAGAAACCTGTCCAGGGGATGGGGCAGAAAGGAGAGTATTTGTAGCTACAGCCAGGGATGGAGCAGGACACACACTGAGACTCACTGCAGCCCCAGTCTCAACGAGCCCGATTCACTAGGTATGAGATGGTGCCATTGGTCTTATGTTTCTGAAGCTAAATAATTTAGAGTAAACCAATTTCTGAGGACTCTAGTTCAATAACTAGAATAAGCGTTAACTAGTTCTGGAGGCAGAAGGCTTTCATTTCATGTTATTGAATTTAAGCTGTATTAAACATACTCCATAGCTAACTTTGCCCAATTTCTTTGCATTTGACAGGTTGCTCACCACTCAAGGTCTATTTTAGAGTCACCTACTTGGTGAGGTCATCTAGTGAGGTTTGTGCCTTTGTGCTTCCTCTCCTTTAAGCAATGGGCATGTAGCATTTACTTTATTCTGGCTTGGAGTACGGGTCTATGCTGTTGGTTATTGCCAACATGTCTACAGCTCTACCAAATGCAATGCTCCCTACGGTCAGGCGCTAGGATCTTACTCATCTTTATGTTGCCCCCTCCTGGCTCACAGAGCTTGGTATTAAAGGCTTGTGTTTTAAAGGAATTCTCATGCATGCGGATGGTGTCATAAGGTTCACGCAAGCTGCTCTCATAACTTCTACAAAGTGTGACCAGCAACAGAATCTACCACTCTGCTTGGTGAATAAGTTGGCAGAACAAGTGCTTCACATGTAATGGAGGGAACTCGGTCACCAGACTGCCAAGGATGGAGAATGCATTTTCTTCAAGACTGTAATGTTCAGACCAGGAAGACTACTATTGTATATAGTTACTGATTCCTTCATCTGAATCTGGAATTGCTTTCCTTTCTTCTTGGTGAAGTGAGTGAAGCTGATGACAGTGTTGGTTAGTATACTTCTGAAGAGTCACTTCAAGTGTGTTGAATACAGGACCCCTGTATAATACAGGATTTAAAAAATTCCTCTTTAAGCCACAATACTAGGCAGACAGAAGCATCCAGATCTCTGTAAATTGGAGGCCTGACATGGTCTACATAAGTAGTTCCAGGCCAGTCAGGGCTATAGCATAAAACTTTGTCTCAAACAAAACAAAACAACAAAAAAGAGAATCCTTGAGTTCAAAGAAGGAAGACTGAACACAATGTTATCATTTACTCCAGATGAGAAAGAAAGTTACAGGAAACCGGGCATTCTAAAGGACAGTTGAGGAACTATGTTTCTTGGGATATGTGCTGCTGACATCTAAAACGACTATCAGAAACCTGACCATGGGTGTAGCTTCTCCAGGGGAGTTGGTGTGTTGTAAACAACCAGAATCAGAATCCCCTGTGGTCACCTGCTCAAAATCAAGATCTGGGGATGTCCCACATCTGCTGAATTGATCTTACAGAATGAGCCCCAGGACCTAGATTTTTAACCAGCACCCTAGAAGATGTTGATGCACATCAGAATATGACAACCTCTCTGAAAGGACTGGAAATTTAGGGCTGCCCATGTGGGAATTCTGGAGTTCAGTATGACCCATTTGTCACTGAGTCTCATAAAAGGTAGGAAAATACAAACAAAAATTAGGTGAAGGCTGCAGATGAAGCTTCAGGGTAGAATGCTTGCCTAGCATGCATGAAACCACAAAGCTCTAGCTTTAAAGCCCAGTAACAACCAAAACTCACCAAAATAAAACCAGCCAAACAAAAAAAATGCAATGAAACATCTCAATGATCCAGACAAGAGCCAAGCTTTCTAATGTGATATTGTGGCTGCTATATAGTTATAACCTTTTTTATGCAGATTTGTATATAAAAACACAAACAGGCAAATTAGCAGCAGGTCACTCATCTTCCAAAAGGATTCTTGAAGCAAAGCATTCATTAACTGGCTCTTGTTGTCTAACATGTAATCAAGAATTTAATTTACATATAACTTGGGGAGATAAGCTCTATGCAGTATTTGCTTTCGAGCTTTTGTTAAATTCAGTCCTATGCACTGGCAAGTATTAGAAGTGTTTCTTTCACTAGAGAAGGGATCAACCTTTTATGTTTTCTTCCCTAACATCAGAGAATTCGTTCTCATTATTTTCAGGAAAAAGCCTACCCTTGAATTCAGGAAATAAATGGAAGGAGAGCTATTGTCTAACTAGAAATTCACTTTGAATATGCTTTGCATCAGTAATACCTGACGGATTCTCTTAAAACACCAGTAGAGTTTTACAAGGAATCCAAAATGCTAAATTTTAAGAGAGAATTGTAAGGATGAGATACTTGATTTCCAAACATTTCTCTATAAAGAACATAAACTGGAAAAGGGCTCTAGAGTCAGAGCGGACACTCTGATGTGAAAGGTTAAGTAAGTTTACTTAAAAGTCTTATAGCTTCTGTCCTCTTGTACAAAGAGAGATCATCACCCTGGGAATATTCGAATTTGCTGTGGAGTAATCCTTTTGTACACTGTGAAGAATTTTCACTTGGATTGGTTTAATAAAAAGTTGATTGGCCAGTAACCAAGCAGGAATTACAGGCAGGACAACCAAACTAGGAGAATGATGAGAAAAAGACGGGCAGAATTAGAGGAGTCACTAGCCAGATGCAGAAGGAGCAGGAAATGAACATGCCATACTAATAAAGGTACCACCATGTGAAAGAGCCAATCAATTGTATGAGCTAGTTAGTAATAAGCCTGAGCTATTGACCCGGCACCTGTAATTAATATTAAGCCTCTGAGTGGTAATTTGAGAGTGGCTGTGGGTAGGAAAACTCCACCTATACAAATGGAAGCCAGTATTTTATGGAGTTCTGAGAACAAAGAAAAGCTACCATCAGAAAATAAGAATAAATCAGATAAAAACTCCATGTCCATACTAATTCAAATCTTTTGAGGTCAAATAATAATAACAAATAATAAATTTTAAAAATAGTATATTAGCTAGAGAAATATGACAAAGTTAAGAGAATTATATCCAACCTATACTCCAAAAGTTTTTTTAAATTAATTTCACTATAAAGTGAATCATTTGCAGTAACTGGAAAATAAGAGAGTCTATTAAATAACAGATTGGACTGCATGTGTCTAGAGTCATGGACTAAAGTGGAGTTTAGATGGTCATTTCTGGAAAGCATGTGACACAGTGACATTAAAGATTTGGGGCATTTAACTTTGAACTGTTTGGAATACCACTCTCTACAGGCTGTCCCTCCATAGTTCTAAGTCCTTGAGGCTCCCTAGACAGACCAGGGCTGCTCTCTCAGGAGAATGGCCAGAGTTGTTGAAGGGGGTAGTGTGATGGGCACCAACCATCTCTTTCATTTGACATACATAAGTGATATCAATTGAATGCAAGGAGATTCAAAATTCCAGCCCAGTTACAGAGCAAACACTTTCTTACCTGATTACTACTAATTAAAAATCATAACTAGGGTTCTAAAAATTGCTTTGTTGTAACTGTTTTTGAAGATCATCTAGACAGTCAACACCACATGTAGGTAACTCTTAAGTCAAACTGCCTGGTCCGCTGAGCACATCACAGAAAAAACTAAGGTGGGGCAATGACATCTTTGCAGGGACAGCATGCTGTGAGTGAGCGGATGGAGTGCAAACTCCCACGCTAGGTTTTGGCTACACAACCAAAATGATTCCCATCTAACCTACTCAGCTTTACCCAGCACTGCACCTAAGCCTCTAGCTAATGAGATAAGTTGTTTCCTGCCGCTCAAAATATAAAGTGAGGTTTTTATTCATTTATTTGTTTTGTTTATCATTCTGGGGATCAAACCCAGCGTGTCACATATGCTAAACAAGAGCTCTATCTTCCTAGCCCTCAGGTGAGTTTTTCCTAATTAAGGATCCTTTCATTAGTAATACCTTAGTTCATACTTACCCATTAATTTAAAAAGACTATCATTAAATATAAGTCCCTATTAACACATAAAATTATGTAAAAAGTACCATCTCTACAGAGAGGCTTATGTTTTACTTTTGAGATATTGTCATGGGGAGAATTATCACACAAAAAGCTTTGTTAATCATCCCCTAATAACCTTATTTCCCCGGTGCATTTTTTAAAAATGAACGACAGTCAAAGATAGTTTATTTAAGAAAATAAATATCACCTTGTATAATTCCTCTCAGAGTCTGGATTTCTTTTATGAAGACTGCATAATACCAACAGTGAAACCAGATAGACGCACAAGAGAAAACAAAGCTATAAATCAATCTCACTGACGAACAGAGTTGAAAATAAAATCAATAAAATACCTGCAAACTGGAGCTGGAGAGAAAGTTCGGCAGTCAAGAGCTCTTCCTGCCTACCAGCACCATCTGAAACTCCAGTTCCAAGGGTCCTGAGGCCCTCTCCTGGCTTTCACAAGCACTGCACACATGTGGTGCATATATATACATATATACACTCACACAGGCAAAACACTCAGAAGAAAATAAAATAAATCTAACTTTAAAAAGCACTTGCATGGTAGTTTGAATGTAATTGGACCCCATAAGCTCACAGGAGTGGCACTATTAGGTGGTCTTGTTGGGGGAAGTGCGCCACTGTGGGAATGGGCTTTGGGGTCTCATGTCTCAGTTTACCTCCTGTTGCCTGCAGGATCAAGATGTAACTCTTTCTCCACTCTCAGCTCCTTCTGAACTAGCACCATGTCTGCCACCATGTCTCCCCTTGATGATAATGGACTACACCTGTGAAACTGTAAGCCACCCAATTAAATATTTTTCTTCATAAGAGTTGTTGACGTCTATGGTGTCTATTCACAGCAAAAGAAACCCTACCTAAGACAGAAGATGGTACCAGGGACTGCAGTATTGCTGATAGGCCTGGCCATGGTTTCATTTGAAGAAATATGGATTTTAGGATTGTGGATTAGAAAAGCAGTTTATGCTTTAAGTGCTGCTTAAAAAATGTGGCTGCTTTTGGCCCTTGTCCAAAGAGTCTGCCTGAGGCTAAAGTGAAGAGTTTTGGATTAATTCTATCGGTAGAGGAAATCTCAAACAGTCTAGTATACACTGTCATGTAGATATTAGTGGTAACAATTACAAAAAGTAAGTTTTGAGGAGAAAAGGAGCACTAGAAAGTGGAATGGAGCTAAATCCTGTGTTCAAGGAGATCAACAGATTAGGAAGTGGAAGAAAGGGAGCAGTGACCTCAGGGCAAGATCCCAAGATTCCAATTTGTGGAAAGAAACTAAAGAAAAGCTTAGAGCCAGGTGTGGTGGGACACACATTTAATCCCAGCACTGCAAAGGCAAAAGCTGGCAGATCTCTGGGTCTGAGGCCAGCCTGGTCTACAGATCCCGTTTCATGACGGCCAAGCTTAGGCAGTGAAGGAAACCACTGAAAACAGAAAGTCGGTGAAGATGTAATTAAGGAGGGGACAATGTTCAAGCCCTAGTAAGCAGCAGAACTTGGCAGTTTTGGCCACGTGGTTCTGGAATTAAGGGTAGAAGAAAGGGGCCATGGGATTTGCCTCCACAACTAAGGAACGCCTCTGAGGCCAGACATGTGTCAGGGGTGTCCCTGAATGGAGGCCTAGAGGTCATTTCCTGAAGCTGTGAAGTTGAAACCTGGATTGCCTTGGAGACCCCAAGATGCTGGAAATATCAGAGCTGTGGGATACCTGTTGAGGAGAGCTGCTAACATGGCATGGAGCCAGCCCAAGAGAAAGAAGTTATGTTGCAGTCAACAAATCTGAAAGGAGTTGGAGCTCGGAAGAGCACTTTGACATCAGACATGGAGATGAGAAGTTTTGAGTTTGCCCAGCTGGTTTTCAGTCCTGCTTTGGTCCGGTATTTCCTCACTATGCTCCCTTCCCTACATTTTGGAATGGGAATGTATATCCTTTGACACTGTACGTTGGAAGTATGTGATGTATTTTTTTGATTTTTATAGGGGATTACAGTTAAGAAATTGCATGAATCTCAGAAGAGACTTTGAACTTTGGATTTTTAAACATTGTTGAAACTATGATAGACTATGGGGACTTCTGAAGTTGGTCTGAATGCATTATGATACTGTTACAAGCTTACAGGGGCCAGGGAGTAGAATGTGGTAGTCTGAATGTAACTGACGCCCATAAAAGCTTATAGGAAGTGGCACTACTAGGTGTGGTTTTGTTGGAGTAGCTATGGCCTTGTTGGAGAAAGAATGTCACTGTGGGGGATGGGCTTTGAGGTCTCGTATATGCTTAAGTTACTGCCCAGTGTCTCAGACCACTTCCCTGTTGCCTGTAAGATGTAGGTCTCTCAGTTCCTTCTCCAGCACCAGGCCTGCTTGCATGCTGCCATGTCCCACCATGATGATAATGGACTGAACCTCTGAAACTGTCCCCACTAAATGTTTTTCTTTATAAGAGTTGTTGTGGTCATGGTGTCTCTTCACAACAATAAAAACCTTAACTAAGACAAATTGCAAAGTGAATCTAAGAACACATAAAAAAAGACCATCTACCATGATTAAGTTGGCTTCATCCCAGAGATGCAAGGATGGCTCAACATATGTAAATCAATATATGTAATTCCCACAAAATTTCTGTTTCTACTTATAGGCATTTTACAGATTGTTGTAATTTTAAAATGGGTATTTTAATTAATCACTTTTGCTACTTCACTGCTATTTTTACATGTGAGACTTTATAAAATTAACCATTTATCTGTTCCTAGTTTATAGGACTTTTCAAAATAATATACAGCTGGTTCTCTATCTCACAAAGGAAAGAATAAGGAATAATGCATACTAAATGTACACAAAAATCATTCTCAAATATGAGGCAGACAGCGACAACAGCAATCCAAATAGTTTAGGGATTGCTGTGTAAGAAGAAAGCATTTTACCACTTCTCCAGATAGCTCAGTCTCAAAGATTCTAGTTAGGAGAACGTTTCTCTGTCTCTACTGACAATAAGAAAAACTAGAAAAAGTTATCCTATAGGACCTTCCATAACATCTACTTCCAAAAATCATTTGTAACATATATACTAAAATCATTTAGAGAAAAACATGACAAAGAAAGATGTATAGGGGGTGCTTAAGAGATTTATCTTAAAATTTACAATCAATTTTGGTTTCCACTTTCTTACTTTCACTGTCAATTCATTAGTAATTTATTAGATAAATTTATTGGACATTTGCAAGAATATTTTGATGCGTTCATTCCAAACTGGTTATGAGAAGGCAGAAAAATACTTAGCACTCAACTTATTATGCTAATGAACTCAAGCACAAGTCAAGATGAAAAACAAAAGCCTGTCTACTCCCTCACTCATTTACGGAAGCCAAGAGTGCAGAGGAAGGAACTGCTGCCCTCTATCCCATTCAAAGTCAATGACTGAGTTTATAAAATAAACAGATGGCAGGCAGGTAGAGAGGACAGATGTGCACAGAAGGAAGAGCGAATACCCCACCCAGTGGGACCTAGAAGCTTCTACCCATTCTTCTCAGGAGAGATGACTTGGGGGTGAGCTCAGCGGGCTTAAAGAACAAGTGCTAGCGTGTTACTGTTAAGGAGCGAGATCACTCTCTAGTCCTCTTCTATGACCTGACGTAAAACTAGGATGGAGCGACATGGACATGAGGACAATGGACTTCTCTTGGAGGCCTGTCTTAAGGCACCTGAGGGAAGCTGCGACAAAGCTGCTGGGGTGCTGTGTGTCAAGTGCCCTTAGCTGGAGTCACTGGAAGATCAGCACATTGGGCAGAGGTACGCCCTGAGTCCCGAAGAGTGACACAGGCAATATGGACACCGAGGACAAAGCTTGTTTCTAAGGACCTTATAAGAAATCAGGTGAGATAAAGAAATAAAATGTCTTACAAAGCAGGCAGATGCCACGTTCACAGCCTAATAAAGACTACAGGAAGACACGGGGTAGTCTCTGAAGTGAGAAGGAAACTTTTCAGTTTTCTGAAAGTTATTATGAATCCGATTTTTATCAGGATGAGTTGTTTTTTTAATTAGGGAAAGAAACCAAAATACGTCTATAATTAGATAGACATTTTGTCACAGCAACAGAACAAAGTCAGAACACAGTTTTAAATAATAAAAGTAGTATATGTGGGAATTTTGAGATATTTGATTAGAATAATTTGCTTATTTTGTACTAGGAGTAGGGGCCTTGTTGCCATATTTAGTGATAGTTAAATGTAGAGCTTGGAAAAAATTAAGGCATACCTTCTTTTAGCATTTGTAGTGTATTTTGAAACTCTTGTCTGATGTCTGGTCTACTTTGTAACAGATTCTTAAAGCCTTGTCTGATGTATTATTCTACCTGTAATGATGTATTTCATTACCATCTATTATTAAGCTGGCTCTTCTAATGTCACTATCATGAAATATGGTCACTTACAGTTCCCCAATTTCTAAGTGCCTTTATAATGTTAATCTGATGTTCCGGGAAAAAGAAAAAACAACAGAAAAAAAAATTAAACCCATTCCTACGTGTATTTCAGAAATGCATGTGCAGCCTTGACCCTCATGTCTGAGAGGCCCCAGCCCCTTCTTCACTGTCAGTGAGTCTTAGTTACATCACTGACTGGTTTCCAAATTCTTCAATCTTGTTTATAGTGTCAGTGCAGGCTGAATCATTCTTTTCATAAGTGGCAGAGACTAGGATGCTCTGTGGTACTTTTTATTTAATAGAACTCAACTGTCACTTTAAGTGAAAGAAATTTTAATGGACTATGAGAAATTCCTGTTAATGAAGGTGATGTCCTTCTGGCCATGAACATAGGGTGTCTGGTACTTGCTAGCTCCATTTAAAAATTGGATTATTTTGTAAAGTTAATTGTGAATTTCCAAGTATCATTTAAACATTATTGAATTCACTTACTCATTCTGCAAGATAATGGCCAACAGAGGAGGCAGGGAAAGCTCTGAGTCAGTCCCATTGACAATCATGACAAAGTAGAGCTGAGCCAGTGAAGAATATTCGGATATCTGAGTTTAAGTTCAAGGTTTCATTTTCAATGTAGTGTTTAATGAGACTCAGAGAATATTCTTTTTAACAATAACACTTCAAAAAGAATAACATTTCTAAAGACTTCTCTTCCTACAGTAATAGTCATCAGAGTTCTGAATACACATACTGAATAGTGAAGACTTAGAGCTAGGTGTAAGATATGGAGGAGGTGGCCAGGGGCGAAGACACACATACCCACATGCCTCCCAAACCAGGGTGGAATACAGACACATGTTCAAAGGCAATAAAGCAGAAGGACCACAACTGGCATCCATGTGACAAAAAGAACTGCACATCATAAAACAAAAGGAGCTAAGCTGGCTAGGGATGTGTGGGGAGGGACAGCAGGTGACTTTATATTTAAAATACCTCCAAATGCATGTCCTCATAACAGTTTCTGAACTTTCCAAGAAACGTACTACTTTATTTATAAAACCACGCCACAGTTTTATTTACACTTAAATTTTAATTTTAGCCAGGCAGTGATGGTGCATGCCTTTAATCCCAGCACTCAGAGGCAGAGGGAGGCGGATCTCTGTGAGTTTGAGGCCAGCCTGGTCTACAGAGTGAGATCCAAGACAGCAGGAGATATACAGAGAAACCCTGTCTAGAAGAAAAAAAAATTGAGTTTAAATTTTGCCAAAAATCATATTTTAATGAAGTTCTTGGAAATTATTAGAAAAAATACTTTCACATCCCATGTCTTTTTGGTTCTGCAGCAGATAAAATTGGCTCTGAAGTTATAAGTTCAGCAATTACTATTACTGTGAGTAGTATTCTAGTGGTATCTGGGGTAGGAACTTATAGAGTTTACACAAGAGTCACACGCACGTGTGACTCCATAGGTAAGTTGTTAACAGCAAATCAAATTAACCTCTAGTTAGCTCAGCATCATTTTACCTGTGCCTCAATGGAATGAAGGCAAAATTCAACAAAGCACCCATAAAATGAAATGACGCAGACCAACCTTTTATTGCACCCACAATGTTTTGATCTAGTCCTTTCCGGTTGTCATTGAGTCCTCTTTTCCTCTTCCCATTGGGTAAGGAGTTAGCCAAAGTCTTGTCATCAAAAAATGCACACACTAGTTTTCTAAACAGAAGGCTTCCTGAGCGAGTGTAGTTTGATAATATAGAGTCCAGCTGAGATTTAGGCATAAACACATCGAAGCCTTCAGCAAGTTGCACTTCTGGCTACCAAAGGAAGAGAAATATTTCATTAAAAGCAAGACGTGAAACATTTTACTTTGGGCACAAGTACAACAAGAACACCAGTGGCTGCTAACATGTCCATATCTGGTAAATTATACAGTCTCAGTTATGTGTGCTGAATTACAATCTATAAAATCAATGACCACTTATAATTTGCAAAATGGGATGCTGCAATTCCAATAGTAAGTCTTATCCAAGTACACACTGAAAACACGTCTCTAGTTATACAAACATTTCAGGAGACTGGATAACACACAGTAATACAATTCTTTAACTAAGGAGACATGAATATGCAAATCACACATTTTGCAAATGAAGAAACCAAGACCTAAAGAGACTGTACCAAAAATGACTTCAAAATAATTCAAATGCTAAATAATTTCTTTTACTTAAGGTGACAAATACAGGACCACCCCTACAGGTCCCCTGCTCCTTCTATTAGCTATAAGTTTCATTTTACCACAATGAAAACTTACATAAAGTGATATGTAACCCAAGACTGCTCATTTGTTTCCTGGCCGCTCTGACTTGAATATTCACACAGAAGCTATATCAATTACAACACTGGCCTATTAGCTCAGGTTTCTTATTAACTAACTCTTACCTCTTAAGTTAACCCATTTCTATTATTTTATATTTTACCACGAGGCTTATGGTTTGTTACCTCTTGCTTCTTGAGCTGCTACATGGCATCTCCTTGACTAAGCCTACCCCTTCTCTATATCCCTTACAGCCTGGCTATATTCTGCCCTGCCATAGGCCAAAGCAGCTTTATTCGTTAACCAATAAAAGCAACATATATACAGAAGGGCATCCCACATCTGATAATGAAACATAAAAACAGCAGCTGGTTCCACAGTTTCAATCTACTCCCACACTTACTTGCAGGAGCAATGTCCCAGCACACGTTGGAAAATTGCTGCATGGGCTTCAGCGCTTATCAAGAACTTCTGAAGCCCTACAGGATCCCTTCAGAGAACATCCTGGGTATCTGCAACCTGCCTTTTCACCTTGCACTTCTGCTCATTCCATTTTCTTCTCAGAGCTTTTCCTAGCTCCTTTCTGCCCACATGGTGTAGGAGGGTCTTCTTTCTATGTGTTGCTTTCATTGGTCAAATAAAGAAACTGCCTTGGCCTTTTGATAGGGCAGAACTTAGATAGGCGGGGAAGACAGGACTGGATGTTGGGAGAAAGCAGAGTCAGGCAGATGCCATGGCTCTCCTCTCCAAGACAGACGCTGGTATTGTTTAACATAAGCACATGTTAGTATTTATTATGTTTTGTATCTGTGGTGTCTAGTACATGGTAGGCACTTAGTAAACTTGAAATTTCACTATCCATAATCTAAATTATTTTAATATTTACATTATATCTATGTAATTTCAATTTGATAACTGCAATTGGTAGATCTAATCAAAATGAAAGGAATGTCCTACTTACTCAAGTTGTATATACAATCACAGCTCATCCCTAAATGTCATATTTGCAACTCTGAAAAGCAGTCCCCTTAGATGTGAGGATTTGGGGTCAGCTTCTCTCCTGATAAACTGAAGTTACTCTTTTTGCTTGTCCTACTATGTTCAAATGCTCTACATACTATAGAGTGAAGAGTGTTCAGAACACAGCCTATATTATTCAGACAGCTAAGGAAGGTGCTTAGGTGTTGGCCCTTATAAAAGAAATTTTGGACTGAATTATCCAGAAAGTTATCTCATTCTTCTGCTCCACTTTGCCATTTAATGTTTGGTTTCCGAATGCCTGGTAGATATCACTGCAAGAACAGTGTTGTCAGATTTCCCCCTGACTTTTGTGTCTTGCTGCTTGCTGGTCAAAGGTCTAGAGGAGCTTGGCAGGAGCAAGAGGCTGAATACCTAATTCCTGGAACAGAACGCCCGGGCACACACAGCAAGCACTCAGCAAACACTTGTCAAGTGATCCAATGTGGGATTGTTAGGATGGAGAGACTTTTACCATCAAAAGGCTGACATGAAATTTTATTCAAAATTAAAATTGTATTTTGAATATCCTATGAACTTTAATTCTAAATGAGCTAATCTCAGAGTTTTAATATAATTCCAGGATCACGTAGAATACATTACACACACACCCCTTCCAAGTGTATCCTGCAGCTATTTGACCACCTTGAGTGAACAGGAGTTCTTCAGCTGTGAGAGAGGCGAGGGAAAGGCCTGCAACTTATTAATGTAACTCTGGGTTGGATTCTCATACCACTAATCTGGTGTTTAAAACTCAAGTCACCTGACTTCTGAGACTCAGAATTTCCTCTGGAGGACTGGAACCCTAGCTTTAGAAACACTGACCTGAATCAAACACCAGTGAGAACAGGCACTCCCTTCTAAGGCCTGCAAAATATGTCTATGAAGGGCTGGAGAGATGGCTCAGTGATTAAGAGCACCGCCTGCTCATCTAAAGGTTCTGAGTTCAATTCCCAGCAACTACATGGTGGCTTACAACCATCTGTAATGAGATCTGGTGCCCTCTTCTGGCCTGCAGGCATGCATGTAGGCAGAATACTGTATATGCAATAAATAAATAAATCTAAAAAAATTCTATGAAAATGTGTTTGATTTAGTTGGGATGCACAGTTCTTAACATTCACTGTGCCAAGAATCCAGTTGGCATCCAACAGATGTGTACCAGAATAAACAAAATGCTACATAGGAATTCAGCACACTTACTAGGTCAGAATTTCTTATTCCCACTACAGAGGAAGTGGTCTACAAGTCTCATGCTGTGACTAGGCTCACACCAGTGTCTTAGAATGACTGTGCTGGCTCCAGGAGAAGAAGACTTGGAGAAAACTGACCACCTGGTTCAGAACCTTCTTCCTAAGAACCCTCTGTGGGAAAAGATTCAAGGTTGGCTCTGCAGCTGAGACTCACATAAACACATCACACACACTGCATGGTAAGGAGAACCCGAGAGGTTCTGAGCAACGGCAGTTAGAGCTAACATCAGGCAGGACTGGCTCCTGGAGTTGTGGAGGAAAGGGGATGCCAGAGGCTGAGAAAGGAGTGGGATAGTACTTTAATAGGGCGTGGAAGACAAGATTTAGTTGGCCACAATATAGTTATTATTTGTGGCACCTTCTATGATGCCTAAAAGTAGATATCTGGAGGTTTCTGTGGAGCCAAGACTTCTGTGCCATTGCAATCCTATGGTGTGTGACTGCAGAGGGGCCATCGAGAACAGAAACTGCCATTGCTTTCTGTTCTCCCACTGCCAGGCCAACACTGTGTTTTGAGCTGATCTTTCCAATTCAAGGAACATGAACTCATCCACTTGCAAGTACCTTATGGAGGAATAAGTAGTCTGGTTAACTGCTAAAGACAACCCCATAAGGGCAAGGGTGGCTGAGCTAGCTCCTCCCTGCTCTTCCCTGCCTCTATTCAGACTTTTTAGCAGGTAACAACAAAACACTAACACAGTGTTTAACGTTGTTACAAAGCACTAATTCCTTTAAAGAAGAAAGAAGAGGGGGAGGACTAGCTCGATGCTGCAAAACATGAAGAAAACATGGTACTAATTATTTTGTTTTCACTATGAAACCTTGCCATTTATTCTACTTTATAAGCATAATCATAGTACATTATGACCATGTAATGAACCACAACTCTGCACATATATTTAAAAGCAGGTTAAAACACTTTCTGTAGTTGTAGAATCATTATCCCTTTTTGTTTATTTGCTTCGGTTTAAATGAGATCTATTTACTATTACTGATAATAGTTATAAAAACAAACACTGTTCTAAATAAGCATCATAAAAAACTCTAGACTTTGCTTGACAGATTTATTATTTGATGCTCAGGCCAAGACAGATAGCTAATATGCTAATTTGCAGAGTCTAGTGTTATAGAAATAAGATGATGTTTAAATGATGACATCCAAATTATGGGCACAATTTAAAATGTTTCCAGAAATTATTTTTAGGGTTCATTGCGCATTCCTACTATGCAATGTTTTACTTACTTTACATGCCTCCGCCAATGAGTTCAATATATCAGTATTGGAAATTCCTTATCCAGCGCAATTTCATCTTACACTGATGATGTTCTGGAAGCAAAAACAGCTCTGTCCTAATGGCTCTTGAAAATGTTCCTGGACTAAGGGCAGCTACATTGACTATGCTGTTTCTCTGCATTTCTGGTGTGTTCCTTTTGGTTAGATGTAGTTGGGGTTAAGATTTAATTTAGGTGATAGGTTTTCCAGCCATGTAAATGGAAAGGCACCTCCCCTGTCCCTGCCACCCACAAGTCCCTGTGAGCATATCATAAGATACTTAAAGAGAGCATATAAATGAATCACTTAGAATATATCAGATACAGGCTATTTTCTATAAGATATTAATAGTACAAAAATTATAGTAAGACATTTAACAAGTTACATATGGTCATTGGTTAAGAGGAAAAAGAAGTGCACAGATGCTTATGTTGGGCATTAGCTCCAGATTTCCAACTGTAAATTAATAAATGATACATAATGATTCAAGTTCTATGTTGTGCAAGGCCCACATTTACAGGCACATGCACTGTGTGAACAGGTTATGCAAGGTGAGGACCAGGCAGTCAGGCCAGCTGGTAAGTCTCTGAACAGCTTAGGATGGAACCTTAAAGAAAACTACAAAAGAAGAGGTGAATTCTGCTGAGTATGTAACACAGGACTGACAACGATGCTTAAAAGAAGCAGTTAGTTTGTCTGTTCGTACTACATAATGAACCTTTGTCCTATTTATTTAGCAATGTATTTGATGCATTTCTAGGAAAATGAATTTCAGCATACGAAAGAAAAAAGTTAAAATAAAACCCCTAACATTTGTTATTTTGTTCATAACTGTTACATTTCTTTTAAAGAAAAATTAACATTCTATCCCACAAATCAAGCCTGCTCTGGGTAGTCTTACTACTACCATTTTGAAAATGCTACCTCAAAGCCCTTGACCAATGAAGAGCTGAGACTGGGGTCAGGTCTGCTCTGGTTGGCTCTGCAAGTCTGTCTGCTATTGTTAAGCAGCCTAGCACAGATGTGGCCTAAGGTGTGGCTAGTGCAGAATCCCCAGTGTTAATGGAACAGAACTCACTGGCTATACTCCAAAGACCAATACTGTAAGAGAGATATTAAAAAGTGCTTAGCCAAATTTCTATGAAAAGCAAGCATAATAATCACAGCAGACATTTTACGTTTAATACTGACTAGGATGAAAAGAAATCATTAATGTTCTAATTCTCTTAAGTTTCTTTGATAGAATTCTGGTAGAATTAAGAATTTTAGAAAAGAAAATACAATTTGGTTTCTTCCTGCATTTGCATGATGAGTTTCTAGCGTTTCAGAGGCATGCTGAGCCTTTCCTTCTCAGGCAATAAATTCCCGATTCTGAACATTAAGTTCTGATTTATGTTAAAGGTGATTGAACTAAATGGACAATATGTAAGATTTTAACACCACAGTGTCGTTTCTTCTCCCCTAACTCCACTGAAATTGCTCCCCTGAGAAGAGGTCATGTTGAGACTCTTGTATTTGACCTTCCAGGTAGAGAAGTCCCATTCTTCCCAGTTTTCAGGAGGCATTCTGCCTGCCTGTAATGGGGCTATATCCTATGATACTGCAAGGGCTGCTTGAGATTTCTCCCTCTGCTCCTTAAAGAACAAAGACTATTATGTTCTCTTTAAGCACCCTGAAAATAGTGATATAATTGATATTTATTTGTTACTTACTATATCCTAGGCCCCTTCATAATGCTGCGACCCTTTAATCAGTTCCTCATGTGGTGACCCACCCACCACAAAATTATTTCATTGCTACTCCATAACTACAGTTATGTATCTTGCTACTGTTATGAATTGTAATGTAAATATCTGATAGGCAGGATCTCTGATAGGTGACCCCTGTGAAAGGGTTGTTCGATAGCCAGGTCAACAACCTTGAGTACGACTGCCCTAGAATAACAAAGAATACATCAATTTTCTAAATTTTCTTCTTCTATGAAGTGGCTACCGTCATTATTCCAAGGCCCAGGGAAACTGAGTAACTTGTTAAAAGTCCATCCAACTAACATGATGAGGCAAGGATTTGAACCCAGGTAGCCTGCCATAGAAACTTGGGTTCTCACACACATATGCTTCTGAGGAAACGGAATAATGATTTCCCTTAACTGATCCTAGCAGAACATTTTATCTATTGAGATAATATGGTATCAAGAAAACACTCTGAATTAAGGAGCTATTTCTGTTGAAGGCACCAATGCACTTAAAATTATTTAAGAAGCATACAAAATCAGGATTAACCAAATTATCTTAAACTGATGAATATTCATCATTTGTCTTCTGTTAACTTGGAATTTTTGCAATCTAGAGTTACTGGAGAGTATTTACTATTCATTTACTTTCATGTAGGAGGTTTATTGTGGGGGGTGCAGAGGCAGTCCCTGGGCAAGTGCAGGAGCAGAAGGAGGAGAAAGCTGGAGAGTATTTATAATAACTCCATCAAATAAAAACATTTCTATATGATTAAAATTTATGAAATCATTTTAAAGCTTGCCTTAGTGGTTCAGTAAAGCAAAGCAGACAAAAGTCAGCATCAACAGAAAGAATGCTAATGTGGTTCAGGTATACCTGCCCTAAGAAACAACACATCAACAGACCCAGCACTGAAAAGCAGTAGCTATAAGAAATAACCAACTATTTGTCTCGGTACTAATAGTGCATTGCGCTGTGAATTCAGGAAAAAAGCATTAGATAATGTATTTGAACCTCAGAATTGGTTTTGGGTTTTTCCTCTGTGTAATTTAGGTCTGAATTCTATTTAAGTGCTAATTTTAAAAGGGTCAAATAACCGTGCTGCACACGTGAAGCCCCCCACCCCTTAGCTGTTTCCTCCTCCAAAGCATTATTTGTTCACATGCATCTGATCATTTACAGACAGCTAAATTTACTTAACCGTATTTACATTTGTTCCTTTAAAGGTACTTAGGTAGGAACAGTAAGGTTAAAAAAAGAACCATTATTTATTGAGTGCTTAAAATGTGCCAGGCACTATTCTAAGTGTTTTACATAGAAGGCTTCATTAATTCTTCCAGGAGGCCAACTCTGTGAGGAAAGCATCATTATCCCCATTATAGGGAAGATGATGGGTGAGGAACAAGGTTCACTTGCTCAGGGTAACACAGCTGAGATCATAAGTCAGCAGCCTGCTCATTAACCACTTACTTTCCCCCTAAGAAAGTGCCAAGTAAACAGAATTTTAAAAAAACTCAGTCTAACCACTTGGTTCTCTTTCATATAATGATCAGTCATAGAGTTGCGAGTGCTTGCGATGTTCAGGAAATGTGCTTGAGGGCTGGAGAGATGGCTCAGTGTTTAAGAAGAACACTGGATACTTTTCCAGAGGACTGGGGCTCAACATGGAGGTTCACAACCATCTGTAACTCCAATTCAGGGAGCCCAACAGTTTCTTCTGGCCTCCATGGGCACCAGGCCTCCATGGGCACCAGGCATGCACAGGGTGCACACACATACACAAAGTCAAAATACTCACTAAAAATTAAAAATTGAAAGAAGGAAGTATATTTGAATGGGCACCCAAAGCCTTTTCCACAGTGAACAAGGGGAGAGGACACCTGGAGTGGAGCCTTAGTTTGACCTCTGACCTGCCCTCTTGCTCAGGTTCCCTTACAGAGGATAACAGTAAGAAGCCCTCCAAGAGTAAGGACTAAATGAGATGACTTATTTCACACAGGATGTCACATGAGTATTACTACTCATAATACAGGACCTGCTCTTGGAAAAGATATAAAATCATGAAAATAATGAAGAAAAACAACAACAACAACAACAACAACAACAACAACACAGAAGCTTCTGTAAAGGAGAATTTCTCAAACTGGATTGGAGTCCTGACATGTTTGAGGCAGAGAAGAGACAAGAGCAAGTAAATGGCAGTTATACTGGGGAGTGGGCTCTCATTGAAGCCAAAATCTGGACCCAACGTTTTGTAAGTTTATTTTGTACAAGGTGTTTCATGCATGAGTAAATATTCCATCATTCGCAGATTAAGGAACTTGCATTTATTAAGTACCTTTTATATGCAAGGCACTGCAATAGGATTTTCCCATATATTATATATCATTAAATGCACTGATATTTCAGAGGGTCTTGGTTGGAACTTCGTGCAGTGTTGGATTTGAGAAGGGACAGTCATCACTCAGAAGATGTGAGTCCCTAGTGATCCACGACCCACATGAACTCTTACATTTGGGTTTGTGCTACAAGTATACACAGTTGCATTTGTGGGACAGGACAAGTTAATGTAAAAAGAGTGACTTATTACATTGTAAATCTTAAAAAATAATTCAGTTTTTTTAAAATTTAGCAATTAGCAGAGATATGATGCTTAACGCTAATCTTTCTCCTGTGCTACAGGGTCTAAATATTCAAGAATACTAAACTGTCTTTTCCTTCTTATCTGGAACAGAAACCCAGCTTTGTGCTCGTTCTTCCTACCTTGGTTAAAGCTGCAGATAAAACAGCCCCCTCCCCCACTTCCCATGACAAAGATCAGGGGTTTGCTTTTGCCTTCAGCAACCAAGTCTTTCTGCCATGGCCCTCACCTCACTTTCAGGCTTATTACTCCTGCCTGGCTAACTATAGGGATCTTCTTCCTGTTTGTTCAGACTCTAGCCCAGTGATTCTGAACCTTCCTAATCTACGACCCTTCAATACAGTTCAGCATGCTGTGGTCACCCCAACCATAAAATTATTTTTGTTGCTACTTCATAACTGTAATTTTGCTACTGTTATGAATCATAACGCAAATACCTGTGTTTTCTGATAGTCTTAGTTGACCCCTGTGAAAGGGTCATTCAACCTCCCAAAGGGGTCATGAGCCACAAGCTGAGAATCACTGCTCTAGTATCTCCTTTCTTCAGCTGTCTGTCATCCATAATGTGACTCCAGCCACCCGGCTCCAATGGGTTATTGCTTTCCATGGAACTTGCATTGGCTCCCTACTGCCCCCAAGGGGAAAACAGAAGGTATTTCACGTGCCAAATCAAGGTTTCGCTCCTGGAAGCATTCTACTTTTCCAATCAGTCAGCTATTCTAGAAACAAGGGACAAAATGCCCTCTGCCATGACTTTGGCCTTGATCCTCTGAACACTGAGGACTTTTCAGAGGCCATGTCAAATAAATTCCTATCTCCTTATATTTTTTCCAACTTGTTTTATAGAATAATTGCTATAAAAATTAGAAGATTTATTTTCTCTATACTTCTATTAAAAACTTTATAGTCTCATAGCTAAGAAATAGTAAAAGATTAGGAAGGGACCTGAGTTGGTTACTTTAGCACATAGAGTCCATTTGAGGGGATTCAAGCCCCACCACTCATCCTAGGAAATGCGCAGGCCAGCCTCATGAATGCCTGTGAGCACCATCCATGTACAGCATTTTCGCAGCCAGTACTGGGACTCACTGCCAAGTTCTCCTGGTACAGGTTCAGTTTCCACTGGAGAGATCAATCAAACGGTGCTATCAGATGAGTCCTGTGGAGATGACATCCTCACAGCTGCTTTGTTTCAGAATCCCGCTACCATTGAAAGACAATTAGCACCTGAGTTTTCACGAACAGTGCCACATGTGCTTAATCAAATTTAGTAGCTCTTGTTACTAAAAATGGCCATGAATAAAATGTAAATTGTTTTTATGTATTACATAAAAACATTATGATGTTGGGAAAAATAATAAATACTCTATTCTATTTTGTAAATATACACAGGGTCTTTATCAGACCTCCATTTATAGCTAAAATACACTTGGAACTTAACTATAAAAAAGAGAGAGTTCTGTTTTCAATGGCACTAGACACACCTACATAGGAGATGACCTAGTCTCAATTACTGCTCTTACTATATCAATGCCTATCAGGAAAGAAATTTAAGGAAAATATGAGAGTGTGTCAAAAACAGCTTCACTATATTTTGTGGAATAATACTCCTGTTTTCAAATATGTGATTTACTAGGACTTGAACCAGGCCTTAGCTGCAGTGATGACATGATACCATCAAATGAGGAAACTGGCCCCACAAAAAACCTCATTGCCACAAATGATTTTGTAAATTAAATATTAATTTAGAAGAGCTTAATGGTTGTAGCATATACTTATGATGAAAACAAAATGCCTCTTTTAACACTGAGAATTGCATGGAAGTGCTACAGATTTTCTAATTTGAAACCATAGCGAGGTAACTATTTTCATTGCATCTCTTCATTAAAGACCCAAATGTTGATCTACAGTAGCAAACTGTCTTTCTATAATTCAAACAAACTACTTTTAAAAAAATTAGCAATTTGTTTATTAGTTAAAGTTTAGAAGGCAAGGCCAAATTCCAATCCTATAGGACTCTGTAGGAGGTCTCAGCAGGAGCCTCATCCTATGCAATCTGCTAATAATGAATCACTTTTTCTTGTTTATTTTAAGAACTCTGCCAACAAGTTGGGGTTCTCAACATAAATGTACTTTAGATAAAGACATTGTAAGTAGAGACTGCAGCTGCAAATTCAGCACATTATGACAGAAATTCATTTATGGTCCTATGAATATAAAACAGCAAGTCAGACGGACAGCTCAGATGCAATCTACCATCCTAGACGGCAACAACACTCTAGCTATATTAAAATAGCAAACCTTTGCAGAGCATTAACCTATCATTACACGGAGTAAATGGCATGACACTGCCACCTAATTAGCAGTGTGGCTTGCATCTATAAAACAGAATTAGCACCACTGCTCCTTTTTTATTCTTAGTTTGTGTTTCCTCAAAGGTATGACCTTATCTGTATGCTTCTGTGTTCATTTATGCCCATCTACAAAGGATTTAATTATGTTCTTTTAGTTTTCTACACTGAGGAAATTGAAAACTGCCACGTGGAAATTAAAAATCTTAAAGAAATTAGCGAGCAGATTATTTACAGCACAGCCTTCTTTCGGAGATAATGGACAGAATGCCTTTGAATAAGGGAGGACATCTACACTTCTCAGAGAAGGAGGGCCCAGGCAAGGGGCTTCTGACTAGTAGTCTTCTCTCCCTCTTCCCCACTGCATTCCTCCAAGTGTCTCTACCTGTTTGGGGCAGAACTAGCTAGATGGAAGGTGTCTTTAATACTATAAGCTTCCTAAGACTTCTATCAGCTAGGTCGGCAGCCAGAAAATATATCAACTTACATCTGAGGAAGGCGATTCGAGAACAATGCCAAATCCCAGGACGTGGCTCTCCTCACTGAAGGTGTGCTCTGTGGTTTGGAGACCAGATGGCCTTGTGGCCACAGCTGCTGGCTTCTTCTCAATTTCCAATGGACCAGGCTTTGGTTTCACAGTCACAGGTTCCACAGTCTTTGGGAGCACTTTTTTCTTCTTATTTCTCTTGCGTGAGACAGCGGTTCGCTGGGAGCATATAAGGGAAATTGGGGGTTGTTGTCTGTTTTGTGTTCCAACTGTGGACAATAAACACAAACATGGTACAGGCACTGTGTTTGAGGCAAACCTACCCGGCTCTGTCTCTGTGATTCACGGACAGTGAAGGGAGGTTCCCTCAGGGTGAAGCACAGATAAATAGATCTCACTCTGCACCGCAGGGCTGCAGAGGCAGCGAGGGACACCTTACAATCCTAACAGCAGAGTGTCATCCAGGAGAAAACTCACTCTCAACACTGTGAATCATCAGACCATTACAGCCTCCTGGCTTCGATGGAAGGAAAGGGTTAAGAGCGATGGGAAAATATGGCTTCATGAATCGTGTGACATATTGGAATAAGAACTCCAGAACTTAAATTTAGGTGTGGATCCTCATGCTCTCTGGTAAGCTCATTCCAGGAAAACCTCTAATGTCTCTGGGAGTTCAGCTGATCAGTTACAGTCTACAAGGGCCACAAAGATGACCATTTGGGTAAGACTGGTTGAAAGAAACAGTGTGGAAGGAATCTATCTAGAACAGGGCTGGGTAAGCACATGGGAAAGTAGCGTTAGTCACTTAATCTTGCCAGGTCTTTCTTTCCTCATCAAGTATCCTCTGCATGTCAACTACCTCCAGTGCACTGTGTTCAACAGAAAGTAGGAATGACATAGTTGTGAGCGAGTCAAGTACATTAACAAATCTACAAACAGTACAATGACAAGTGTTCACAATGACCACATACTTCAGGAATCCGAGATGGCAAGTTTACTTTTCACAGGGATACTCTGAGAAGGAGAACTTATCAACCACTCTCATGGAAAGTAAAATAGGAAATACGGCTTCAATTTGTATCAAATCTTCCTCTATCAACATGGCTTCCTAAGTAAAACCATAGGAGTGCCTGCCGTTTTTTCTTTTGAACAGAAAGAAACGTATAAACATAAGCCACATGAAAACCAGGCCTTTAAATGGGCAGCAACACAGCCTACTTCCTTTTACTTATTTCCTATAAGTTTGGAAATCAAGAATATTTATACTGATCCAAATATTTTTATCTTTGTACTAGAAGGTAATTTCCAAGTTTAGGGAGCAACCAGCTGGACAGTGGCCTTGTTTAGCTATGCATATGGTGATTAGTGACAATGGTTCTAGATCTTAACTACACACTAGAATTAGTGTGGCATTTTGAAAAGTACTTCCAGGCCTTAAGAATCTGTCCTGAACTCAGTGGGTCAGAATGTCCAGCAGTAGGGCCAGGGTGTCAATATCACTGCAAGGATTGTCCAGAGATTTCAGCATGCAGAAGGCTGCATTTTCACTCCAGGCTAGTCTGTCTTGTCCCAGGGTCAAATGCCTCCAGACACCTTGAGAAGCAGCAGCTAGGCTGCAGCCCCCAGGCCCAAGCTCCTTCTAAGCTCAGTCGTTGAAATGCTTTTGCTGTTCAGACAGGGTTACTGAGTCTTGCTTCTCTTGCAAGTCTTGGAAGAGCCCAGTCTTCCTGCACTCAGATCTTAACTGCTTGATCTAAGTCCTCGTCTTCCTGTAAAATAAAGGTGAAGCTTTCAAAATAGAATTTAAATCAAAGTCTCATGGGCAATAAACCTTAAGTAAATCTGCCCGCACAACATGAATTTTTAAGTTTAAGAAAATTAAATGAGAGTCATTTATCCAGTTTATCCTTTTTGTTCTCCACAGCTCTGGAATCATTTGCCTCGCTAATCTGCAAAGGTTCAGAAGAGAAAACATGGTGACAAAATGGCATTTACTTAATAGATTCTAAAAAGGCTCCAGCCAAGGATTTACAGGGGTGCAATTTGTAGTTTGCCATTTCAGTAGTAAGGAGCTTAAGCAACAAAATAAATCACTATAATTTCATATGCATATTTTCTTAAGGACTAACAAATTCCCTCTCTGTGCACAGCATCTACAGAACAGAGTAACCTTTCTTTCCGAGGCTCTTCCATAGAAGATGGCAGCCTCTGCCAGGCTGGTAAGGACCTAGAGTATCAGGTAGAACACAGTGAGTCAAGGGCTTATTGACTTGACAAAATGCTTATTTTTGCCTTGGGATAAGACCCAATTTGGTCCTTAAAAATATGTTTCCCAGAAATCCCTTTGGCTTCTCTAAAAATGTGATTGTGGGTCACTGACATGTCTAAGTACTGACCACATCACGGAATGTGAACATTTTCCTAGAATGCACCGGCTGGCACCAAGTCATTTTCTGAGTGATGACGTCATGAGCAGGATGGTGAGGAGAGTCAGAAGCGCTGTGACCACAGGGCTGGGCTGCTTCCCTGCTTTCCCACACTAGCATCAACCAGCAGTATCCCCGTCAAGAGGGATTTGTTATTTTCTGCATATGTAACAAAAGAAAAATTCTAATTTCCTTACTAATTGTGAAGATTGGAAAATAAGCCACTCAACCTTGACTTCCAAACTTCTACAAAGTGCTGTGCAGTCTTTAAAAGAATACTTGAGGTGTGCATCCCACCTTACAAAATCTCATTCACTGCTGCCATCTCCTTCCCATTTAAAAACAACTTCGACCTCATGAGTGAATTAGATATTAACACTCCACTCACAAGTGAGAACAGAGAGGCCTAGAAGTCATCCAGCTAGAGAGTGAGAAACGGGGAATTCAATCTTCAACTATACACGCCCTGTTCTATTGTTCACCTTGCCCAATGACAGAGAACAGAGTCATGTGAAGGAAGCAGACAGATATGAGGTATGTCTGATCATTGGCATCCTGATGCAAGCCAAAAAGTGACGAGCAGGGCCTGTGGCTCACCACTTTTCATTTGCTCACATCCTTGAGCATCTTCAACAGGGAAGCTTATATTTCCTGAAGGGCTCTCTCACATAAGATATTCCAAAATTTAATTAACTGGCATTTGTGAAGTACCAGGAGATCATGGGATGAAGTGTGCTGAGTTCATGTGCATAAGCCTCGCAGCAGTATTAGGGGTAAAAGGAAAATTTGTTTGATTTGCTAAAAAAATAAAATAAGACAAAAATCACAGGTTGATGAAAAGTCAAGAAAATGAATACTTGAAAAGGCACAGCAAGGCAGCAGGGTAGGAAGGAGTGTGGGACAAAAGGACAATGCACACAACTGAAGATGTCAGATACACAGTCACAATCAAAGGAAGCATTTGGAGGGTTGATTTTTGTACCTGCTTGAAACTGCATTAATTTCCTCATGGTCTTGAGTTCTTGGAGAATGGCCTGTAACGTTGACTGGCAGTTACAAGTACAACAGTTGGATCCAGCTGATGAATTCACCCCTGGAAGTTCTCCTAAGCATGAAAGAAAAGAATGATATACTCCCAAAGCATGCAAAAAATAATTATAAAGAAAAACGAAAAAAAAAATGTACCTTGACTTGACAGCATTTTGAAATATGTGCAATTATCATCAAACTGTGCCAGAAGAAAATGTACCCAGTAATTTTCACATCCTGAATTTGGGGGTCTGACTTTATCTAATTATCCAGCCTTCTATTTGTAAGGTGTATGCTGTGTCCCAGGTAGCAAGGTCTGTGTGAACGTAGGCACACACTGCCAAGGCAAGCCTGTCTACTGTGAGGATAACAAGACTCTGACTAGTCATGATGAACACTCATGCCACTTTCTCATATATTTTTGGTTGAGAGCCTAGCCTTCAATGGCTGAGCCATCTCTCCAGTCCTCACACTACTTTCTCAAACAGCAGACACGAAACCAGAGTGCCAGCTCTGCATCAGTCTTAGAAAACCACTGCTAGAATGCAAGCTACAAAGTTCATATTAAGAACCAAACCAGCCTAACAAAGACTAGTTTTACTGGTAAGCATGCCATTTCAACAATGAAGAGCTGTGGACACACAGGGACTTCTGCAGTACTTTCTGGCTGGGGTGGGAAGAAGCAGGAGGCAGGGTGGGAGGGGACAGCACTTGACCTGAAGGTTCAGAGGTTGCTTTTCTTCACTTTGCTTCTTATAATCCCCCATCCCCAGTCTCCTTTTTTCTTAACAAAGTGACTCTCCTGTTTCCTATACATGCACAAGTATTTCCCCATTGTCCATGAACTAAAACAGCACATTTGGAAAAAAAACTTTGGCAGCTGGACCTCTTCAGCTCCAGGTTAGCTGCCATGAACAAGGGCAGTCTAAGAGGCAGCTATGTCTTAAGTTCCTGACAGGCAGGTGAGTTGAAGTTCTACGGTGAGTTGTTCCAATGGTGTCTTTTATCATATATTGAATATATTCTAACCCTAATAATCATTATTTGAGATACTGAAGTTTACCACAGCATAACCACAAAAGAATTAAAGATAACTTCTGGAGCAGCGCCAAGTATTAGCATTCAAATGGTAGCAAAGAGAGGTGACTCAGCTTTAGAACTGCCAACTACCCCAAAGAAACACACGGCTGGCACAGCTGTATCCTAGTGATCCCTGGGCAGCTCTGAGAGGTGTGCAGGGCATAGCCTCAAGTGAAGCTGCAGATCCCACTTCACTTTTAATTCCCCACAGGAAGTAGCTAAAAGTGTACATTTGTTTAAATTTCCCCTAACTGCAAATGACATCATGAATAGTCTATAGTGTTTGTGTACCTAAGTTGTAATAAATATTGGTTGTTGTTTTTTTTGTTAAATAAGAAGTATATGTATTTTGGTAGCAAATGATAATGGTAAATAATACATGATATTATCTACCTATGACATGTCAAACTTTCCCATAATTTTTTCACTATTTCTAGGCTGTGAGGTCTATCTGAAAGTGTGCACAAACTGTTACAAATCTCTACAAAAGAGCTTCCTAAAGGCAGATGTGCATAATTTCAACATACTTTACTCAAGAGTCAACTGTATATTTCATATGTCTATGTGTGCATGGTATGTATGTATGAATATATGTCTATACACATACAAATAACTAAATCATATGCACGTGCATGTGGATGTATGGAGGGCACAGGTTGGCATCAGTTTGTCTTCCTTGAACTCTCTCCACCAGTTTTTGAGACAGGGTCTCTCAATGAACTTGGAACACACTGATCTGATTAGACTGATTGGCCAATACGTTCTTTCTGACTTTACCATGCGAGTGTGGGATTACAGAAGCTGCACCTGGATTTTATGTGGGTTCAGGGATTTGAACTCAGGTCTCTACACTATGTAACAGACACTTTAACAACTTGAGCTCTCTCTTCAGCCCCTTGTATAATATATTTTTACTGAAATGGTGAAAGCAAGAGACATAAACGATCTATTTTGACCATGATTTGGAGGAATTTTTGTAACTTTTAATATTTATTAGTAACAGTTTC
This sequence comes from Bramus lutescens, assembly GCA_001685075.1. Classification (NCBI taxonomy): domain Eukaryota; kingdom Metazoa; phylum Chordata; class Mammalia; order Rodentia; family Cricetidae; genus Bramus; species Bramus lutescens. Next base: position 90,931 of record LOEQ01002753.1, read on the forward strand.
TAAAACAAACCCAACATTCTTGTATATTGGTGAGTAGAATATATCACCCAAAAATCATTGCTGTGGGAGGGTCACATTTACTCTACACCCACACGGCCCCTTTTTCTCTTACTGGTAGTAGAGTTAAGAGGGTGCTACGAAATATTCCTAGGCACTAATCTAAGCACTATATTTATGATTTTTTTAGAGGGCAAAACTAGCCCTTCTCAGCTCATTATAAATCATTTTCCAATTTTAAAGAGAACAGACTTTTTATTTTTATGGAGGAGCCTCTAAAGAGAACTGTCCTCTAGGCTGGAAGCCTGCCAGCACGTGAACTGGATACTTGCCTATGGAACACTGAGGAGAGAAGATACCGTACATCACTAGAGCCCCTTACTGTCTCATCAGTGTCTCAGGATGGCTTCTCAGTCCCCTGAACTAGTTACTGTGAATTGTGTTTAAGAAAAAAAAAAATCAAAACTTTTTCTTTTTACCAAAAGATACCATAAAATGAACACGAAGGGAAGAAAATTCTGAACTTTTCAAGGAATCTGAAATGCCTTATTTTTCCTTTATTCTTTGTGTAAACTATAGATTTGCACACCCATACATAATTTATAAACCAAGAAATATCCGATGTCACTGGATGGGAAATTAATATGACCAAGAAAAGCATCAATTGTTCTCTTAAGCTTTGAAAAGATTTGGAACCCCACTCTCCACTTAACAGTCAGGGATTTTAAAGAAATCTGACTTTAAAGCAGTGGTTCTCATCCTTCCTAATGCTGCAAACCCTTTAACACAGTTTCTCATGCTGTGATGACCCCAACCATAAAATTATTTTGTTGCTACTTAATAACTGTAATTTTGCTACTGTTATGAATCATAATGCAAGTATCCATATGTTTTCCAATGGTCTTAGGTGCCCCTGTGAAAGGGTCATCGACCTCCCCCACAGGGGTCCCCACCCACAGGTTGGGAAACGCTATTTAAAGGCATACTTCTCAGCATGAGTTCCAGCACTGGAGTGCAGGTAAGGGAAAGGGCTTTTACAAGAGGAAAAGCTGTGAGGTGCTCTCTAAGTAGAACTCTCCCGAAGATGAAGTGAAGCGAAGGGTAAGCAGGAGCATGCATTACTAACACAAAACACGACCAGGAAGCTTCTATTAGTGCTAACAGCAGCTGCTGCCGCTTTAATGTCCAGGTACTGGTGGATAAGAATTCTTACTTCATTAAAACTCTACCAGGAGCTTGCTTTTATTATTTTATTATTTTATTTAGCGCAGACCCACTGATTTTCCTGTCAAGTCTGGAGTTTTTATACACTCGAGATTTTCTCTTACATCTTCACCTCTGCCTTGTAAAACAACCCAGTGCAGGAGTGGAGCCGCTGCTGAGTAGAAGACTATTTGCCTAGCCCTGTGAGATCCTGTCTGAGATCCTTAGTCCCATACAGAGCTGAGAAGAACCCTGAGAGGTGGATGACAAAGGGAGGTTTTCATAAATTGATCTCAAAACAATTCAATACTCAAGACTAAAACAAGCCAGGATACCTGCCCACAAGGATACTCTGAACGTTGGACAATCGTACCATTGGAACTTGCAGAGGTGTGGGGCTGACTCTGGAAAGTTCTAGAACGTGTACCATACTGCCCTGAGAACTGCCTGCTTTGGGTTGGTAGTTCATTCCATGCCCCACGTGAAGGAGGATGGAGGCCATGCACGGCCTCGGCAGAGGAGTTCAAACGCTGAGGCCAGACTAACTCCAAATCCTGGGGCTCTTCTTTTAGTTTTTCTCCTTCTTTGCCAACACGCTGATATATCCTCCCAGTGCTGTCATTCAGTAATCTTCTCATCCCTGTAATTTGTTTTTTAATTTCCATGTTTTCATCTCCTAATGGAAACAGGGTCAAAGTTAGCACTGTAATGTAACAAAAGAAAACACACCACAAAGAGTCCACTGCCACAGCCTCCAAAGCAAACATTACTTCTCTGGAAACAGGAAAGAATACTGATTCCATACTCTTAAATAATTCACAACACGTAAGGGAAGGAAAACTGGTTATGGCCTAAAGACAGTTTCCTGGCCCAGTTCTCTCTGGGAAAAAAGCTTTCTTTAGAGTATGATCAGAAACCAACTTTCAGTTTCCTCTTTGGAAGTATTTTATGAGTAAGGGTTCGTAAGAAAAAAAGCCAAGAGAGAAGACAAAGATGAGGCCAGTAGGTTAGCCATCTGCTCAACCACAGCCATCTGTGGGTAACTGAAATCGACGGCAGGTAGGTAACCAACAATTTCCTTGCCCCCTTATCTGCCAGCCTCAGCGAGCAGAGGCCAGAACAAAGAAGGCTGGCAGTGAAGCAGGTATTTATTCTCCAGGATGGCACACTGTTGGTGGCAACATTGTCTTCTGAGGAGGCAATGGGAGAGAAAAATACTGAGGGCCAGCGCAGCAAGCAGTGAGGCCTTCGCTTCTAGCCTCCTGGATGAGGCTGGTGCATGGCCTCTCAGCTCTAGATACTGGCTGTATCAGCAGCCTCTCTGCTCTGCCGTCGGCTAGAAACCAAATTCACCGTGCGGGACTCTCCAACCCCAATCCATTGCACATTCTCTGCAGTGCCAACTTGGAATTTTGTGCAAAAGCAACTACTGTTTCTAAACTTCATGTTACTTACACTGACTTTTTTTGTGATGATGAAAATATGTGTATGTTCTCAAATTAACCATCTTAACTACTTTCAAGTTTACAGTTCAGGAACATATGTTTGCATTATTGTGCAACCAATCTCCAGATCTGTTTCTTGTTTTGTTTTGAATTTCAATTTCTTTATTAAGATTCTTTTTCCCTTTGGGAAATTAAAATTTTTTTTAAACCAAGGCATTTCAGCTAGGTGTGGTGGTGCACCCCTTTAATACCAGCATTCAAAAGGCAGAGGCTGGCAGATCTGTGAGCTGGAGGCCATCTTGGTCTACATAGCCAGTTCCAGCCCAGCCAGAGTTACATTAGATCCTTCCCCCTACCCCAAACAAAACAAAACAAAGCAAAAAGTTAAGCTATCTCTATGCTGTACTTTTAAAATAAATACTAATAAACATAGTTATAAAATTGTACAGACATTGCAAGCTACTCCAGATGCACGGCACCGTCTTCTTTCCTTTGGTTCTGAAGGAAAGCCCAGGGCCTGCTCCATGCTGGATGTGTGCTCACCACCATCTTACCTCCCCGGCCATATGTGATCTTAAACTGTGCAGGGACAAGCATCATCTGAGAGATGAAATGTGATTTTTTCTAACCTAAGCATAGAGAATCTTATTCCATAATACATATGCATGGCCATGTAGTCACCCTAATAAATGCTTGAAATTTAAAATTTTAGAAGAAACTATTAGGAAAACAAATAAACACATAATGATGTTTTAATGCACTTAGCATCATATAAACCATATTGTTCAGGTAGAACCTGGTAGTTTCACAAAAAAGATACATACAGTATCTAGTTAGATATTTAGTTCATTAATGTATTTTATTACCAAGTATTGTGTAAAGAAATTTTATAAGCTATTTTGAAATAAGTAACTTCAAAATTCAGGGGGTGGAATCTGGGAATCAACTCATGCTAAAAATGTGCTCTACTGCTGAGCAGCATCCTAGCCCCTCCAATATTAAAATGATAATAAAAATATTAATTCTACCTTTCATATTGAACAGAATGCTGGAAAAACACATTCCTAAATTTATACTATTATGTGCTAACACATGATTGAGAGGAGAAATATCTTAATTGATTATACATTTTTTCTATTTCAAACACCAGCAAAATTTTAACACAGAAACAATAAATCACATCCAGATTTTATGAGAATGAATGACCAAGCATGATTTAAATAATGGAGAGACAACAAAACTTATACCATTCTCACTATGTCTGTGGAGCAGGGTGTGTCTGGAAGAGCTCCCAGAGGAATTCTGGAAACAGCCTACTGGTAAATGTAGTGTGAATCTTAGCCACGTAACAGCATACACTCAGCAGGAGGAAGCATCTCTCCCATGTTTCCACTCTTGGCCCTTTTGCCCAGACTGGCTGTGAAGTACGAAAAGCTGTGTGCAGGCTGGTCTTGACTGTCACAAGCTTCCTTCTGCCTTACTCACTGTGGCCCCCTGGAAAGGAGGCTAGGCTAACAGGCTCTTGACCCAGTGCCAGGTCACCTCTCCGCACTAACACTATACATAATAGGAAGAGAGATGCTTCTTGACCAACGTCCACCTGTGTCTGGAGGACAGCTTTTTATGATGAAGTGCTACCATGGGGACAGGGGTGGGGATTCAGAAGGACTCTGGAACAATCTAAGGGCAAAGATGCTTTGTCATTACTTAGCTTCATAGTTTTAGAACTCGAGCCTGTAAAGATTAAGAGTGAAAATACAACTGGAGTTTTGCATAGAACAAAATACAACCTTGGCTATGCAGACGCCCAGAATCCTAAGCAGCCCACAGTAAAAAAAAAGACGATGGTAAGCAACAGAAGAACCTGGTGGTGGCAGCCCCTACAAAGGTCACAGCATCTTTTAAAGGAAGGGCAAACTGAGCAGAATAAGCTGAACTGGAGGGGAAATGAAGAAAGCAGTGGCGCTGTGAAGACACCGGCTCAAGGTCTATCGACTACAGGACAGAATACAGAAAACTGCACGTACCACAGAACTCTCTTCTGAAACAAGCTGTGAGGCCAGAGGGAAGACTGGAAAAGAACTGGTTGAGGGAAGTGTCTTTGAAGAAGTGGGATGAGCTCCTTCGTGGACAACTCAGCATTCAGGGATGAACATTGGCTACTTCTTGTCTGGAGACTCCCTGCATCTAGAAAAGCGAGGAGAAGCTGAGTCTGTTGCCTCTGACAGTGTTCCCAGGGTGAAGGAAACCCTGGGACTCCTGGACAGGCAGTTTTAGCAGAGAGAGGCAAAGAGTTGTGACTACACATTAGGGGGCAGAAAGTCAGAAATGAGACGTGATGACTAAACTAGGCACCACAAAAAGCTGAGTCAACTTACAAAAAGTGGGGTCAGATGGGCCAAGACACATGTGCCCAGACAACACGTGTTAGTGGGCAAAATGAATAGATTAGGATGGTCTTCTGAAGAGCTAGATTCACTTATCAACTGCACTGACTTGTCACTGACTATAAATAAGTTATTTGAGTTTCTGGAATCATAAAGGTTTGACTCAGGGCTGAGCAATGATAACCTACGATAACCCAAGGGGTAATAGTCCAGAAAGTGTTCAGGCAATTCATAGTTTCTAAGATGTTAATAACACCTAATGCCTCTGAAGGTGACTGCATCTTCAGATAAAGGTAACCTATCATAGTAGGTTCCAAGTGCTGTGATTAAAAAATATGGTAGAAAGTATGCAAGAGGCCGAGATGAAGATTCTTCATCTTTCTGAGTCTGAAGTGCCAGTGTCTTTTCTATGCACAGGTCTCAGGAAACAGTCTTAGGAATGAGTATGGTTTAGAGAAACAAGAGTCTATAAGGAAACCTGTGAATTCCTGATGTCTTTCCAAAACCGTATATATATCTTCACTTATATTCAGCTTCAAGAGACTAATCTACTTAGGAAAGGCACACATTCTAGTTGAGCTATGCCATGCGGCTGTCTTTGGTCTTTCTAGAGTATATAGTAACTGGAGCTCATGAGACAGCTCAGTCAGAAAAGCACTTGTGTGCAAGCCTGAGGACCTGAGTTCAAATCCCCAGGACCCATACAGAAGCTGAGCATGGCAGCATGCACCTGTAACTCCAGTGCTAGAGTTACTGGGAGGGGAAGGAGACAGGTGGGGTTCTTAGAACTTACTAGTGAACCAGTCTAGCTGAATCAGTAGGCCCGAGGTTCAGTAAGGATGATTCTGTCTGAACAAAGTAAGGGGGAGAATAACTGAAGGAGACAAGGTCCAGAAACTACTATAGGCTGAATTCTACTCTTCAGTGTCGAGACTCTATTAGATCACTTTCCTTCACATAAAACATTCATGTGATGCATGGTGTGAGAAGGAAGAGACCAACGCAGCAGCCTCCACACAGAAGCTCTCTCATTCGACCAGGCTATACCTGACAGGACATAGTTATTCAGTCTGGGGACTACAAGAAAAAGATAGTATGTCACCTCCATGCGTCTTATTCCCTCATGAAGTCGCCATGCATTTGCACTACAGATCACCAAGTGCTGGTATATAGTAAACGTTCTCTAGGTCTTTCTTAAGAAATTGAAGGAACTGACATAAAACAGAAAGAGACCTAGCGGAAGCAGATGCCAACACAGAAGGAGTAAACAAGTAATATATTAATGGGACAGAGTGAAAAGGCAATTGACTAAATTATTCAACAGACATTTATCAGGGCCTCAGAGATACAAAGAACACCAGGCACAAACTGAAAGACATTCCCCTCCAAACTGCTCAACATCTTTCCCCAAATCCTTTGGTATTAATTTGTTGCTCTGAAAAATGTACCCAGTTCTCCCAGGCCCAGTGACCCCTTCTCTTCTGTGTCCCAGAACTTCAGTTAGCAAACTGCCTGACTATTTGCAGAGCACACTTTCAGTTTCCTTCCTGAGCTAGGACATGATTCTTCCACAAAGATGCTGTTTTCTTTGCAGCCCCCTGGATTAATTCATTCTCTTCATGTGGGGAGAGTGAAATGGCTTTCCTTTGGCTCCTAACACTGCCCAATTCCAGCTTCAGAAAGATGCCCACAGAGACATGCCACCATCCACTCTTGGTTCAGAGTAGCTCTTTGTGCCAGAAGCTTCATAGTCCTAAAGACATGGCAGGTGAGGAAAGGCACAGTAAGGCCACCGTCACACCAATGGCCTCACATGCCAGGTCGAGAGAGAATTTTACTCTGGAGACAATGAGTTACTGTACTAGGTAACTTAAATTCACTATCTTTTTAGTAGAAAGATAAGAAATGATCAGATAAGTCCTTTAGAAAAACAATTTGGGAAGGTGATGGTGAAACTCATGTGTGGAGAGAAATCTGGGTGAGTATTGCTAAAGATTACACAGGGATGAGTTTTTGACACAATTAGGAGTGGGGAAGGGAAAAAAGACATTAAAAGAGTTTAATCAAAAGGGTTTAGTGGAAGAATGAGGTGGAAGGATGTCAAAGAAAGATCCATGACAGATAACTCTAAGGTTTCTAGCTCATGTACCTGAATGGGTATTAACAGCAGCCAGAGAATTACAAAAAGAAGGCTACAAAGATGTGAGAATATACTGAGCCTTGGGTAGTTATTTATTCAGGCTGGGGACTGAAGCCCCAGCCCTAGTGCCTGCAGTATCTCTGAGCTATATCACAGCCCCAAGAACCTTGTTTTGATAAAGTCAGATAAGTAGGCACTTGGAAATGTAGCCATGTAAACTTGACCAAGGCTGCCCTCTCTGGACAGACTATTCCTGAGGACCACTAACAATTCCAGGGATTGCTGGACACCTTACAGAGGCCTGAATCTTCTCTTAATGTATAATAGGATGCAGACAGCTCAAAGTACACATTTAAACATTAATGGAGGTATGACTACACTTGTTTCTAAGCTGGAAGGTAAGTGAAACCCAGTCCTTCTGAATTCCACAATCCTCGAGGCAGTGAACAAACTCCACTCCTCTCTCCCTGTCCCAGCATGAGACGTAGCAGTCACTTGCCTAGCAGAACAAAAGGACAGACTCAGGGAAGCTGGAGTGCTCACTGTTGGTTAGGTTTTTACTACACTATTGTGTCCAGTTTTGTCTTAAAGAGGCTGAAATAATGAAAAACCCAATGATTAAAAGAAGCAGAAAAGAGGTTAAAGAAGTCGTGCCATTTTATTAAGAAATAATAGTTGCTGAATAATTTAATATCTTCAAATACACTAAGGGTGTTATGAATAGGACACTGTTCTTTATCAATAAGGGAAAAAGCAGACTGAAAAAAATAGCTTACAGGCTGGAGGATAAGCAACGGCTAGTCCTAAAGGGCTGGCTTTTCCAGTTCATAAACGCTAGTCTCGGAGTGAGAGGTGACAGTGAGAACCCTTTTCTGTTGGGGATGCTGAAAACATTCTGGAACCAGACTGGCGATGGCTGCACAACACCGAGGGTACTTCTGAAAAGCATGCTTACAACCCTCGTGTTTTTCAGGTAACGGCATGCTAAAGTAAATACAAAAAGGTTGAGCTTAGCAGTGGGAAGAATACACCGACCAAGACCGTACAAATGGCCTAAAACATGTCCTCTCAGACACCTGTGCAGGCTGGTGTGGGGCCGTGTCTTAGGGGAGACTAAGTTAACTGCTGTCAAATGCTGGCAGTGAGGGAGACAGGCTCCTCACGTCTACAGCTCTGGTCTCACCACAGATCTCAGCCAGTGAAGTAGAAGAAAAGGAATCTGAAGCAGGCTCTGCTCTGAGAGGACTTGAGATTAGCACCTCATTCCAGACTCATTAACTCCAAAGATTCTCAAGGCTCCCAGCAGGTACCCCTCAGTGGGGGTGGGAGTGCTTACCAGGAATGTGTAAGGCTGGGATTCCAATCAGCAAAACGTGACCTGAGAAGCAACAGTTGGCAGAAGAGAGCAACGGTTTTCTAAGTGAACCCTTTTGCAAACTACAATCTTTAGCGAAACCCCAATAAATAAAGAACAGCAAGCTCTGCTGAAGAGGCTGTGCCAGGTCCCAGCTTCCTGTAAGGCCTTGGAGGGCATTCAAGAACTCCAAGGGCTCCACACAGCATAGTCTGGATGCCACGGAACGGGAAAGAGGCAAAAAAGTGGCCACAGATTATTAAGGTGGTGAGTCAGGTACTCTGTAAGGGCATCTAGACAGTAAATATGCTCTCACGTTTGAGGACTCTGCTAAGCTGGAAACTACACAAGTGACAAAATATAATTCACAAGAGGAATAAATGATTCGATACATATTTTCATTTTTATGTCCCTGATGATTAATATAATAAAAATTATTGTGAAATTCATTATCCTTTAATTTGGCAAATATCAGAGATTCATTAAGCCCATTTTTGAATAGCAGAATACCTATCTTCCTATTTTCCTGGTAGGTGTATAATTTGGTAAAACAAAACAAAATACCTTTTTGGAGTGAAATTTGGCAAGCCTCCTTGTAGGAATTAATCCTGCAGAAACAGTTCAATAACCATCTACGACACAGGACAAATATATTTACTGCAGTAAGGAAATACTGGGGACAACCCAAGTTATTGATGGAGCATTTACAGAACTTCATAACAGGTAAGTAGGGAGTGAAACAGACCATTGTGTAAGAATTTGAAAGTATGTATAAACTCCATGAAGGCTATGTTCATGACGACCACATTCTTACTGGATAACCAGGACCTACAACTGCCTGGCGGGTTTAAGGTAGGTAATAATTATGAGTGAAACAAATGCAGATTTAGTTAAGTGAAAAAAATTGCAACACATGATATGATGTAATTCCATTTTCTCTCCTGGTAATGCACACGTGTTTACAGACACGTATTTCCACAAACATTATTATTAGCACTGAGGGTGCGATAGCGATTGGATCCTTTATGTTTTACCTCCATTTCCAGCTTCATAAACTTTAACTTTCAAAAGAATTTTCAAATATGCATTACTTTTTTGAAGAAAAATTACACAAACACACACTTGGTACTTTTGGTATAAGGTAAACAGTACGTAGAATAGCTCTAGGAATAAAAACATCACAATGTTAGGCAGAAAAGACTGACGTGGCTAGGGAGCACAGCAAAGAGAGCTGGGAAAGAACAGTTCCGGGGAGTTCCACAGTTTGCAACTCGTGGAATATATGCTTGAGATCACCTTCCACTGAAATCCAAAAAAAAAATTTGTGTGATTTATAAAGGAATTTATATGCATATAGGGGAAATAATGCTTAAGCTATTTTCTATATAACTTTTACTATGTCCTAGGCCAGGAGTTCTCAACCTGTGGTAACAACTCCTTTGGGGGTTGCCTATCAGATATCCTGCATCAGATATTTACATTACGATTCATAACAGTAGCACAATTAGTTATGAAGTTGCAGTGAGAATGATTTTATGGTCGGGAGCCACCACAACATGAGGAACTGTATTAAAGGGTCACAGCACTAGGAAGGTTGAGAACCACTGTCCTAGGCCCTCTAGCAAGTATAATCTTCAGGAGAGTCCAAGAGCCTGGCATTACAACATAATATTACCATCCAAAATGTGCTGAAGACCATTCATGGCTATCCTGAGATATACAATGGCAGCAGAATCAGGCACACCTGCTCAGTCGAAAATAAGCTGAGAGTTTCCATTTCTGGTATCTGACTTTCCTCAGGAGAAGCTAGCGGATGCGTTAGAGAACTGAACTGGATGGAGCCAGGGTCTAGGTCCACGTGCTTCACTCAAGTAGACAGTGAAAGGCAGAGGGGCTCTCTGTCGAGGTCATGCTGTGTGGTATCTGGGAAGTTGCTGTCACATAATCCGGATGCAGCTTAGCACATTGACCACTTTTATGTCAGCAACATGGTGGTAGCAATGGACTCCTTAGAGGAGCATCTTTATGGAACTGATTGGCTGTGCTACTCCAGACTAAGAACAATGAGGCTCATACATTTCCTTTTAAATTAGAAACTTGATTCATATAAACTTGTTAGTTTTATGAAGACAAATGTTTTATTGGTAAAAGTAGAATGAATCTGAATGTATTTATGTTAGTTATTCTATGACCTATATAGAAAAACACTGATAATAGGACAAAAAAATAACAAGATTGTAGATTAAGAGGTGTCGCCAATTCACAGCACTGCAAAGGCAAAACAAACCAAAAGCAACAATAAACTCACACACAGAAGCAAAATGAGATGCTTCTGAATACCTATAGTAATGTAAATAAAAAACCTTGCCTTCAGTCAGTGAGATGAAATATTCATAACTTACTGTTTGGAAAGAGACAGTCTTTTCAATATAATTTGAAATGCTGATCCTCTAATCTACTGTACAGAACTCTTCTGACAAAGCTCTAATACACAGTGCAAATCTCTGTTTCCCAAGATGTTAATTTCCATATCTACATCATGGATCAGCTAAATGTGAACATGACTGAGTATTGGCTGTATTACATTTCTTCAGCAATTAAAAAAATAAAATATTGCAAGTTAAATACATATGCTGTTACAGTTTTGTTTTCAATGTAACTAGAGATGATGATGAGAACAGGTCACATGTGCAGCCTTTTCCTTTAAAGATCTCATGAATTCGGGTAACCTTGCATGCAGAGGCACCTGGAGTGGTGGCCTATGAGTGAGACTACTGGGAAATCCCTAGAGTTAAGCAATGGCAGCTTAAATGAGTAGCTTCCCAACTTCATGACAGGGTTCAAGTAAGAAACATTTCCATGACAACCTAGAACATGGATAGCATGCACACAAATGTGATGACAGTTTCATGAATTTCATTAATTCATTATGCTTGCATGCAATGCACTCTGACAATTTCTATTAATTTGCTTGTTTGGTACTACTGTTGCTGCTGCTGCTAGTCACTGTTCTCAGTGTTAATGATAATCCATTAAATTGATATCACAACCCAGCATTTCTATGTCAAAACCATTGGTATGCAAAGCACTGCCTCTAATGCCTTAGTTTTTCAGGACACCTGTTCAGGTGTCTTCCTGCCCTCCACATTCTTTCTGGAGTGAGTGATTCTCTCTGGTCTCCACTAACCATGTGTATACAGAACTCCAGTGCACATTTCACTTCAGGGTCCCAGACCCATTTATTCAATTGTGTATTAGACAACCTTTCTTAGACATTGCAAAATCAATCTTAATATCATATCTCCAGCTTTATTTTGCTATAACTATGCCTATCTCCAAGTCTTAGTAAACTTAGCTGTTCAAGCCAGAAACTGGGGAACTATTCCTCTTCTCTTCTACTCCTCCAGCCACTGAATCATTAAGCTGCTTCTTGTCATTTCTCAGTTACTTTAGGATGCTTTCCCATCACTACTACAACTTCATTCCTATTATTACTTGAGGCTTCTACCCAAAAGCCTCCGCACCACCATTCTCCAGTCTGTTCCACCCTGACTTTAGTGGGCTCTTTCAAAAATGCAAATCTAATTATTCTACGTCCTGCTATGAAATGCCAAAACCGTTAGAATGAAGTCTCAGCTCCTCAACATGGCTCATTAGCCTCCTTGTCTGGCCTCCTTGCTCCTTTCTGGAGTTTTGGTTCCTGCCACCTCTCTCCTGATAGCTACAGCAGTGGCATTCAGACTGGAGTCTTGGTTCCTGCCACCTCTCCCCCAGTGTCTATGGCAGAGGCATTCAGGTCTGGCTGAACACTAGGATCACATAGGTAATGTCTGTCTCCCTTCAGAACAATTCAATCAGAATCTAATTAGTTAGTAACTGTCACATCCAGCCAGCAGGCCCACAGCTTTATGTATAAAATGAAGGCCTTCCAGCAGTTCTGAAGCTCCTCCATGTTTCTGTTCCTACTATGCCATCATCTCTCTGAACGCTCAGCCCCTCGGATAAAATATAAGATAAAACATAAGTAACACATCAGAGCAGGACAAAATAAACACACAGAAGGACAAGAGTACAAGGAAAGACACGAGAAACAAACACAGACGCAGAGACCCACTGGTTTGCACACTCGAGAATCACTTAAACAGCTAAATGGAAAGAAAAGCCCCCTTTCTAAAGGGCCATGTTCTGAGTACCCCAGAGCCCTTACTTCCCTCATCTCAACACAGTGGGTGAAACATCTCTTAGCC
>LOEQ01002754.1:19036-35497 GCA_001685075.1 Bramus lutescens
CGGCTGCTCTGAAACAGAAAGTGATTACAGACTTGAGGACTCAGAGCGGCCAAGTACCAGCAGGACAAGGGAACGGCAGACAAGAGAGAAAAATGGAAGTGAATCTGGGATGATAGTGTGATGGTTACTCTGGGTGGCTAACTTGATTGGATGGGATCCACCTAGGAGAGCCGCCTCTGAGCATGTCTGTGATCAAAGTAACAGAGTGGTCTCAGTGTAGGAAGAAGAGAAGACCCGCCAGAAAGCAGGCAGTATGACTCTGGACTGTTTCCCTGACTGCTCACAGAGGAGGAAAGACTATTGAAACACCAGATTCGTCTGTTTCTTGACTAGAGTTGCCATATGTGCCTAAAACCATAGCCAAGATCTCTCCACCGCATTTTCCCACCACAATGGATTGTAGCCTCAAACTATGAACCCAAACAAAACAAACTCTACCTTCCTTAAGTTGCTTTTGTGAGATATTTTTCAGTGAGAAAAGAAACAATACTAATGCCAGGCTTGGGTGAATGGGCAGTGATTGAGCCATGACTCCCAGCATCTCAGATAAACTAGGAGAAACATTTAAAACAATGCCAGAGTTCTCGATAAAAAGAAATATCTGAGGTGACAGACGTGCCAATTACTCTGGTCCAATCGTTATTCATTTCCTACATTTATTAAAAGTGTCATGTTGTGCTCCAAATATATGCATTCTTAGTTTGTCCCAGTTAAAAAGTAAAAACCATATTCAAACTAAAATAAAAGAATTCTGTACTTATATAAAGGAAATATATACAAATTCTGAATGTGCAGAGAGGAAAATCAGCTAAATAATCCAGACAATCTAGATATGTCACACGGACATCCCAATAAACTCCATTTGGATTGTATCATATGTAAAGAAATAGAACACAAAATTTAAAAGATCTAGGAAACCATTTAGGTGAATATATCATTTCTGATGGAAAATCTTCAAAGCAAAAACAATGATAGAAATACAAGACCTTTTATGCTTAAAAAATATTAATGCTAAAAAAGATAAGATATAACCAGAAATGTAAAAAAAATTAAACAAATATGGGAAATACCAGTATTATTCTCTAGAGTGTTTGGGGATCAATAGCAAGGTCAATAAGATGTAAGTCTAGGAATGGATACATGGTGGGAAAGACATGAGCACCAAGGACCAGCATGAGGCTAGGGAGTTGACTTATTTGGTAAGGAGCTTGCCTCACAAGGACCTGAACTCAATTCCCAGCACCTAAGCCAAATGGCAGGTGTGGTGGCTTATGCCTGTGTTCCAGAGCTGGCGGGGGGTGGGGCAAGGACAGCAAAATTGCAGGCACTTTTCAGCCACTCAGTCTAGCCGAATCAACAAGAGATCCTTGTTTCTCAAGAAAAAGTGATGAGTATGTTTTAGGAAGACACAAAAATCAATATATCTGGCACACACACATACACACATACACCTATGCAAACGCAAGAATGTGTATACATACATATCAAGAACCAGGGCAAATAATAAATAAATGCATGAAATATTCAGCATCAATCCCATCAGAGAGCTGCAAACCATAACAATGAGAAATGGTTTCATCTACTTGGTGTTCGGTGTTCCCATCCCAGCGCTCTGTACACTGCCTCTGCAGAGATACAACTGAGCACCACTTCCCCACAGAACTCCATGAGGATTTGCATCAAGAGCCTTGCACACAGATTTGTCCTGCGATACAGTGATTGCAAGGGAGAAATTTTCAGACAAGCGCGTCATCATAGCCTACCTAAAGATGCGCCAATTGCACTACCCGGCTCCATGTACTCCTCCTTCTCCTTCAGCGCTCAGCTGTCTCTGCACTCCAGCCACACTGCCATCCCTGGTACACACTGCCACATCAGCTTACCTCCTCCCAGACAGGGTTCATTATGCTGATGCCATCTGCACTGCCCAGGTATCTTGTCTAGCTAGTCATCACCCTGAAGGTCTTGGGCACACACTCATCACTCAAAGAGTCCTTAACCCGACGTACTCATTGAATAAACGCACAGGTGAGTCAACAAATGAACGACTGCCGAGAAAAATACTGCAACTTTTTGTTCCTTTTTTCCTTTATATCCTAAAACTCCAAAACGATTTTCCTGGATATTTTCATACAGGAGAACTATAATAAATGCAATTAAAAAGTAGTTTCATTTTCTGCAGTCCATCTACTGAGTTAAAAATCAATGCTTCAAACTGTGAAATGCTTACTCTGTAGGATTTAAAACTAATAAACCACAGTCTTTTAAGACTTGTTTTCAATTATTTATCACAGAAAACTAAACTGAAGCAAGCAGCAGCAGTGAGCTGGCTCCCTAGGTATAAGTGGCCCAAGTGTGCTCCACTCTGCCCCAAAGTCAGTATGTTCTCGGAAATTTCAAAAAGTAGGGCTTTCGAGACCCAAAGCCATGACTTCTAAAGCGCAGCTGTGGCTATCAGAGTTTTCTAATTCTCCCCTAAATGGTGAATAAATAGTAATAAATAATAATTATATATAGTATAAACAAACTGCATATAATTAATAATAATTACTACTATTATATTACTGCCGATTTGCACGTTGACTTTGATAAGTTAAAAAATGCCACGTAAAGCGTGGGAGTTAGAAATGGTGCTCATGCCTGTAAGCCCAGAACTGGGAGACTAAGGGAGGAGGATCGTTGCCAGTTTAAGGCTAGTGTAGGTTACATAATGAGTTCCAAACCAGTCTTGGCTACAGCATGAGATCCTGTCTCAAAATGAAAAGAAGAAAAAACATAGAAAAACTAAAATCTAACAGGTAAAGGTAGGCTGTGCTGTCCCCCAGCACTAGGCCAAAGGTCATTAAGAGTCCAATCATCTGCACATCTGCCACCACCAGGCAAACTCCCGTCTCCCTACTTGCTACAACCAGTGGTTTTCTCGCTGAATGATCCTTTTCATTGAAGTAGTCTAAGCTCCAAAAGCCATAGGGTCTTCTGCCACCACACTTTCCTCTGCCAAGAACATTTTCCCTCTATCTCCTTCCCCCTCTTCCTTTCCAAAGATGCCTTCTGTGTAGTCTATCAATGAATGAAGCAGTGCCGTCTTTATAAGCCAGCTTTGCTACCTGCCTGTCCCTGTCTAAATTCCTGAGTCACAGTGGATGTAATCCCACCTTGTGCTTTGGCTTTAAATTCCAGTTCCTCACAGCCCCCATTATAGCCTGGGTGAAATTTGTCTCCCAATTTATATCATCCACACGAACTCTTCAGCTGTACCTCAGTCTGTCTTGAGAAGAAAACCTTGCTTGTTCTCAGTCTTAATTGAAAATAATAAGCAGTATTTGTTTTTGAAAACAGAAGCATGAACTTGCCAATTCTCTGCCTGAGTCAATCACTGCCTGAAAAGTGAAAGGATCTGAAAATTCACTCTGGCCCTTTAGAGACCAACCGTGTTGTGTGCCATTCTGACACCCGGAAAGCTCTCAGTTGGGCATATGAGGGAAGGAATGCGGACAGCCTACTCCCTCTGCCTCCTTCCTGCCTTGTTCTCACAAAATTCAAACCTAGTAAAAGTCCTTATAATTCAATCATTCCTGAAATTCTTTTTCACGCCCTCTAAGGCTGTGCATTGACAATCTGAATGTTTTTTCCCACGATCAATCATCCATTAATATTATGATGTTACACTTTACCGTTAGACTTCAGGGTAAAAAATGAATTTCTACTGATATCACAAGGCCATCCGAAATAGTGAACTACATCAGATTAAAACAAATGAAGAAGACTGGCCTGATGGAATTACTCACAATCCTGAGTGTTGAGCGAGGGCACAGCATGCCTGGGAGAGGTTACTGGCAATGTTTAAAATGAAAGAGAAGAAAGGAGCGCACAGCACAGTAACAGTGGGGCTCCCTGTCTAAAGGGCACCCTCCGAGGACCCTCTATGAGCTGCATCATATGGGCTCCGCGGCTCCCAGCAGAATGGCATGTCTGGGGACACAGAGCACACGCAGTGCTCACACAGTAGGACACAGGCACAAGGCAACTCCAAGCCTTTTCACATTGATACTGGATAAGCAGAACAGCATGCTGCACCCCAAAGACTACCTAGGCTGCAAGCTAAAGGTAATAACTCTGGTTCCTACCTAAAACGTTACTGCTTACATCTTTGGAGTCTAAGGGAAGGGGTGCAATTTCCCAGCTATTAATTCGAGGTAGTGCTAAGGGTTTATGGTGGTTGGGTGCTATCGGCTTATTGCTAAGGGAAAGTTTAATCTGCCATGCCTTCCTTCTGGGTCAGACCTTGCTACATCAAGGCTAATCCAGTATATCCTACTGCTGCTCAAATATGTTATTTAGAAAATAAAGCCAACTCCTCAAATACACAAACTTCTGTCTCATTTAATCCTCTCAGACCTTACCAGACAAAAGCATCCACCTTCACTACAGTTCACTGGGCAGAGGAGCTGCCGATGGCTGGGGTGGGCACTGTTGCATAAAAGGGCAGAGGTGAAGAGCCTGGGTATACAGCATCAGAAATTAAAACAGTCCGTCAAGCAGGTGGCACAGAGTAGATTTTTACAGTCCATCTGCCTATTGGGGTGGATGAACTTTTGACCTGGAACCAAGCATGTGCTTTGGACTTCCCTGATCACCAGGTTTGCTAACGAAACCACTCATGTGTATCAGTACAGCAAAATCAAGCAGACTAACCTTAAGGAGGACCAGGTGCAGCGAGGCAAAGCCAGAAGAGCTGCTGGCTTTTCCCTAAGGGGACAGGGCCTTCCTCCAGCCGGCACCAGGCTGCTTAAGGTCCATGAAGATTTTTTCATTTTAAGATTTCATAATAATTTCTTAGACAATGATGTCATAAGTTTAAAATTAAAACTTGATATGACTATAGTTTAGGGTTTCAATATTTTTACTTCTTTAGAAAATTAAAGGATGTTTGTTTTACTTAATACCTCTTAAAAATAAGCATGTTTCTGTTCGGTTGATATCCCTGGGAGCCTGCTCTTTTATCTATTTATAGTTTTTGAAGGGAAACAGAGGAGGCGTGGATCTCAGGGAGAGGGGAGGTGTGGGAGCGGAAACTGGGAGAAGTGGAGGTAGGGGAAACTGTGGTCAGGAAGTAACATATGCAAAGAATAAAAATAAAATCAAATAATAAACATGTTTCAAGTTCATTTATGCCCACATCCTGTGGAAATTAAAACAGCTGGTTAGGTAGGTAAACACAAGAATACAGATTATTATTATATGTTTATGCAACTAAAAATCTCTGTAGTTGCTCCAAAAAAGAAAGAGTTAGGTTGTACTGAGGTTTACATTATGTGCACATATTTACAAATTGTACACTTATGCATCTTGAATCCACAAAATAAAATCTGTATTTACTTTTGCTTTAACTAGCTGTCCGGACTACATTTGGTTGTACTTGACTCCCTCTACTGGATAAAAATGATATTTTTAAAAATGAAAAGCCTACATTTTTTTTTCTTCAGATTTTGATACATGAAATAAAGATAATTTTTAAAATTTCTGACACATTAATTTCATCAAAACCAGAGGGAAAACAAATTAAAAGAAGACATACCACTAAGAATCATAATAGGTGAAAATAGGTAATGCAATTCCTGAGTATCATCCAACACTAAAAAAAGGATAATACTCAAAACAAGGCATTTTGAAACTAATTTTAATACTTTTACAAGTGTTCAGCAGTTGTTAATTTCCAGACTAAACATGATTTTTAAATGAATGAAAAGCAAAACAATGCAGAATGTGGTTCAAGGTCTAGGAGGTCAGTGACTTGAAAGATTTCTGAAGTATATTTATAGAGATAAGATGTTCCCATGCTGGAAACAAATGGCTTAGGACCCCAAATGGCCTCATTATGATGGTACAATGGCAAAGGACCAGCTAAGGTACATCTTTTACCCATAGTTCCTTGAAACTGTTTTAATGGTCAAACCTGATCAGAGCTGAAGACGGGACCTGTCAACCTCTATCCATCTTACAGGGTATGAATATTCATAAACTCCACAGCAGTGATTAATTAATTGTGTGATTGTAGGCATAATAATTAGTTGTGAGATTCTGTGGAGCTGTTCCTGAATGCTTCTGGGGGTTGGGGGCTGTGTATTATGAATGCAGAGGAAATATGAATGGGGGTGTGCTATTTTGTAAAGGCTTGGAATCCAGGATTCCATTCTGCATTAAGGACTTCTCATAAGTGACGGTGAACAAGGAACACCACCATTTTAAAGGAAAGCAAATGTCAGTGTGTGGCTATGTGCAAAGACTGGACAGCTCACTAGAGTAAGAGATTGGGTTTAGTGAAATATATATATTAGATTAGAATGAGCTGTCTTCTCATTCCTTACCTGGTCATTTGATACAAGCTGTATTAGATCTTTACAGCAATGTATAAAATAAAACACTACTGTCTTTTATACGTGAGAAAACTGAGACTCAGTGTGACTTACGGCTATTGTGATCACAACCAGGACTTGGACTTGAGCCCTGATCTTGCAGAAGTCTTAAACCCAGTGGGACAGAAGCTGAGTCACCTTAATGACATCAGAACAACAGGAAGGTGTTGCTATCCAACAGGTTTTGCTGACATGAGGGTAAGCACCAGATGCACTCACAGCTAACAGCTAACTTCTAACAGTGACATCCGTATAAATTCAGAGTCAGTGAAAGGTAAGGAGGCCTTGCTCAATTTTCAGAGGCTGTTTGTGCTCTTCACTAATCAACCCACGTGGTAGTCTACACCAAAATTATCCTGTCAAGTCATTATCAAAACGAATGTTGAATTAATGAATGAACTGATGGGGAAAGAGAGGCAGTGAGCCCTATGACTTTGGCTACCTCTTGGATGCTGTGTGCAGCCTCTATTTTCTCCTCTATGGCCAGTGGAGCTCTCTAAACCAGGACCGCGCCATCGTTTTATCGCCAGCACTACTTTCATCAATAGCAAAGAAAAGATGTTTGTAAATGGCAGGGAATGACTACGGAAATAAATCTTAAGGGTTCTTCAAACTCACTGTAGATTTACTTCTTGGTCTAGAGACAGAAACTGAGACATCTAGGGCGCAAGAATGATGGTGATTGCGTTATGTGGTGTACTAATTCTGAACAGCTAGATATGTTTCTAACGCTGAGATAAATCCCAAAAGATCTAACACAAATAGGATACTTCTAAGGACGCAGTGCTTATAAATGTGTTTCATGTGCACAGTTTAAAAACTGAATAAAGTACTCTAGAATAGTTTCTATAAAACACGGTGAATACAAGACTAGGAGTTCCAATACACTCTGCACACAGTCTGCCCTTCTACGACTTAGCACCTTCTGAGCAAATGACAGCCTTGTCAGAATAATGAATGGATGCTGATGCATTATTAACTAAACTCCATGCTCCTTACAGATCCTTTGCATTCACATTTCATCTCTTTTTGTCCCAGGGTTTCTTCCAGGAGACTCACTGCACACCGTCACCATGTCTCCAGGTCTGCCCCTATCGCAATTGCTCCAACACGCCTTGATCTCATCATCTTGAGAGTCTCGGACTATACTCCCCAAGTAGAATTTCCCTGATGTTCAGCCACGAATAAATGAAGATTATAAGTTGCTGGAAGGGAGGAACAGAGAGAAATGTCATTTCCACCGTACTATATCCAGCATGCAGATGCAACCTCAGTTTCTGAACAGCTGGATATGGAGGCATTTGCCAGGTTTCTCTGTTGCTGTCTCCTCCCAGCTTTTGCTTTCTGCTCTGTGACTTTGGAAGGAGGTCAATATTTGTAACTCCCTGGCAGAGTAGAGGCTTATGCTATATCTCTCTATAGTGTTTTTTTTTTTCAGAACAGCAGAGGACCCAATTATGCCATAAGTGAGAAAAAAGTAGTGTGATGAGAAAACGTACTCTTCCCTGAAAACCGGCTCTGAGAGCTCTGAAGAAAGAAGAGGAGGATGGACAGCAAGAAGAATGAGGAGGAGACGGAGGAGGAGGAGGAGAGGCGAAGCATCACATTTTCATCAGCTACATATCCTGTAGTTTTGCTTCTCAGTAAAGACAAGTGTGACAGTCATCTCTTAAAAATACGTCTTGCTCTCAAGGTAAGTTCATATTTATTTATTTATATTTTTGAGTGTGACATTTATAAGCCCAAAGAATTTATTTCCTTTCTAAATATTAACCTCATACCTATAGGCAATATGGAGAAAACCCTGCATGCCTTCTCTGAGAATTAATGCTGCCTTGGCCCCTGAGTTAATGACATTAAATACAAAGGAGAAATTCAACCCCCTCACTCTGTCATCTACTCTGCAAGACCTTTATGATTAAGTACAGTCTTAACATAAATAATGCACGATCAATAATGTAGCAAACCAAATTGCATTTAAAATATTAATGTTGGTTCTTCTTTATAAAGAAAACTACAAATTGCCATCCAGACTGTGGCTTCTGAAGGTAAGGGGGACAATATATGAATGAGCCTGACTACTTCACTCCCCTCTCTGAAATGAATTTATACAGGAAACTTCCACAGGCTTCCCTGGCCTTTCTGGATTACCACAGCACCGTTCCTTGTAGTAGAACGAAGCATGATGCTCCTGCAAATACTAGCTAAGCTACTGTGCTTGGCTCACATGGGGCAGATTTGTATTTGTGCAGACTGTTGTGATTTTATGGAAGATAACTTCTCCTTCATTCTTCAACTATAGTGAGATAATTTACTAGTGCAGTAAAGTGGCTTCCAGTATTGATCTAGAACTCAGGTAACTTGATTTAGAATCTGCTTGCACAAATCTCCGCTTTAAGAAATAGAATTATGAAAACCATTTGATTAAAATTGAAATGAACAACAAAGCAATGAGACCAAGGGATTTTAATGAAGGGTATTTTTAAAAGTTTGAGTGGAAGAAGTCAAACTGGCTAAAATGGATTCTGAATTGATGTATCTCAGCTGCCATTAGCAAATGCATCTCGTAAATATACCTTCACATGCCCATGCACAAATTAGAAATACCTAAGGATTTATGAACATAATTAAGTCATCAAGAAAGTTTTCTGAGCATAGAAATCTTATCTGACCTTAGAACAACAAAAGGTTTTATATCAAGAAAATTAAATTTTTTAAACCTTGTCATATATCAATAAAACAAAATTCACTTTGGCAATTGCATACATTGATACTTGATACTATAGAAGTAGAAAGGTATTTTATCTTAGGAATCATTAAACATAATTATATTTCAGTCAAAGGAAATGCAGTGTGGTAAGCGGCAAAGCCGTTGAAACTGTAATTTTATATACTTGCAGTCAAATTCCAGTCTCACCCTTCCTATTATGTAACCTGTGGCAAACCAGGTTCATTTTAAACCATTGTTTCACCCATGAAATCTTCACCTTCTAAGCTGTTAGGAGCTAGTGGTGCAACAGCAGGGAAGAGCTTGGCTTGGTGTGATCGCCAGGTAGAGCTTGGCTTGGTGTGATCGCCATGTAGAGCTTGGCTTGATGTGATCATCATGTAGAGCCTGGCTTGGTGTCATCACCATGTAGAGCTTTGCTTCATGTGATCACCATGTGGAGCCTGGCTTGGTGTGATTGCCATGTAGAGCCTGGCTTGGTGTGGTCACCATGCACAGTAACAAACTTTGCTTGCTCACCTTTAATATTAGTGTGAGCTCACCGAGGACAGCGGGCAGTCTTTGAAATCTATGGATCATAGGACAATATCACCAGACTGAGTTCAGAACCAATGATATCTAAAGAGTCACGAATGAAGAGTGGATATGCAGAAAGTTAAAATTATTTTCATGGACCACTCTAATCTATATAAGCCTTTGAACTAGAAAAGAAATGAAATAGTCCAACAGACTTCTTTCTCATCTTCTAAAAGAAAAATACATCCCTCAGATTTTCCTTCACTAACTTGTCTTACAGCAGCCATTTTTTTCAAATTAGGACAGGGTAGCAATAAATATATCTACACAAATCCAAATCAGAACCTACTTAAGAAATAGGATAGTGACTGTTTACTACACAGGGTTATCAGTATTTATTTGTCATTTGAGTCCAGTAGTATGCACGTTATGGAAAACAGAGATAATGAAATCAGTCTCCAGTCACAGCATTTAAAATGCAGGAGCCACTGTGGTACACTGAAGTCTGGGCACCCTGGGAATATTGGCTTTCCCATCAGAGAGAATACCCAAAAAAGGGGCAGAAGCTGGCAAGTTTGTCCCCTGAAAGTCACACTTTTAGTAGCACTACTTACTTTGTCCATAGCCCGTGATATCATGAGGGGTCATAGCGACCACGCATGTTGAAGTCTGCAGGCTCTGCTGAGCTGGCTCTGCCCTTCACTGGCCTAGGATAGCTGGCCCTGCTCCTCGCTGGACACTGCAGCAGAAGAGCTGGCCCCGCCCCTCGGGGAAGAGCTGCCCCACTCCCACCCAGCTACCATGCATAGGCTTGCTTCCTTGCTCATCCTTCACAGGCTTTCAGTGCTTCCTCTCTGGTAACTTCCCTGGATGTTTCTTCCCTCTCCCAAAGCTAATTATTATGTAATCTGTTGATTTACATGTCTGCTTCTCTTACCAGTTGTATTAGACTTCATCTCATTGACATAAATGATGTATGGGTGTTAGCAAGTCTCAAGTCACTATGTAGTCTGTGCACAGGCTCTAGGTGTCTGTGCGCATGCGCTAAGACCCCCTTAAAAGCACACTCCACTCTTTCCCCCTTCTCTTTTCCACTGCTTCTCCCAAGGGGCAGGTAGGCCTTAACACCTCTCCCTTCCAGTACTTTCTCTTGCACTTTCTCCTTTTTTCCCAATAAACCTCCAACATGAGAGCTTGTTGTATGGTGTGATTCGTCCTTGCCACCATTTTTAAAACTATAACAGTGGAGGGAAGGTTAAATATTTACTTTAATTCAGAAGTTTTAGTCTACAGTCCTTGGTCTATGGATTCTGGCCTTGTGTGAGGCAGAAGCTCACTGTGGCATAGGCATGTGATATAGACCAAGAGAACACAAGAAGGGTCTAAGGAGAGGAGCTGTCCCCATGACATGTTCCTAGTGATTTACTTCCTCCAACAAGGTGCCACCTCCTAATTTTCCTACCTTCTAGAACCCTGACTTATTATACACCCATTAAGGGATTAATCCATTAATTAGACCACAGTCCTCAGAATCCAATCACTTTCCCCAAAGTCACTCTTTGACAACTACGGTGCCAGGACATGCACCCCTGTGGTACAATTCATCTTCAAACCATACCACGAGTCAAAGGGCTCATAAACCTCTACACAGCTCTGTATCTGCTGCCTGTATGGTCAAGAATCATTCATTAAATTATCAAAGTTAAAATTGACAGAAATGGCTGGGAATTTCCTTAGAAAAAGATGATCTACTTAAAACTATCATTTAACTCTACAGCTCTCATGCCCTCACTGGCTCCTCCCTCCAACAGGGTCAGCTCC
The DNA here is from genome assembly GCA_001685075.1 of Bramus lutescens. Classification (NCBI taxonomy): domain Eukaryota; kingdom Metazoa; phylum Chordata; class Mammalia; order Rodentia; family Cricetidae; genus Bramus; species Bramus lutescens. The sequence continues at coordinate 30,518 of LOEQ01002754.1, forward strand.
AGTGTGCTGCCCAGGTGAGGTACGGTACCGGTAGGTGACTGTGGTGAGGGGTAGAGGATTAGGGAGGAGGGGAAGGAGGTGGAGGGTGGACAGGCAGCTGCACCCTGAGGAGCGGCGCAAGTTCTCCCTGGCCTATGAAGTGTGGGGCCAGCTTAGCTCAGCCCTTGAACGTCAACAGGAATGGTTTCTATGACTCCAATGGTAACATGGGTCATGGACATCAACACACACTCCAGCTGCAGCAGGACCATGGATGGAGACATGGCCCATGCCAGTGTTCCAGTCCCTATGTCACCATGGTCTCAGTGGTAGCACAGGTCACCCAGATCAGTATGGTCCTGGCAGCAGCATGGCTTTGGACACCAACATGACCTCAGGTATCTGACCGTAGACCCTAGGCATCTGCATGGCCTTGTTGGTAACAAGAGCTATGGACATGAACTCAGACCTTGGCTACTGTAGGACCATGGACTCAGGCATGGCCCTCAGCAGAAGCCCTTGCCTGGATGACACCATGACCCCTGGTGACAGCTTGGTTATTTGGAGCAGCACAGTCATAGTGGCGACACAGTTGTCAGACAACCACATAGCCATGGGTTGCAGCCTAGGCCCTAGGCATGTATGTGGCCTTTGGCGGCAACATTGTCCACAGACATCAATAGACCCCAGCTGTAGTAGGATCACAGACCTAGACATAGTTCCAGGCAGCAGCCTGGGTTCTGATGTCACCCTGGCCCCAGGTGGCAGCATAAGCCACTCGGATCAGCATGACCCCCAAGGCAGATTGGCCATCAGACACTAACATGGCCCCAGGGCGTGGCCAGACTCCTGACCTTGGCATGGCCTTCGATGGTATCAGGAGCTACAGACAGCAACACAGCCCTTGACTGCAGTAGGGCTATGACCAGACATGGCCCTTGGCATCAGTCCTGGCACGGATATGAACCGTGGCCCCAGGTGATACTACCGGCCACTTAAATTGGCAGAGCCCCAGCAAGGGCACAGTCCTCGGACACCAGCATGGTCTCGGGTTCCAGCCTCGGCATCCTTGTGGCCTTGGGTTGCAACATGGGTCACTGGACATAAACACAGACCCTAGCCGTGATAGGATCATGGACCCAGACATGGTCCTTGGCAGCACCCTGGGCCCAGGTGTGCCATGGTCCCAGGTGGCAGGGCAGGCCACTCAGTTCAACATGGCCCCAGGTGGTGGCCAGACTACAGGCCTCTACATGACAGGAGGAGTCACAGACATCAACACAGGCCCCCATGGCTGATTTGGGGCCTTGGACCAAGACTTGCTTCTTAGCAGTAGGCTAGGCACACACATCTCCTTGGACTGGACAAGTAGGCCATCCATGCATGTCAGCCTGTTCCTAACCACCCTCACCTCTTCAGATTGGCCTCTCTCCCCAGCACATAAACCTTTCTACCTCTCTTCCATTTCCGCACCCTGTACTGACGCACAATAATGGTGCCCAACAACCTGACACCTGAGGGTGTGAGAGGAGCAGACTGACCCTGCCTACCCTTGCTTTGCCATGTGGTAGCATGAGTGAACGGAAGATACCCTGCCCGCTCCTGCCTCTTGGTACCTGCGATAGGCAAGAGAGCTGGATCCAGAATCACAAAAGACTGAGAACTAGCTCTGTCCCACACCAGCTGCAGCACACAGAAGAGCAGGCCCTGAACCCTGCCTGGGCAACACATTAGACCTGACACTGCTGTTGGGGATGCAGCTAAGCCAGCCCTGAGGGTGTGAAAGCAGGAGAGCTGACCCTACCCCTCTGTTATATACCAGCAATCAGGAGAGAGGGCCCTCATCTCGCCTTAGCAAAACAGTACAGATGCACTCCCTGGGAAAGCTGACCAACACAGCCATCACCAGGCCCAGAACTAGGACTAAGAGTTGGTCCACCCCAACATCCGCATCATCTATGAACTGTTGGAGCATGTGAAGGGGACAAACCTATAGATCCAAAGCCGCAGCATCTCCAAGACACAGGGCAATAATAGGATATCCTAAAGGAGCCCCAGTGAGAGCCCAGTATCGATAGTGTAGCAGAAGCCTGAGGCCTAGAACCAGACCAATGACTCATAGCAATGAACACTTACTAAGTAAAGATGAATGGACTAAAGAGAAAACGGACTCACAGAGCACACTACAGCTTCCACAATGAGACGATGAAGTTCTTGGTTTTGTAAGGGAGGTTGCAAGGGCAAAGGGTGGAAGGAAGGAGGTGGGGGGATGAGTTGGATCAGGACGCACAGTGAGAAATCTGCAAAGAATTAATAAAAGCTAAAAACTAAAACAAATAAACAAACAAAAACTATCATTTAAATTCACTCTATCAATTCATTCAGTGGCCCAGCACAGTTCAATCCTACACACTAATGAGTTGTTTTCACAAGATATAGAATTTTATTTTATTAACATTTCCTACCTGTTTCCAGCTATAATTTTTAAGTCTAATAGTTGGTATTCTAACCTCATGTGAAAAAAAAATTACATTTGCTGTGCTTTTTAAACCTAATCATTCAGTTTGGTCTGATTTGAGCCTAATGAGCACTTAAAAAAATCAAAAAAAATTAGGATACAGTTCACAATTTAAGGGTTTGATATACTCAGAGTGTAAAATATTTGAAGGAAGAAAATCTATTCACACTCTATTTTATTAAAATTGGTCATTTAACTCTGAAATTCTTAGCAGTATCCAAAAGATCAGAATTGGGGCCTATACAAGGTATGACAGATCAGTAAACAGATCACAAAATCTCAACTTCTCCATAATTGTTCAATTACCTCTTCAAATAAGACCAGCAAAAACGGTTGACGACTTTGCAGCTTTTGAAATATTAAAAAATTATCATTAAATAAACACTGCCAGAAAATCTATGCCACTGAGTCCTATTTGCTGAACACTGCTAGGACAACTTCTTTAAAGCTGTTAGACATTCTAAACACTGTGAATAGCACCTCCATCTTTCAGGTGGGCAGTCAATTAATTTAGATTTTCCCCTCATTATCCACTCACTCACCCGTTGGTCAAATCTAGGTCCAATAGATCACAGCCACTAAAAGTCCCTGGAGACTCCCTTCTCTATTCTGTTCTGATGCCACTGCTATGATGCAAGCTCTCAGTTTACCTCTCTGATCCCGCCCTCAAATGAAGCCAGTGAGTCTTATAAAGTCCCGTATGATATGTTCTTGTCTTAGTTAGGGTTTCTATTGCTGTGAAGAGACACCATGACCATGGCAACTCTTATAAGAAAAACATGTAACTGGGGTGACTAGCTTACAGTTTCAGAAGTTCAGTCCATTATCATCATGGCAGAGAGGGTGGTGGCATGCAGGCAGGCATGGTGCTGGAGCTCAGAGTCCTCTATCTTGAAGGCAACAGGTAGTCAACTGAGATACTGGGTAGTATCCTGAGCATAGGAAACCTCAAAGCCCACCCCCACAGTGACACACTTCCTCCAACAAGGCCATACACACTCTAACAAAGCCACACCTCCTAATAGTGCCCTCCCCATGAGATGATGGGGCCAGTCACACTCTGCCCCAGTTCTCTACCAGTTTCTATTGCTAAGGTGATAAAACAGCCTTCAGCAAGGTACAGGGGTTTTTCATAATCAACTGTGAAGGCTGACTTTCTAGTTGGCTCTGACCCATCAGATAGTACTTGCTACATTACTTGTACTTTCTAGAACTTGTTGTGTGGATTGCTCCTCCTCAAACAGGCCTTCATCCCGCCATGGCCCCCAGGAGCCTCTCCTTACACAATGGGCTTCTACATCCCTATTTCCTCCATCAGATCTCACCCTCAGCATTCAACAACTTTAGAATGGCTGTCAGTCCATCTGTCTCCCTTCTAGATAAAACAGTGTTGGTAGGAAGAGTTCTTTTCATCTTTGTTACCCTGTGTCAAAGGTCTGCCTGGACTAAGGCAGACAACCACTCCTTAGAAGTTTAATAAATGAACGCTTAGTTACCTTTCCCTAAGACTGATTTTTAGAAGAATAATGACAGAAAACTGTGCAGACATATAACAAGTGGGCAGACAGGCACAGTGACAAAGGTCTCAATATGTGAGTTGTGACCTCTTTAGGGGTTGAACAACCCTTTTGCAGGGATCCCAAGACCATCAGAACACACAGATATTTACATTATGATTCATAGCAGCAGCAAACTTACAGTTATGAAGTAGCAACAAGAGTAATTGTATGGCTGGGCTCACAGCAACATGAGGAACTGTATTAAAAGGTCGCAGCCTAGGGAGGTTGAGAATCACATCTAGATTAAGAACAGGGTTGCTGCTGCCTCCCTCATCTCCCTCTCTCCTTTAATCTGTCTTCACCAACTCTGCAGGGGGAACTGAGGTGAAGTGACTTTGGATATAGAAGTCTAGGAGGTTGCACTACTTGAACAATTTAAAAGCGTGTTCCCTAAGAGGGCCATTCACTCAGGTTAGCCAGTCTCTGGGTAGTCCTTGGGCGGAAAGGAACAGCATTTACCCAGTGTAAATATTTCACCTGGCCATCTATATGTCATTTCACAGATGGTGTTTCCTAGAGTTATTTATACCCACTCTGGTTGATATATGTAAGCTCACAGTAATTTCCTGTGAGAAATGAAATACCCTTATTTTTCTGGTGTCAATTCCTTTATCTAACACAATTAAAAGCTCCCTCACCTTTCTGTGTTAAATAGATCAATGAAAAACTACTCTGACAGATAAAAACAAAAGCATAAAAGCCAAGTGCTTTTTTTATATTTATCCCAAGCCCACATGAATACACTTAATTTGGATTTTTCCTTTGTCAAGTATAAACAGTTTGACGATTCTTGTAATCAGGAAAGAAGATGCTCTAATATTTTGGTGAATTATTTCCCATCTGATTACTTTTTAAAGAATAATTATTTATTATGTATACAGAATTTTTAGTATTCTGCATGTATGCCTGCAGGCCAGAAGAGGG
>LOEQ01002754.1:37602-53256 GCA_001685075.1 Bramus lutescens
CGTGTAAATTCTCACTACATTCTTTGCAGCTACATAGGAAAGAAGATGTGTGTATAAATTTCTGATCTTTCTAATAGAGCACCCTGGAGATCTATAAATCTTCAGGAAAAACTTTCCACATCCTATAATAGAGACAAAGGATGCTGACATAATTTATTATCCAATTAGGAAAAATTTCACAATGAAAGGAGTTGCTGCTAACAGCGATGGCTGGAAAAGAGGCATGCTGGGACTCTCTGGTGCTGTTATTGTCTCAGTAAAGAGACATAAAACAAAATAAAACACTTCGAGAGTTAAAGATAATAGAATGATCGACATAACACTGATTTCCACACTTGAAGATTATAACACATAAGGACGATTGATATTATCTTGTGTTTCTCTAGAAGGTTATAATGATAACAAGAGGGAATTGCATTAAAGATATTTTTTCCACTATGAAAATGAACCTTTTGGCAATTGGGTAAATTCAAAATCACTATTATTTTATTTGTAAGATTTGGGCTTTCTCCTCCATCCTCATAGACCGATGTTAACCAGTGACAAATACAACATGAGGTAGAAGCAAGTGACTTCTTGGAACCAGCTAGCACCATCTGGTTCCATGACAGTCAGAACTTAGAAACACAAAGACATTGATGCAGTGGAGGCCAAGGGGGCCTAACTCTTCCCAGGCAGACATCAAACGCTTTCTATTTATCATAGGAACTACCACCAAACCACACAAGACCAAGCTTGAGTGACTGAGTTTCACATGCATTAAACCCCCTTGGAAAACACATTTCCATAGCCGTAGCCTGTGAAGACGCTTTGACATCTGTTTTCTTTTTTTTTTTTAAATAGTGTTCAGAAGCAGTGATGTGGAAATAGAACAGAAGACCTAGGTAGATTAGAAGAGCAACGGAAGGATAAAGCAGAGAGGGGTGTTGGAAGTCATTTCTGTTCAGTCAGCTCACTTCCCAAAAGGCCGCAGACCTCTGGGTTCAAAGTCTCTTCCTTAACAGCCCTGTATAAGTTAGGCACAAAGTTGAAATCAGAGCTTCGGTATGAGTCTGAGTGGGAAAAGCAGAGAAAGGGAAACTATTTCACTAACTCTCACATAGGAAAAACAATTTGGATTGATTGGAAATGCTGGGTTATTTAATGTTAATTATGTATGCATATACAGACATACAGCTGTGTGTGTGTGTGTGTGTGTGTGTGTGTGTGTATGCGTGTGCATGTAGGCCCTGGAATAAGTTCCAACTCTTCTTTCACTTTGACAATGAAATTTACTATCACAGTGTGATAATCTTGATGATAAACACTAAAGTGAGTGTTTTTTTTGTTGTTTGTTTTTAATCAAGGATGTTACATAGTAATCCAGCAACAAAACATGTCACTGCACGAATGAGGTGAGATTGGAGATGAACCAATCAAGCCCAAACAGTGACAGGAGGGAGATCAGCAATTGTAATCCCCACCATGATGCTTGATAACACGGCAATGTGCTTTCCTTGTGATTGCCCGGCTCCTATAAAAAGTGCTTTTTTGCCAAAGGTATTTCAGGACATTGAAATGCTTTCTGAGAAGAAAATAAGAATGATAACAAAGTGGAAAAAAATCCCCCAGAAAACCCTGCGAGTCTTTTACTCACTCTTCCTAAACTACTGGGTCAACACATGTGAGAGTATAAACAAGGAGTTTTGTGCACACACACACACACACACACACATACATGGCAGCCACTATAAATACCATAAAACAACACAATAACAAGTTTTCTGTGTCAAAACAAGGACAAGTAAGAGATTAAATACAAGATCAAAACCAAGATAGATTTAGTAGCAAAACCCCAGGAAGACAATTTCACATAATTAGCAGCCGCCAGTTTGCGAGTCATTTCACAGTCACACAGGGGTGAATAAAACACAATGACTACATGAGGTGGATATGTCTTTCATCAGGCTGGCGAATAACAGATCAAGCTGCAAAATAGCAGGAGAAACAACAGCTTAGGAAGCAAACACATAACAAATCAACAAACCACACATATGGTGTTTTTCATAATGATAGGTGGAGGTGCCATGCACCCCCCCTCAACATTTCTCCAGCCACGCCAATGGTCTGGGAGCTAAACTGGTCCACTGCTCTACTCAAGAAACTGGAGATTCACAAGTGAAATAGTGCGCATGGGTTTCCATGTGGTTCTGCTAAGTTTGAAGTCATTTCTGGAAAGTCAGTTCTTCCCCACCCCCAAAGAAAATTCTGACGTCTCCAAAATATGGTGACAGCCATTTCATGAGACATAGCAACAGAGATTTTAGTAAAGTAACATTTTCATGGAAAGGGAACAAATGGGCATGCCACTGATCTCTTCCAGAAACATACCATAAAACTTTTTAGGGTCAAAGTCAAGACAGGGTTCAGAGGTGAAGCTACCTGGCTAGTGAATTTGGGGGGTGTTACCCTGTAGCTGACTTTTTCTCCGGCTGTAATGATCTGGAAGCCACACATGGTAGAGAGGGTTATATGACAAGGGGGAAGCTGTCTGGGTCATGGTGAGCCTCAAGTAGCCACCTTGGATTCATAAAAAACCTGCCCTGGCAAAAGGAAAAATGAAGCTGATCTGGCATTATGCCCACATTCTTTCCAGTGTGTGCAGCAGATAGGGGAAATATGGAAAGTCATAAAGTCATGATAGCTAGCCACCCCATAGAGTGATAACTTCACATAATGACCATCCTAACGAGTGCCTGCAGTAATTTGAGCTTTATGTACTTGAGGAAACTGATAGAAACTCTGCCTACAAAAACCGTAAAACTGAGAGAATTGAGATGGATCATAAGCAAGCTATTGTATTATTTTTCCAATGGGAAATGCTTGGCATTTTCTCTAGATCCAGTAACTTGTGGTCTTTAGCTTCAAGGGAGCCAGAAAGGGCACAGAACTGAAAGCAGACCATGATCACCACACCTCTCTCCCACAGAGGATGCCAGAATTATTAGAAACTGGCTAACTTGAATGATTCACATTAATTCAGATTCCTCTGCTTTAGTATAAAACTGCATCATAAGTAGTCTGTTTTTACAAAATGGTACTGAGGGTAAAACCAAGAATATTACGAAAAGCTTATTACCCATTTATAATCACTCTGACCTCTAAAGGCCACCGAAGAAAGTTGTCATAAGGCTATATAACATTTTATGTTTCCAGAGGCCCCAAAGTATATTGCAATCATATAGAGAAACAACACTCAGTTTTTCAGGCTATTTTCAGCTCAATTCTCACAGCATCACTGAGCTGGAAGAATCTGATCGTGGGAAAACAAACCACTATCTTTATTTTGTCCATCAAGTCGGATCAGCCTCAGAGTGACACAGTTATGAGAAACTGTGATATCCTGCAGTGACCTATTTTGCCCTTCGGGGCATTAATAGTGCCTGGGCATTTGAAACTAGTTACACACATACAACACACAGTTTAGTGAAGTCACCAAACCCTTTGTACAATGGCAATATAAAGCAGAAAAATCTCTTTCTACACTGTAACCATCAAGAAATTCTTCTAACACATTGCTCAAACCTCTTAATGTAGTATACTCCTGGATTTGAAAGCCAAGATTAAACAATTCGGCGTGTGCCTGCCAGACTGCAAGCACATGGGTGATGGATATCAAAGGACACACGTCCACTCCTGACCAAAGGCAGAAGGAAGCAATGCCATGAAGACTTCTGGGGTCTGGAATAGGATGTGCATTCTTTGCCTTGTGATTTTTGCACTGTCTCTGGGTAGAATTGGTAGAGGAGACATCCTATATTAGTCATGGTTCTCTAGAGTCACAGAATTTATGGAATGAATTCTCTCCACACACATATACACACACATACACATATATACATGTACATATATAAATTCATATATATATATACATATATACATGTACACATATAAATTCATATATGTATGTATATATATATATATACACTTATATATGAATGAACTTATTGGAATGGCCTACAGGCTGCATTCCAACAATGCCTAGTTGTAAATGGAAAGTCCAAGCATCTAGTAGCTGCTCAGTCCCATGAGGCTTGTCTGCTGCTATCCCAAAGAGGGACTGGCTGTGTTGACAAGGCGAGGGCATACAGGTGAAGAAGGAGCCCTTCCTTCTTCCATTGCCCTTAGACGTCCAGCAGAAGGTGCGGCCCAGATTAAAAGTGTGCCTTCCAGCCTCAAGGTATGGATTAAAGGCATGTGTCATCCAGCTCCAAGATCTGGATCAAAGGCATGTTGTATTCCTGCCTCAAGATCCCCATCACAAGTGTACCTTTCATTTCTGAATTTTAGTTCATTCCAGATATAGCCAAGTTAACAACCAAGACCAAGAATAGCCATCACACACTCTGACATTCTCTGGGGGACTCTGGCCCCTGACAGAGACATGGGAACATAAGAAGCAGCACATTCTTCTGCTCAGCCCTCTTCTGCCATGTGCTAATGAGGGAACATGGGCTGATCAGCTGTCGCTGCAGAGTGGGAGACACATGGAGTAGACCTGTAGCCAACTACACCTGAAACTAAGCTGGCTCAGAACAGCTACAGGCCCCAGGTATGCAGAATGAATGGAACTGAACTGAGATGTTGGAGTTATCAGTTATGTTGTGTTAATAGAGCAAAATGGGTAATGAAGAAACAGCATGCTTGCATTTCATGTCCCCAAGCACCGCCCACTCTCCTTGTTTTAAATACATCGATGGCCTCCAGGTAAAACCATGGAAAGAGAACAGAAACACTACCCAAATGAGGTGGTAGGAGACAAGCACCTGCAGATGAGATGAAATGGACGAAATGAATTTGTCCGTCTGTACATAAATTCTGGGTGCTCGTGATATTCTCAGAGAAGGCTGGAAAAGCCTATAAAGGGAAGAGGTGAACTTCCCGAACAACATGGATAGGAAGAAAGTTATTTTGGTTTTTGTTTTTCCTGTGCTGTTCTTGATGATGCTAAATCTGCACCTCAGAAAAGTCCTGAATTCAGGAAGGTTAATTAATATTTGTAGGTGTTTTGTTAATATGATTTTATAGATGAGATCTCAGATTCTCAGAAAAAACATTGCTACAGCGCACTGCAAAGATCAAAGATCCATGCTGAAGGCTTTTGTGATTCTAAAGAAAAATGGATTAGACTTCTGATGCAGTCTGTGTTCTATTCTCTCAAAGAAACAGGGATGGAAAGATGGCTCAGAGGGTACAGCACTTACTAGAAAACAAAGCTCAGTGACCCAGGATTACATAAATGCCAGGCGGGTGCCATGCATGGAGCCCTATTTGTTTTCTCAGTGGTTGGGAGTTGAGACAAGGGATTCTCAGTGTGAGCTGGCCAGTCAGACTAGCCAAATTTGTGAATCCTGGGTTCAAGTCAGTGACCTTGTCTCAGCATATAAGGTGGATAGCAATAATATATAAGGCAGATAACAGTCTATGAGACACCCAGAATAAACCTTGGGCCTCCACATGCATGTGCACACAAATGGAAGCACACACACACACTAGTGGACACACACACACATGCACACCATACAGACATGAACAAGGAAAAAGAAAGATTTTAAGAAATTCTCAACGTACTTGTATTTTTAGATGCCTACTATGCCATATGCGTTCTCTCTTATGGAAGAGTTTAGAGGTGATTAATGCATGGCTAGGATGAGGTCTCACAACAACAGATGAGGACCTTCCTATCTAGTTGGTCCACAATTCTGAGCAGATAGTTCTTGGTCTTCCCTAAGTTCTAGACTGGTTGTCTGATACCAAGTTATGAATTTCATATTATGAAAGCAGTAGAGAGAAAAAGACAAAGGGAATGACACAATTAGCAAGGGCACTTTCTAGACAGTCCACATGACATTTTAGTCTGCATCATTACAGTCAGAACAGAGACTCATATATAGATAGATTCATATGTAATTTTGAGGTTATGCAGCCATGTTAAAGATGGAGACCAGGGTTGGGTTACTCAAGACAGGAAAAAAACAGGTGAGCAAAAATAATTGATACTCACAATGTGTCTGGAACCATGCTATGGACTTGACATCAGGAGCCTTAACGTCTTCATAGAAAAGTCTAGAACAGTGGTTCTCAACAATTGAATGATTGTTTCACAGGGGCCACCATATATGACCCCTGGAAAACACAAATATTTACGTTATGATTCATAACAGTAGCAAATTTATAGTTATGAAGTAGCAATGGAAATAATTTTATGGTTGGGGTCAGCACTACAAGAGGAACCATGTTAAAGGGTCACAGCATTAGGAAGGTTGAGAGCCCACTGGTCTACAAAGGACAGGAGTATTTTCCAATTTACAGAATGGAGGCTAAAGTAGGTACTTAATTTGAGTACATGATGGGCACAGAGACCAGAAACTCAAGTTTTTGATGTTACGCCTCAAGATTGACCATGTTTGGCTGGATTGCAGCAGTTATATTACAGAAAACCACATACATTTTGGAGACAGACACTTTCTTTATGCGCATACATTTCCACTTTGCCATTTCTATCTAAATAAATATTTAGAAAACTCTGCCTCTAATTAATCATAACATAGGCACACAGACTCATATATTATATATAACTAATATATAATTATATGTAACATATAATCATATATATGCAATAACTATAGAATGAATAAAGTATAAAGTTAGTACATTTAATAGTAATTGTATTTTTAATTCACTTTTTAACACACTTGTACCACAGAAATGATTTTTCTTTTACTATTACACATACAGTTGTTCTAAGTACCTTAAACAATTTCACCAGTCTAAATTCTGGTTACAAGATCTCATCTACTATTAATGGCTGATAGTGGTTTGTAAAATACTGAAAATTATTTCACAAATAGTTTTGATTGCAAATAAGAGAACTGTGTAATGCAACTTACTGGAATATTCCAAGAGCAGAGACAATGATCGGGAAACACATTATTTATTGTTTAAGATCAAATTTACAATTTGATACTAACCTAAAGATCAATAACAATCTCCTGAGTTTATAAAAGTTAGAAGTATCTGCACCCAAAGGCTCAAATTCCAAAATTATATACGGATCATACATTCTTTCAAAATTAGACCAGTCAAACAAGATACAAGTGTTTAATCTAGGAAAAGTTTATTCTTAACCTAGGGTTTAACTGAATACTAGTCCAAAAACAGGTTGCCAATAGTCATCTACAAAGACATTTATCTCCGATGTGGTACTTTCTATATCAATTTTATGGAGCAAGGCACCAGAACATAGCACTGAGTTGGAATGCAGGAAATGGACTAATTTCCTGTTTGCTTGTATATGCACGTGATAGGTAATCTTGGTAGTCAACCTGACCTACCTAGTAAGAGGGAACCTCGGCTGAGGAAATGCCTCCACCAGATTGGCATATGGACATATCTGTGGGTCACCTGTTGATTGCTAACTGATATAAGAAGGCCAAACTCACTGTGGATAGCACCATCCTGGAGCAAACGAGTCTAGGCTGTATAAGAAAAGCAGCTGAGCAGGCCAAGAGAAACAAGCAAATGTAACCAGTATTCCTCCTTGGTTCTTATCTTAAGTTTCCCTCAACTAGCTGCAACCTATGAACCAAATAAACCCTTTCTTCCTGAATTACTTTGGTCATGGTGCTTACCACAGCCACTGAAAGCACTGAGTACATTAAATGATCTCCTTACCTTCCTGCCTCTAGTCACACTATCTGTCACTAAAAATTTAACCTGATCATGTCTGCGTGGGATATGTGGCCCTATTGGGAAGCAAAGTCCCTGGGCCAATATGGAGAGCATTCTTATAAACATGAAAATTAAAGGAATTTTTACCCTTGTTGGCTGTGGTAGTTTGATCGGAATGGTTCTCACAGACTCATGTGTTTGAATGCTTGATCCACAGAAAGCGGCAATATTAGTGGGTGTAGCCTTGTTGGAGGAAGTGTGTCACTGTGGGAGCAGGCTTTTGAGTTCTCATATACCCAAGCTACACCCAGTATAGCACACAGTCTCTCCTTCTGTTGCCTGTGATCAAGACATAGGACTCCCAGCTCCTTCTCCAGCACCATATCTGCCTGCATGCTGCCATGCTTCCGGCCAAGACAATAATGGACTAAACCTCTGAAACTAGAAATTAGCCTCCATTAAATATTTTCCTTTATAAGAGTTCCTGTGCTCATGCTGTTGCTTTCCAGCAGTAGAGACCCTAACTAAGACCCTGGCTAAGTGACAAAGAGGGTTGAGCCTCCTGCTCTACCTTCAAGTCAGTGATGAGTCCAGTAGGTCTCCTAGTCTCATATTTATTCTAAGATCTCACAGATATTTTCTCTGCTGATGGATTTCATTATTTTAGGGAAAACCACTTAATTGTCAAATTAGAAATGAGTAGGTCTCAAGAAATGAAACAGGGTATAAAAATGAAAGATAAAATTACCTTGAAAAGATTTAAACTGAGAAACAGTGTAGGACTATTATTATTATGGAACATTGGACCCCCAAAGGATAGTTCACATCATAAAACTTATTTTTGCCCTTTGGAAGTTTATATGTAGTAAATTTAGTGTTAAGGACCATGTGGTGAAAATATTCTGTGTAAGCTCACCCATGTACTGTGTGTGGAATAGAAAGTTGTCCAGTACAGTCATTGATAAAATATTTGCCACAAATTTAATCAACTGAATCACATTTAAAATGTTGAGAATATGACTGCCTGATATATGAAAATCCTTCTAAAGGAGCACATACATGACTGACTGATACTGTGGTAGTTTGAATGAGAGCGGCCCCATCAGCTCAAATATCTGAATGCTTAGTCAGCCAGTTGGTAGAACTGTTTAGGAAGGATTGGGATTTGTGGTGTTCTTGGAAGAGATGTGTCACTAGTGGTGTGCTCTGTGGGGAGAAAGAACACAGGTTATCGCCTGTGAAGGGGAGAAGGGACATCATAGAGCTGTAAAGATGAAGTGGGGTAGGCAATGGGGAGACCCCTGAAGATGCTCTATGGAACCCTACTGCAGTAGAAGCCTCCTGAAATGCACATACACATATAAGAAGATATTAAATGGAGTTGTATAATGATAGAGGACAATGCCTTCCTGTTACCACACTCCCAGTCATGATGTCTATGGACTAACTTTCTGCAACTGTAAGCAAGCTCCCTATTAAATGCTTTATTTTATAAGTAGCCTTGGTCATGATGTCTCCTCCTAGAACAATATCTAAGGCAAAAATTTAGGGTCAAACTCTATGGTAGACAAGAGAAAATTAGGTTATAATAGTGAAATTTAAAGGTGGTGGGAGAGTTACACAATTCTGAGGCTACTTAGGTAAGTTACGATGGCATATAAAAATTGTTAACATAGTAAATTTCATAGTACCACAATTCTACCACAATTTCTAAAAATCTTGAAAGAGTTTTTCACGCAAAATAGACCCACTAAGTGAATCAATTTGTATTCGAAAATGTAATATATTGAGGATCTAACATAATTTCAAAATCATGTCTCCATCATATTTAAGATTTATATTTGCTTACATTAAGAAATTGAAAAATATAGTATCTGATGAGAAATATTCCTTTTGTGGCTGATATCCAAGTATTCTATTGTTTGTTTGTTTTGTTTTGTTTCAAGACAAGGTTTCTCTATAGCTTTGGAACCTGTCCTGGAACTAGCTCTTGTAGATCAGGCTGGCTTCAAACTCACAGGATTCTGCTTGCCTCTGCTTTCCGAGTGCTGGGATTAAAGGTGTGCATCACCACTGCCTGGCGATATCAAAGTATTCTATCCAAATGTTCCTATATCAAATAATTTAAAGCAGTAAAGTCACATGAAAATAATACTTAAAAATGGGATATTCAGTGAGCCATAAGATAGATACTAGGTCTATTTCTTACCATGATTTGGAGCAATTTTGTTACAAGTAAGAAAAAACTTGGAACTTTCTGATGATTATATGCAGAGTCTCTGAATGTCCTGAAAAAAACTAAAATCTTTGGGTGCCTCAAGCCTCCTATATAAAGTGACAATAGTTGCATATAACCTATGCATATACTTCCATATATTTTAAGATTATATAACTGAATGTCCCAGGACAGGATAGCACAAAATTTAGCAATCAAAGGTTTTCTGATACTGCCCTAGAAAAATGAATAAAATTCAAAGTGCAGAATGAATCCAGCAGTTTTCTGGCAGAGCTCACCCATGTTGCACTGAGTGACTTCACGGAGTGTTTAGGTTTTGAAGACAGGCTCACTTTATGCCCAGCGTCACACCACAGAACACTAGTCAGCCAGTGCAGATTCGTGACTATAGATTAAGAATTGTAGTGTTTCTACTGCATCTAGAAAGCTAACAGCTTAATTATAGAACACAAAGACTTTCAATAGCTCCCTACCATCACTCCTTCACATGAATGCATCAAATTACTATATATTTGGGTGGTATTGAGCAAGAATTCTTGATTTGGGAAATTGAAGTTTGAGTTGCTTTCTTAAGTCTCAAAAATCATCATGTGGATTGAGCTGGGATTAAAACGGGATCTCTAGCAATCTCTAAGATGACCCTAAATATACTTCTGACATTTGGTGCCACATAAATAAGTAAAGTGACAAACATGACAAAATATCAGTCAAAACATTACAAAAATCAAAATATCAGTCAATCCTCCAAATATTTGCAATGCTCTAGATCATTCCATATAACATTCAGCCACTTTTAATACTTTGTATAAATATAAAGGACATCTCCCTCATTAATATGTACATATTCTTTTTCTTTCATGAGTAGTGAAACCATACTTTACAAAGGGATTTTTGAAAAATCTTTAGAATGTATTGCCAGTGTTTGATTTGTATTCCTACTTAGATACCTTCACACCCATGCATTTTTCAGATTGCATGCACTTTTCAGACAAGAGAGAATCACAAATGAAGCAGTGCCATTGGCCCTGCATGGCCTTGCCTGCAATAAGTAATGAACTATAAACATAATGGAAACACTTGTTATATATATATATATATATATANTAGTCTAAAGAATAACCATAAGACAACTAAGTTTGTATACATCAGTACAGTGCGCGGGGGTGGGGGGTTGTGTTCCTGAATATTTTTAGTTCATGTTTGGCTGACTTCAAAGGCAAAGAACTCAACCAATAAGAAGGGACAACTTCATTTATGGCGGAAAAATTGTACAATTCTAAGAAAGCCTGAATTTGCTTCTTAATCTCACAACAGCATAAGTCATCAGGTACAGCAGAAACAGCTAATTGCTAAACCAACATCCCTTTGCTCTTTCCTTGAGATAGATGTTTCAGAGACATGACAGTGTGCTTGGTTTACATATTGTTTTCCACATTTCAAAGTTCAGGCCAAGGACTTATATATGCACACTTTGTGGTTAAATATGTAGGGATAGGTTCTTCGAACACAGAGGTGATATGTCTGGGATGTGAGTCTTCTCCTTGCCCTTCTTCCTCTCAAGGCCCAGGCTGCCTGCTGCTCCCCCAAGCAACAACTACATCTTAAAGATGTCAGATAGCAAAAGCATGAGGCTTCTGGGCCCCACTGGAGATCAGCAACTCCATGTGTGGGCAACAAACTTAAGTCTTATCATAGGAGAGAAAGAGAAAGGATCATGTCAAAGCCACCATCTCTGGCCTTTTTAATCCCGGCTGATTTGATGTCAAACCTATCCACCAGGTAAAGAAGGGACAGAGGGATGGATATGCCATCCCCTGAACTGAGAGATTCTTCTTCAAACTTTAATCAGCAAGTCTTGTAGATTTTAACTTCATTGTGCAACACATGAAAGTTTTACTCGGAGGGAAATCAAAGGAGAGAGAGGAGCTCCTTCCTGACATTTCTAAAGGAAGCCTGTGGAAAGCCGAAGCGTCATCGCTGTGGGGCATCATTCGAAACACAGGTGCTTATTGCTTTTTGCCAGGAGAGAGGTGGTTTTGTACACAAGCTGCAACTAGGAGAGGCACAAAGGAAGTGTGCGGCCCACACAATAAAAGCAGCAGGCGTCAAAGTTGCTTGCTTTGTAAATCTTGCTATGTGAATGGCGCACAGGCTGGGCTCTCAGAGGTCTAGCATAATAAAATCCCTGCTTTAATTACAGCAGCATACTTAAAATGCTATCATTAACGTTGCGTCAGCAATTACTTTTTTACAACCTTATTTTCTGAAGAATAATAAAAACGTGTTTGGGACTGATACCTTGGGCTGAAAAGTTGGCATGTGGCTCTCAATCCACAGGCGTCTCTTCGCTTCCGGCAAATTGGGAGAGTCTGAACTATGCTTCCTTGAAAATCATGGAGAGAGAAAATTCTAAAGGAACAGGCCTCCAAATCGCGTTGCCTCCGATTGTCTGAGATTCAGGTCTGTGAACTGTCGGGAGTGATTATGGCTGTCACGTTTCAGATGAGAAACTAGGTTTCCATGGTAACAACAGTAACCATGATCAGTGCTTAAAAATTACAATCACCTCCCTGAACTGTACTAGAAAATGGAAGACTCAGAAGCTTGATGGTAAAGCATTCGTGTGTGAGGAGCAAAGCAAAGAAGAGGTTTAAAGACAGGATGAACTTCATTCAGAGTTCCAGGAAGGTGATTCTAGAAAAGGGATTCTCTCTGGATTGATGGTAGTAAACACCTACGTTTTACAAACAGTAGACACCTGCAACTAAGAAGCTGATTTAGCTGACTAAATATTCACTGCACAATCATGTGGACCCGGGTTCCAGTCCCTGCTCCCATGTAAAACTCCAGCATGGTGGAATGAGCTCATGACCCTGGTGCTGTGGGGGTGGAGACATAAGATCCCTGGGACCTGTGGACCAGGTAGTCTTGTTGAATCCATGAGCTCGAGATTGAGTGAGAGACTTTGTCTCAAAAATGCAATAGCATGTTACAGAGGAAGACACTTCATACTGACTTCCAGCCTCCCAAGCACACACATCAGTAGACAAGTCTACTGACTTCCAGTGCCCACATGCACACACATATCAATAGACAACTCTGCTGACCCCCAGTGCCCACATGCACGCACACATATCAATAGACAACTCTGCTGACCTCCAGTGCCCACATGCACACACATCAATAGACAACTCTACTGACCTCCAGTGCACACAGGCACACACACACATCAATAGACAACTCTACTGACCTCCAGTGCCCACAGGCACACACACACATCAATAGACAACTCTACTGACCTCCAGTGCCCACATGTACACACACATCAATAGGCAACTCTACTGACCTCCAGTGCACACATTCACACACATCAATAGACAACTCTACTGACCTCCAGCCCACACACGCACACACACACATCAATAGACAACTCTACTGACCTCTAGTCCACACACACATCAATAGGCAACTCTACTGACTTCCAGTGCCCACATGCACACACACACATCAACAGACAACTCTTCTGACCTCCAGTGCCCACATGCACACACACACATCAATAGACAACTCTACAGACACCCAGCCCCCCCTGCACACACACATCAATAGACAACTCTACTGGCTTCCAGCCCACACATGCACACACATCAATAGACAACTCTACTGACCTCCAGTCCCCCTCCCATGCACACACACACACACACACACACACACACACACACCAGTAAACAGTGGTAAAAAGAAGACATAACTAGGAAGAGGTACCAGAAAAACTGAGGCTTAAAAATGAGCTTCTGTATATCAGAGACTGATCACATGCTGCAGTTTATTGATTATTCATTTCAATAATAATAATAACAATAACAACAATAATAACTGAGCTTCAGCTGTGGCAGCAATTTTATGTTTACATGGACGGCAGTTTGGCTATTTCATTTCTAAGAATGAAGACTAGGGTAAAGAAGTGTTCAAATGTCTTCAGGACAGTGCTGGCTAGTAAGGAATGAAGCCTCCTTTCTTCATGCCTATTTAAAGGAGCACGGATGAGCGATCTGTGTGTGAACTCAGTGAACAGTGATGCTCATTGTGACAGACATGAGCTTACAGATAAAAGATAAACAAATTTTAAAATACACAAACGGAAAGTAAAAATAACATCTACTATGAAGAAACAAAGGCTAGAAAGGGTTTTCTGCAGCACAGGGAAAAATACTCAGAAGGAGAAAGGCATTTTGGGGAAAACCAGTTATAGGTACAAGGTCACTAAAAAAGGAGTGTGTAAGTCAATATGAACACTCTCAGAAGCCCAGTGGCAGTGATGGCAGGAGACTCTGCAAGAATAACAAGCCCACTCTCCAGACATAAAATCCCACCTTGCTCCTTACTGCCTAGGGTCATCCTGAGACGATTTCAAGACAAAAGAGAAAATCTGATCAAACTTGGTAGGAAGATGAAAAGTTTAAGTGGCAGCAGGAGAGGAAAAAAGGAAGGAAAGAGAAGAAAGCAGAGAAGCTGACAGTAAAGGCAGCAGGAGGGGAGGGTTCGGGTGGTGTCAGGAGAGACGCCATCAAGGGCTGTCTTGAGAAAATAGGCTAAATAAAGAGGGCAATGGATCACAGGTGGCTGGACTTCCAGATACAAAAGCTGCCATTACTGAAGCAAATCTCCCCATTATCCGGCCTCCCTTCCTTTCTAGCAAGACTCTGTCCTATAGGGAAGGTGGCACTGCCGTCAGACCACAGGATCTTTCCTCACAGGTGAGGAGAGATGGCCCCGGGAGTCTCTCATTGCTTAGAAGGGGAGAGGTGTAGGAGGGGAGAGACGCGGAGGTGAAGGTGTGAGAGGCTAGGGCTCCCAGAAAAAGCATTCAGAAGGGAAACAGGTACCCCGATTTCTCAGTCAGTGCTGCTGTGATTCTGAAAACCCTTGAAAACACTAGCATGAAAAGTTTAGCAATAGCGGGAAAGGGATTTGCTAAGTAGATGAATTTGTGTCATAAGATACATAGGCATTCGATAAGATCCGTTATGGCACTTCCTGGAAGAGAAGGTCTATAAACTGAACACATCAGCTCTTGATTTGGCATGCAGCTACTTCCTGGCACGTGCATGCGTGGTGTGCATGCGTGCATGTGAGTGTGTGTGTGAGTGTGTGTGTGAACACAAATTGCTAACATTCGCTGGGCTATGCAGGCTGACGACTACGCATAGGGGACTCTCAGGTTCAGCTTCAAAGCAGCGAGAAGACTCGATGGAAGGGTTGGCAGAGACACGTGTGTGTCTGGGTGTCTTAAATGCAGCAAGGGTCTACACAAGGAGTTCCCTCTGGCACAAGACTGTTACTGTGTCGGAACCCTATACTGCACGAGGTGCTGTTCGTATTTCATGGTGGCTTTTTTTTTTCTTCTAGCTTCTACCAATGACCTCTGCTTCACCTCCAGTGAGTCCCAAGGTACTTTCTGTCTCCTGTACCCCCTCGCCTCATAAAACCATCTCCTTACTCTTTACCTCTCTAGCTTCTCTGCATAACCATTATCTTCTTCTTCCTCTCCCCTCAATCCAATATTTAAGCGTTTTTAAAAATAAAGTTAGCAATTTTATCACATATCTCATCTTAGACTTATTCCCTCCTTTTCTTTTTTCAAAATATTTATTTTTATTATGGATACAATATTCTGTCTGTGTGTATGCCTGCAGGCCAGAAGAGGG
>LOEQ01002754.1:53340-65496 GCA_001685075.1 Bramus lutescens
GGACCTTTGGAAGAGCAGGCAATGCTCTTAACCACTGAGCGATCTCTCCAGCCCCTCCTTCTTCTTTTCTTATGCCCATTCTTTCCACAGATGTATTTAAGAGGAGAGAGGAGAGAGAATGAACATGTGTCCATGTTCCTGCAGACTCATGTATGTATGGCGGGCAGAGATCAATATCAGTTATCGTCTATTGCTCTCCATCAACTCACAACTCATCTTTTGGAGACAGGGTCTCTCCCTAAACTGGAGCTTGCTGCTTTGGCTAGACTGGGTGGCTTGTGAGCTCTGGGATTCAGGGGCCAGCGTGTCTCTGCCCCTTGCCACCCACCTTATACCACCCCAGCCCCCGAGCTCCAGGCTTACATTGCCACACTAAAGCTATTTCTTTTTGCAACTTGAGTGGTGGAGATCTTGACTCGGCTCCTAATGCGTATGGAGCGACCACTTCAAGCTGAGCCATCTCCCCAGCCTCTCTTTTCATTAATGTTACACCACTCACCATGTAACATGTCATGATGGCTCTTCCAGAGCCCACAAGAACAATGTGCACTGATTTTATGGTCTTGGTGGAAAGAAGTCAATTACTAGACTTCTGACTAACTCAGAGAAAGGGCACTAGAGAAGATTGGCGAAGTGCAGAGATGGTCCATACCAATGGGCACTAACCAGATAAAAGAAGTCAAGGCGGACTTAAATTAGCATGAAAGCAAGGGAGGGGGCGGCAGAGATTCCTTGCTGATGTCTAATTCATTGCTGGAAGGCTTCCAGGTTGAGCACACAGAAGAGACCGAGGACTGGGAAGAAGAAGAGAGAGTGGCTGAAAGGGAGCAGCGCAGAGAGCTGGTCAGGTTCCATGGGGTCACAGTGAGGAAGCCTGGGAAGTCTGGGAAGCACTTCCGCCCTTCCCATGTGAGCAGTGTGAAACCACTGAACGACTGGCTCGGCAGGAAAGGGGGCTGAAGGTCACCGTGAGTTTCAGTGAAGATCATTTCTGGGACCTGATGAGGCTGGAGCAAGCAAGAGACTGACTAGGAAGCCAGAGTGAACTAGGGAAAGACAGAGAACGGGAGGATCCCTGCATATGCCAGCAGAAAGGATGGACAGACACAGATGGAACTATGGGGCAGCAGGTGCGAAGAGGAAAGGGACTAACGAGCATGGTCTTGTTTTCTCCTTGTTCATACCTAAAGGTATGAACATGCCACCCACCCACATGCGCGGCTGCTTTGCCACTCCGCCTCTGCTAGTGTGCTGGGAACTTTCCTGCTCGACCCCACTCCCCTTTGCGGTACTGTGAGATGCACCCTGCCCTTCACCAAGAGCTTCCTTAAGAATTCTCCTTCTTGACCAGGCGTGCCTTAAATATTTGCTAAAAATATTTTGTGATTCAAAAATTTGTCCATTTTTCAATAATGTCTAAAGATGCTGGGTCTACGGTTTTCTTTGCTCATAATAAAGTTTTGAGTGAAAAGGATTATGTTACTAAAGTCAGCAAACAAGTGCCCACTGAGGTTAGAGAGTGGAAGTAGTCTTTATAATAGTTACTGATGTGCACATGTGCGCCAGCTTATCTGGACTGATGATCTAATTTCAATTGCACAGCACTCCCAAGAAGTGGGTCCTATTATTTATGCCTGTCTTGCGTTTGTAGGAACTACAGTTTAGGACTGCAGAGTTACCCAGGAGTACACAGTGGCATGCTTCAGGCTGCAGTATGACTTGGCAGTTGACTTGTTTATAGGCTAAAGTAAGACACTTCCCACATGAAGATCCTTTGCCTCCCACAGAGGATCCACTGGCTCCAAGCCCCAGGCTAGTGGGCTGGTACTGCTTGCAGCTTTCCTACAGTCTCAGTGGCAGATACACCTGGTAAACTGACCATTGGTGCTGCCATAAAGTGTCGACTTCTGTCTTCATTCTCTTCCTCTACCAAGGGAGAGAAACATGGTCTCTGTCCAAATCTCACTTTTTAGCCTTCAAATCTAGCCTCCCTTTATGTGTTAAATGCAGGAAAGAGAAGGTGAAGGAGCAGTGATGTGTCAATACAGTCCTGTAAGGGAAAGCACAGAACTAATTTTGCTGGGCCGGGGTGGTGGCCTTCAGTCCCAGCACTTGGGAGGCAGAGGCAAGCGAATCTCAGAGAGTTCGAGACCAGCCTTGCTTACAAAGCGTGTTTCAGGACAGGCTCCAAAGCTATAAAGAGAAATCCTGTCTCAACAAAACAAAACAACTAATTTTGCTGAATGAGTATCAAGGCTCAGCTATCAAAACAAGCCTAGATCCACTGCTGGCCCTGCGTCCCTCACCCATAACTACATAAACGAGTCAGGAAGCCGAGATACTCCCCAGTACACCCACACATGTGATGTGACCTCTGCCAGTGCCGGCTGCAGCCCTACATGCCGTCATTTCTACCTGAGCTCTTTGACAGACGCACCTGATGTGGGCCCACAGATACTCCAGGCTGAAAGGCCCAGAAGCCAGGAGTATTCTGACATTCAGCTATCTCCGTCTCTACGACATTTATGTTAGATCTCTAACGATGAATATAAGTGATCATGTTGTCAAAATCCAATTCTCTGTTCATCCAGAGTTCCCAGCCCCACCTGGATTCTGTCATGACTCAGCGTGGATGTGAGATCACGTCTCGTCTGCTGATTCCGCGCTGTGAGACTGATTGGGGGTACTGAGTCTGCTGTGACCGAGGCACGGATGGCACAGCTGTCAGGTTTAGCATTGACGTGAGGCTAGGCACTTCAGTGATCAGATGCTATGACTCGGCTCCCTCGAGCTTCTTTCCCAGAAGCCAGCAGTACTGTCTGGCTCCTGGCGCATGGCCTAGATTAGTTGATATTTGAGCTCCAATGCCAAGAGCACTTTTAATCCATTAAAAATGTTAGAAAAAAATCACTTCGGCTTCTGTCAGTTCCACCCCATTAGAACCACAAGGGCTTGAACTATGGGAAGGTAAATGAAAGCTGTTTTCAGAAGCAATGGTATGTCTATAAACCAGCTCATATGTACTGAAACCAAAGGTGTGTCTATAAACCAGCTCACAAATACCGAAACCAAAGGTGTGTCTATAAACCAGCTCACAAATACCGAAACCAAGGTGCCAGGAGCTGTGCCAAGCCCCTCAGACAAGAGCCTCACTTTATCTCCACAACAATGCAAGGAGCACTTGCCTCATAACTGAAATGTTAGATTTGAAAAAATCAGACTGGAAGGGACTGAATGATTTAGCAAGGTCACAGAGTTAGGGCCCACTGTAAGGAGCAGCCACCCAAAACTTTCTTGGTCTTGGATAGATGGGTTCTCACCTTCTCTCAGGTGCACATATGTGTTGGCTGTAAGTGAAGTTAGAAAGGTAAATAAAAAAAAACCAAACAACTCCAGTCAGCTCTTCTTAGGTGGTAAGGGTGTTCAAAGTTTTAAGAATTATTCAAAGTTCTCTTTTTCAAAAAGATAACACATCAGTTCTACTAATAGGAGCAAAAGCAGTATTCAGTCAATAAATTCTTCCAGGTGCTTCTTTATGTCATGTGTTTACCAATAAGGGAACATTGATGAGTTTCTCTTTAAAATTACATAAGGGGTTGGAGAGACATTCCAGTGGTTACAAGAACTTGCTGCTCTCCTAGAAGTCATGAGTTTGGTTCTCAGCACCCACCCAAGTTGGAGAACTCACAACTGCCTGTAAGAGCAACTTCAGGAACAAACAGGACTCTCTTCTGGCCTCTGTGGGCAACAAACACATGAACACAGACTCTCCCTTACACATACACAGACACAGACACATACACATACAGACAGAGAGAGAGATAGAGAAAGAGAGAGAGAGAAAGAGAGAGAGAGGCGGGGGGAGAAATGATAGATTGATAATAAATAATGTGGAAAATTCTTTATTTCCAATTAATATCTCTTAGACCTGTCCATAAACAAATAATTCCTTAATTATGCTGTGCATTTTGTTTATTTATATCCATTTCCCATTAAAAAAATCCAACTTTCAAAACAGATAAAGGGAGTATTTAACTAAAATTACTCACGGAAAGTGTGAGGACAAAGTCAAGTCAGCACACACGCTCACTAACTTGTGAGAGGTGCAAAGGCAGACCAGCACTGCCTAACAAAAGCAGAGGGGACCGCACTTGTTAAAGTCTCTGGGGTCTAGAGAGCAGCTCACAGGCTATGTAAATGCTTCCTGTTCATTCAGAATTCTGAGATCTCTTTTGGGCAGTTCACAACCACCTTTAACTCCAGATCCAAGGAATCTGATAGTCTCCCGAGTTCCCTGGACACTGGCGGTCTCTGGAACACAGGCACATGCACACACTCACAGACAAAAATAATAATTAAAAAACCCCAAATTTTCTAAAATTAAATTTAAAAACTTTAAAATAATTTTAAATCAAGTGAATCAAATTCCATAACATAATTAATAAAACCTAATACACAGAAGCTTCCATTATACTATGAAATTAACCTAGAAACTAGTAAAATGTTCTGTTTCGGGACATGCTAAGACTTGGACTTTGGTATGTATCTGCCCTTAACACATCTCTGTTGGCACCACCCACCTTTGAGTACTCCACAGCCACACGTTCAGTTGCTGCAGCTGCGTTACCCCTTAGAGGATGTGGATATTCTTCACGTTTTTAGAACATCTCGGCTTCATAGGTTCAGAAAATAGTTAGCTCATACCTCACCCTAGTCTTTGCCTGGGTCGTTTCTGCTCTGGGAAACCATCTTCTCTATCCATCTTTACTTGATTCATATTAGAGAAAACATTTTTTATTGATAAATCAGAAAACTGAAGTATAAAATGATGCATCATGATACTTTCCCTGCACTGCTCTGTACTGTCTGTGGGTTGTGTTCTGCTCCTCATTATTTCGTGTCCTACTGCAGCGTTGATTCATAAGGGACAGCCAGTGTTCCCAAGCTTTACTTCCAAAGCCTCATAAAGTTCCTTACATGAGAAGCCTGATCCCTGGGAAGTTAACTGTCTGTCTCTATTTGCATTTTTACTGGAAGCTTCTTTATTTCAGCTTTTCCTGCAAAGAAGTTGGCTTTTCCTTTTAGCAGTGGTAGGGATTGAATTTCTGGTGTCAAAAACAATACACATGTGCTCTATCTCTGAGTCATATTCCCATACTAATTTGGGCTATTTGGTATCATAGCTTGGATCCAAAATGTCTTGCACAGGCTCATGTTTGGATACTTGGTCCTAAGGTGGGGCATGGCTGACTGGGGTGGGTGACTGCAGTAGGCTACAAGGCTATACTGGCTTCTGGTTCTAGCCCTAGGTCTCTGCATCCTTGTCCGTGCCATGTAAAAAACTGAATCCTATTTTACTGCTAGGGTGGTTCTGTCTTCCCACAATGCTATGTCATACAGGTGAATAAGTTTCCTTATAGGAGAAAAGGGGAGGAGGAGGGAAGGGGAAAAAGAGGCTGTGAAACAAACACAGAGAGAAACACAGATAGAAGATGGTAGGAGGGAGAGAAGAAAAACCAAGAACCAAGAGCTAGTAAGAAACTGGCCTAGAGCCTTGGAATCATCTAGAAATTGGCACGAAGTTGCCAGAAGCAGTTCTGCTGTCCAGTGGTTGTACAAGAACCCCATTGACAGCTCTACAGGCTTAATATGTAATCAGGAAGGTGGTTAGGATGCCACGAAAGAACAGTGATAGCATTTCCAGGTTCATCTTGAAGAAAGGTTAATTGGAAATTAGCTGATGTGTGGATTCTCATCATTTGGATGAGCTGGGTCCGTAGCCACATCTGGTTAGTCACACTGTACACATTTTACTCAGAAAACCTCCAAGATTGCATTGACAATTACATCTGAAGAAAGGGCTGTTATTTCCCCAGATGGTAATATGAAATAGTCAACGGAGAGAAGAAAAGGGCAAATGAAACACGATAAGGCAATAAAAAAGAAAAAGGAAAATGTCATTCAAGTTTACTGTCCGTATTTTAACAAGTAAAAGTAGTAGTTAACTGAAGGCAGTCAATGACCAGCAAATGAGGTGAAAACACATGACAGTGAAATTAATACTGAACAAAAGAGCAGAGCATAACTCTCTTGACAAAATAGCTGATAATTTCATATTATCTTTAGGATAAATAACTTTCCAATTCACCACAGGGACATTGCTTTTTTAATTGGGTGTTGTTAATGCACAACCCAACAACACATATTTCTGGAAGCTGAATAAGGATGCCCCTCCAAAGCCTGCTGTCAGAATAACATGCTGGATGGACAACAGCTGCTCTAAAGCCAAAGATCGTGCCCTGGCTTTGCTCCCCTTCCATCCATCGTAAGTCTTGGTAGAGTGTCTGGCAAGTAGAATGTATTGAAACATGCTAGAAAGTCTTTTAGGGACTAGCTGCAGCTTTAGGTTGTTGGGAAAATAATTCTATCCTGAAATGCTGGGACAGAAAAAGAATACTGAGACCCTCTTGGTTAATGACAACCTCTTCCATAATAGATGGGTCACAGCTGTGGAATGGTAGGGTCAACAAGATCAAACCACAGATCAGAAGCCAGGCATTTGAAAGAAGACTTTTGTGTTTGTTTATTTTAGGTGACCATATTTTCCATGGGGAAGTTAAGTAATGTAGACGGAAACTGTGCTTTTGTTTCCCAGTTGCCCAGACCCAGAATAATCACACAGAAACGATATTAATTACAAAACTATTTGGCCAATGGCTCCGGAGTATTTCTAGCTAGCTCTGACATCTTAAATTAACTCATTTCTATTAGTCTATGTATTTCCATGTGACATTGCCTCATTTTCTGCATGTCTTGATTCCTCTGCGGCTGGCTGGTTGGTATCTGCTTGATTCCGCCTACTCTCTATATATATCTCTGCTCGGATTTACCACCTGGTTTTACTCTGCTAAGTCATTGGCTGAAACAGCTTTATTCATCAACCAACAAAAGGAACATATATACAAAAGGACATACCATATCAGAGTAACATATCAGAGTAACATACATACAAGTTATATAGGCTTTTTGGGTCTGTAACGGGACCTTTTCTAGACTCCTCTCCTTTGGAGTATCTATGATGATGTGTGAGTCCAAAGTAGGGAATAAGAAGCAGAAAGAGATTTAGCTGTATGCAGTACAAGCAGAAAAGGCTAACGGCAGCAAAAGTAGGGTACCAATAAGCAAATCACTTTTCTCTTGAAATCTCTGGCCTCAGTGGGCTACCACAGGGCCATGAACACAGAATCTGAACATCTGCACACATGACTCTCTTTTAGCATGTATTTAGGTGGACAGTGGCCAATTCTCCTTTACAGTATCTATGCGCCAGTCAGAGTGGCAAATGATGTGCCCATGCAGGAACCTTTACTAGGTTCCTTCAGTGCCTTTCCATTATACTTCCTGCAACACAATTAAAACACAACCTTCACTTCATATGCATGCCATCTCGGATGTACCTACACCTATTCTCCCAGGTGTTGGTAATAGAAACTTATCAGGGGAAAACAGAATAAATTAAGAAAAAAATTGTAAATTAAAGCAGCACTGTCCAAATCTACCATCATTTATACTCACCTCTCCCCTTATTCCTCATCAGTACCCTTAACAAGATAACTCTGTATTCCCAAAAACTAAATGTATTTGGGGGAGTTTCTCTAGAAATCATCATATATTTGTCCATTTTTTTCTCTATAACATTTTTGAACAGTAAAATTGAAAAAAACAAAAACAAAAAAGCCAAGAATCTCACCCAGGTTCCTATGCTCCGAAGCCCCTGAGTTAGATTACTACTGTTCAGTGTGTCTGAATCTAGATCCCACTGTACATTTGAACCCCAAGATTCTGAAAGAGATCCCCAAGTTGTAAAGCACTTGAACTTCTTGCTAATCGGGGCCCGTGGAGGTGTGGACCACCACCATCCATGCTCCCAGTTTTACACTTCAGTCAACCCATGGTTATTTCAGTCTCAATACCTACAATGAAATCCAGCACGTCATGGTCTCTGATGCTATATTCAGTCAACTTCCTTTGCTTCTGGAACAACTCATCTGACATAATTTAGTTTCAAACATAAAAAACTTACCCAATTATATTATAAATTGCCAACAGTTACTAAATAAAGATTGTTATGTGACTGTTAATACATAGTCAGCAGGGGATTAATGTGTCAGGTTAAGCATCTGATGAAAGGCCAATGGGACAAAGGGGAGCACTATATTGCAGGGCTTACTTGAATGTCAGGTGCAAAGCATTTCATGATTACACAACAGGTGTGACAGAAAAGATCCCTACACTACATGAGGCCTAAACACAGCAAGCCATGGACAAAGCTGCTAGGGTTCCCACGGGGCAAATGTGTCCAATACTTCTCCATCATGACTGTAACATTTACACAGTGGTCAATAAAAAGACTTCAGTGCCACACAATCTGCATTCAGGAACAATGAGCAAACCTGTGTAAAATGCAGAGGTGGATCACAATAATTTATGTAGATACGACCAAAGAGCTCATTGGTTTTTGCCAAGACTGTTGATAAATTAAAGCAGAAGAAAGAGAATTGACATGGATAAACCTAAATTAGAAGTCATATAGAGTACTGTACCAGGGGACAAATGTCTTTGTGGTAGCTAACTTATCTTTGCCTGGATTGGAGGGCCACTCCACAGGAGTGCTATATGGTTGTGAAGACCATAGGTTGAATAGGGAGATACGCTGCTGAACCCTAAATGGACATGTCAAAATTCCTCCTAAATATCTATGTTTATACTTATAGACTAGTGCTGCTTCTCATCCTGGGACAGAT
Source organism: Bramus lutescens (assembly GCA_001685075.1). NCBI lineage: Eukaryota > Metazoa > Chordata > Mammalia > Rodentia > Cricetidae > Bramus > Bramus lutescens. The sequence goes on from LOEQ01002754.1 coordinate 62,145, forward strand.
AAGTTCTTTTTTAAAGGGTGACAATAATGCAGACACTTACATCTGGTCTAAGTGCTGATGATAAGTGATTCTGGATTTCTTCATCCTAAACAGGCTATTTATGTCACCCTTCCAGCCTTAATGAATATCACAGAAGAAGGGGAAGAAAGAATGAAAAAATTAGAGCCAGAAATGGCACAGTACGCTTTGACCCAGGTATGACAGGGCTATGGCCATCATGAGCACACAGTAGAAATGGATACCTGCATAAGACTGGGGACCTTTAATGCTCCATAACTGATGGAGAAGGTGTCCACGGGGCTCCACCACTTCCTGAAGAGCTGTTGGTTTAATGGGAGCTCTAAAAGTGGGTGTTATATCCTTGAGCCATAGACCCATGGGGACTAGTGAGGAAGAAGGGGTCAAAGTGAAAAAAATGACAGATGGTAACAGGGCATGAATATAATCATATCATGTCATATATTTATATATGTATATAAAACTGTCAAAAACAAAAATAAAACAAACCATAGAGAATAAAAAATAAGGAAACACAAGCTGATCAATAAATTTAGTCATTCATTCAACATATATTTTTATGAAATACACTCCAAATATTAAATTAGTAGTTCTAGACATAAAAATATACAAAAAATTTTTTGTCCTTTAGCAGCTTATAATTCAGTGGATAAGAAAAATAGGTAAATAAAAGATTTCATTACATGGTTAGGCGCCAAGTTAAATGATCTGAAGCACTTGAGAGAAGAGGGACAGGACCCTCAGGAACAAGTGGAAGTAATGCAAATGGGAATCAGAGTGCAATGCAGAGGAGAGGGAAGGGAGGGATAAGGGGAAAGGGATGGAGAGGTGAGGGAGGGAAGGAGAGAGAAGGAGACATAAACAATCAGGTACCATACACTGGAAAGAGCCACTGAAGAACGAGACCTGGGCTTACCAGCAAAGCAGAGATGTTCAATGAGCAGCATGCTCCACACACTGGCATTAGGAGGGAGGGAAAGAATATTCTCTCGGACTTAGTTCTCAAATAAATAAGTTTATAATATTTCTCAAAATAGATATCCCACAAAGGACCGCCCAGCCACGAGAGAAAAAAAAATTCTGCCTTGGTATTATTTGCTAGCAATGACATCAAACAAAAACAGGATGGATGAAGGGGAAACAGTTGAGAGTTCTTGTTGGTTGAAAAGAATAAACTCAGTGGAGATGCAGACTTCTGCAAGAAGATGTGAAAGGAATGGGTGTCAGTAGATGGCCTTTGTTTTACCAGGGGAAGAAAGATCATTACATGGCTGTAAATGAGTGGAACAGCCAGCCCATAGGAGATAGGAGAAGACAGAGAGGATGCTGGTATTAATACGTTGCTGGCATCTTACGGACCTTTTACCTTGTGTCTTTCTCACAGGAATTCAATCTACAAGAGGTGCCAAAACACTGCAGAAGAGGGACAGGGCAGAGGGGATACCCCACACTCTTGAGCATGACTTACTTTGTCCTGGCTTCCCCCTCTGTGACAAGCTCAACCATTGCTGAGTCCTTCCATTTGTTGGGGAGGAAGAAAGGACACAGAGAAAGAGGTAGGGCTGCTAAAATAAAAGTTGGGCCTGGACTAGCATTCAGCAGATCACTAGCTCTCAGACTTTAGTCATTGCCACACTGATATTTTATAGCTTGATATTCAATGTGTGATTCTAGGAACAGCAGAAATGGCATTCCCTGGAAACTCTTCAGACACCTTAGGATGGACCTCAGATCTGCTGATACCAATTCTTCAGTTCCTTATGATCCCTGTGGAAATCATAAACAAGGTAATTTGAGAGGCACTGCATAGCAGAACTGAGCAAAAGATGCTACAAAGAAAGAAAGGAAGTCCTCACTGAGGTGGTCAGACAGGTATGCTCCTTTCTGCCTCTGGTTCCCTTTCACTTCCTCCACTGAAATCCTGCTGGTATACCAGATGTCCCCTGTATTCCTCAGCTTCCCTACATTAGATATGTATCTGCCTCACTGTGACCAAGCTCAATGTGATACTAGGAGGAAAAAAACTTCTATTATTCAATTAATGCAATATTTCATGCATTAAAGTATGAGAAGCTGATTGAACTCCACCGCCCCCACATGAATTGATACTTTAAAGGAAATTGTTGATCCAAATGGACTTCTGATTGGTATTCTATAGGAAAGAGTCACTTTCATCTGGGAAGGCTTCCAAGTATATCTAGTTACTGATCACTGCCAGCCACCACTAGCAGAACAATGGAAGATTCCAATGCATTCATGAACCAACAATGTTGTAATAAGGTGTTACATTGAATAATATTTATCTGAGTTTATATAACAGTGATGATAAAATGTTGACTGTCATTATATTACATATTATGTTTAACGTGGACATGGATGAAGAAGAGTATGATTTAAGATCAGGAAAGCAAAAGGAGAAAGCTGAGATAAAAATAAATAAATCATATACTTTATACTAAAAATAAACTTCAAGATGGTATTTACCTAGAATATCAGTGGTGAAATTAGTAAAGAAAGTCGTGCCCAGGTAGTTTGGCTATTTCTGAGTTTAGAAATTAGAAGCCAGTGCTGAAGCAGGTTCGACATTCAAGAGGACTTGTTGCTCTAGCAGAGGGCCTGAACTCAGATTCCAGCAGCCATGTCAAGTGTCTCCCATCTGTCCAGAAGCCCAGACCCAGGAACTTACCACTCTCTTCTGGCCTCAGTGGGCATCAGCATTCCCCCCTCATAGAAGCACACATAATTGAAGATAGACATTTTAAATCTTACAGGTTTCTAACTTGAATAGCAACTGTAGCATCTATAGCATTCTTGCCTGTTTAATCTGAGGGGGAGTTGTGCATGAGGAAGAAGAGATTTTTGTAGACATTTCCAAGACCAAAGAAGACACACCTTTTCTTCATGATATCCCAATGTTTAAATTGTCCCCAATGAACTTGAAGTAAAAGAAGCATTTCTTTCTAAGCACTCTTGTTGGGCAGATACACGGGTAAGTTTTAAGAGGAAAAAAATGAAACAGCTTCAAAGAAAGAATTTCATCCCAAAGTTCTTATTTTGGTTTGAACTTTGCATATGATTCCCCACCCCCATATAAACATTCCTTTTTTCCCATACATTATGTATTAATTTGTTGCCATTTTTAAATACTAAGATTGCATACATTCTGTAAAATATTTGTTCTGAAAGGAAAAATTCCATCCCCAGAGGTAATCATTCCTAAAGACCTCATGTATGAGCCCCCAGTTTTTCATATACAGATGTATAGATGAAATAAATTGACAGGTGATAGATATAGATAGATAGATAGATAGATAGATAGATAGATAGATAGATA
>LOEQ01002754.1:74836-89130 GCA_001685075.1 Bramus lutescens
CATCTCGGGGACCCTCTAGCCTGATGACCTAAGCCTCATCTCAGGGACCCTCTAGACTGATAACCTAAGCCCCATCTCGGGGACCCTTTGGAGGGAAGGAGAAAGCAACTTCTGCAAGTTGTCCTCTGACCTATACACACACACACACACACACACACACACACACACTTTAAAATAACGGTCTGTTCCCACCCTATCAATTATGCAGTAGTTGTGGGAGACTCCCTAACGAAGTGTTCCTTGTGTTGTTAAAAGTGGAAAAGTTGAACATAGCAGCTACGGCTTCAGCAGCACTGGGAGCAATAGTGGAACTTAATGAATATTAACCTTATATGCCATTTTATTCCCGAGGCCACATTGATTCCAGGGGCACTAAATTCCCTGCAGGAACATCATCCCCACTGGAGTGCTGTCTCTTCCTATGCAGCTGCTGCTGGTTAGCTGGATCTATCAGTTACCCTAGAGTTCCTGGGTTCTCCTTCTACCCATAGATGTATGAACTGTCATCCTATGCGGCAGCTGGAGAGGCCCAGTGCAGCTTAGAAATGGAGAGGAATTCAATGCAGATGGGCAAATTCTGATCTGCGAAATAGGGGCGGGGCGAGTGCCAGCTCATGCTCCATAAACTGCAGTGAAGTGCGGCACTTTCCTCCAACCTACCTGGAGAAGAGGCTCCACATTCCAGTGCCAGCACCTGCCAACAGCTGGCTGTGCCCCTGGCGATGTTGCAGAAGCTACGCCGTCCAGCACTGTCCCTTTATACCTCCTCTTCCCCATGATTTCAAACTGTGGTAAAATACATGCAGAACAAGCCTTACCATCTCAAACACAAGTAAAATTCACAGCCCAGGTGTTACATGGAATTCTATTGCCGTGCATCAGATCTCGCGAGCATTGTCCTCTTGGAAAGTTGAAACTGCACACCCATCAAATACAGTTTCCTTCACCCAAATCCTTGGCAAACCCTGGGCCTCTTGCTGTGTGTGAGATCTTGACTCTCATATGTAGGTCATGGGTATCTAGAAGTGGAGTAATGCATTTCCTATCCTTTGTGGCTGCCTATTTTCCTGACTTCATTAACCTGGGTTTGTAAATATCAAATGCATGAGTAGCACTTCAGTTATTCCTTTACCTAATCTCTACAGAACTCTGGCTAGAACCCAGTACCCTGTAGAACTTGCATATTATAGCTAGTTAATTGCTTCCTATTATAAGGCTCCCTTTTCAGCGATGTATCTTTTCCATATCACAGCTCTTGGAAACAGTACAGTAAACCAGCAATAAGAGCCTCAATAACGACAGTCAGTAATGGTGCTGGTGGTGACACTGATGTCAGCAGCAGCAGCCATGTGATAACAGCACTAACTCTCATTGTACTTTCTTAGCCAGACTCTAAACATTCTTTCTCTTAATCCGGACTGAAGCTAGTTAAGTCTCTATTGCTATCCATTTATCTGTCCACCTACACATCATATATTCAAATAGACATCCACACCACCAAGTCACTAGCAATTTTCAAGGCTAGTGAAGGACTTGGCTGAATCTGCCTAGGCTTAAACCTGTGCCTTTGCCCTCAGCCTGCTAGTTAGCCAGTTGTGTTATAATCTGCTTCTACCACAGACAGATAAATATGAGCCTTCTGTGGGCCAGGATTATTTTGCAGTTGCTTTATGTGCATCCTCAAGTTACTCCTAACCCCATAAAACAATTCTATAAAATGAAAAAGACCCATGCATAAAAGTCCCTATGATTTTCTGTAAGTATTGCAAGAAGGCAAAAACTGCCCACATATTTCATTAAATGAATAAAGCCAAAAATTTATGAAAGCATAATCCATATTTGCAAAATGAATTTGGCTTGGGAATATAAAGTAAGAAACACTCCTAATATCTGAGGGGCATTGTGACATTCATTTGGGGTTAAAATAATATACAATATCAATTCTTAACACTTCTCCAAGGTGCCAGGTGCCAGAATTATCAACCTGCACTAAACATGCCATCTGCTTTTCTTTGATCCTCTCCCTGTTGGAATTGGGCCTCTTCTTTGGTACTAGATAAGGTCTCCCTCCTGCATCTAATGCTGCTTGGGGCAGGTGGGTCACACTGCCTGGCTCAGTCTGAATTACCCACACATCTGAGTTTGACCTGCAACTATTTCAGTGTTTGTGTTAAGCTCTCTCAGGGAACGTCTTGGTTTCCATCCTAAGTAGCCTGTGTATCTTTTAGACTCACAAAGGATAGACAGGATGTAATGTACAGGAAGCCCCGAGCTCCCAAGTACTGAATTAGCATTCAGTATAGAACGCCATGGCATGCTGTTCAGTTTCTTCAGACTTGTTCAGCGATACCCCTTCAACTGACATGTTAAGATGTCTTAGCTTGCTTGTGTTTGTGCTGCGTAAGTACATCAGTCCCTTGTGCTGAGCAGCTGCTTCCTTCCCCGTTGTCTCCACCTCATGCCTTTCTACTTGACAACTCTGTGCAGAGCCACCCTTACACTATGTCTTTCCTCAGCCTAAGCAAGAAGACAGAATGGTTTCCTAAGTAGAAGCCATTTGCCTACTCAGTGATATCCATGGATTCCCTGTCTTCTCAATATACAAGTGTGCCCTCATCTTGGGCCAAACCCATGGCTGCCACGAGCTCTTCCATAAGCTCTTTGATATCTTCTTTCTCCATCTGTGTTGATCTTTTCTTGTGGCTAAAATGAAGCTTCCATTGGCTCACCCCCCAAAGGCTTACTAATTATTCAGAATCCTATTCGAAAGCTCCAGGTTCCACAGTGGTCTTTGATCTTCTTTGATTCCTTCCCTCATTGGATTGGGGTTCTTCTACAGATTAGATTAGACCTGCCACCCACATTACCTCATACCTTAGGAAAAGCTTCTCCCGAAAGAAAGGTGTGACATAGTTATCTCTTCCTCTTGTCTGGGCTATTACAAATAGCTGGTTTCATTGATTGTGCATTGAATGTAATTAGAGGCTTCAAGAGAGCTATCTCCAGGTCTTGTGGTATATAAAAGCTGCATTTTGAAGGAATCTTATGGCTACAAATGTAGTCTCATCTAGAAGGACAGACTGTCTGGATCAAATCCTGGCTCTCAAGCAGTCCTGTTATAAAACAGCCTTATCTGCACCTTACTTTATATCTCTCTGCTGCAGTTCTTCACCTATAAAATGGGGATAACACTGCCTCCCCTGCAGGGTTGTTATGAAACATGAAGGGTATGTATGTATGTGTCTAGTGCCTAACTCATTACTGGCACATGAAGAACAAAAATAGTAAAACTATGTCTCCAAGCTCTGGCTCCATGTTAAGGACACTGCAGATGCAGATTTGTGTGTGTGTGTGTGTGTGTGTGTGTGTGTGTGCTGATATGTAATAGTTAAGTATGCACACTATTTAAATGTTACAGTCTAATGACTAAGAAAAGATTCTAGGGTCCAGGCAGTGTCAAGGACTGGAAGCAGCTTCTTGTTTTGACTATGTTAGTGTTTGATTTCCCTCTGAGCAGAGGAGGCTCAGAGCAGGGGCCTCAGCTTTCAATCAGAAGTGCCTACGTGAATGACAAAGGCCTGCAGGTGCTGGGGCTAAAGTCTGCTGCTGTCTTAATTTCCCTAATCCCTACTCTGTATCTCCTCCTACTTTCCCCACACCATCAGTTTCTCAAGGCTGCAAGCACAACTTGCGATTGGTACAAAAGTCGATTTAAATCCTTTGAAAAAAAACCTGATGCGACTTTTGGTTGAATCTGATTCTCCAAACACCAGTAGCACCATGCTCATCATCCTGGGATATGAAAGAGAAAGGAGGTGATGTCTCTTCTCCCTCCAGAAACTAATTCATTTGGCGGACTCAGGCATGATAACAAGCAGCTGCGAAGCAATGGGCCAGATGCTGTAGCAGGAACACAAACAGTGTGCAGTGGTTACATTGACTGATTCTGCCCTGGGGACTGGACTTATGAAAACATCTCACAAATTAATAAACAATACTGGTCGATTTCAGTTTGCCACTTCCTGTCTTTAGTGTGTTTTGTACACGAGGCTGTTGCAAGAGCCTGTGGAATTGATGCTAAAGAGACCCTGAGCATCACACACTTGATCTGTTTGTTAAAGCCACACCCATACAGTTTGCTATGCTACAGCAAAATGCAAACAAATGTGATGAGGGATTCTTTTTTCTCTTCTGTTGTAGTTTTAAATGGCACAATTGGATCCCGAGTCAATACCTGCTGTTGGCAGAGCAGAACCTAGGACTCTTGTCTCCATTTGTCTCCCTTCCATCAGGTTTCAAAACATGACCTTTTCACTGTGACTGCCTCTGAGTACAGCCTCAAATCCTGGCGCTGCTCCAGAGGAACCTGGCAAACCACTCTTTTCTTCCAGGCTTCTTTCAAATCAGCTAGTCATTTGCAGGCTTGAATTGATGCTCCATCTCGCCTAGCTCTGTGCAAGCTATCTGGTCTTTAGAAACAAGCTCTGTCTCAGAAACGTTTTCTGTCGTCAAATGACAAATAGCCATCACTCTGACCTGTCGATAATCCCCCAGGACTCAGCTTGACAAGCAGAGAGAATGAAGTGGAAGAAAACTAGATGCTTGCCAGCATGACTGTCAAATGTCAGCTATTTGGGAGTTTATCCCCACATGAGATATTTCTTTTGTACTGGGGGACGACCACTGAGAGGCAAAACACACACACATGACAGCGTAATAAAATCACAGAAGACAACCCTATCATTACTGTTGCAGGAAATAAAGCGCTGATTAATGTCACCAAAGCACATGTCAGGAGGGATAATAATGATGAATACAAATGAATTTTCCCATCCTGGACAAAGAACTTAAGTACCACCTAAAACTGAGTAATAATTATATACAAATCACCGATGACAGTGCTGTCGCTAAGCATGTATTATGTTCTCGCATTTTCAAAGGGTTTGTTTTATATTTTTCTCTGAAATTTTTCTTAGAGTCTTCCCACTTGGACTCAAGTGACGCAAACAACAAAGCCGTGTGGTGAGCTCCTGCATTGCCTAGCGAGGCAAGTAAGGCCTGCTAAGGACAGGCATGGGATACCAGGCTCCCTCCACTACTAAGAGGTGCCAAGAGGACCAGAGCTGGGAAAAGATAGAGGTCACACGGCTGTCTAAATCCATGCTGGCTAGAAACAGCATTCTAGAAAACAGGTTTCATTTGTGGTTTTGGCGACTGGAAAGTGGGAAGAGTAAGAAATATAAACTAGTAGACACTGGAACCCAATCACTGGCCAGTAAGGAAGCTCCAGTTTGAATACATAAGATAGAAGAAGTTGGAATTCCATCATTTGGCTCCAGGCTGCGACCGTCACATGATTAATTAGCGCTCTTAATGCCGCTTGGCTATAACCCTGGCACACTCAAATCAGCCAACTGTGATCTCATGGTAACTCAAGGAAACTTAACAAATGATAGACACATGTTCCTAATGGTTACCACTTTCTTTGTGTGAATTCATCGACCAAAATTTAACCGCGACTTTTCAGTGATGGTCTAGTGTATAGCCAGAAGTTGAGAGTACAATGACAGGTGACAATTAAGAATGCCACAGCTGTAATGTCCTAGCTATGGATAAATTCTAGGAGATGATTATTAAATTTTAAAGCATTTAAAAAAGTGAAGGTTGAAGAAAGAAGTTAAATTTTCTTTCTTTTCTTGATCTTTTCTTCTGTTGCAATAAAGTAGAATAAAGGCACAAATGATGATATCATCACGATCATGCAAAGCCTGCATCCTCCTGCCTCAGCTGCTGAAAACATTGTTCCCCAAGAGAAGAAAGACTAGCTTGTGTAGTATAAAAACCTATACCAAGAGCAATATTCCTGATATCAGCCATGGCTTATTCTGTGTCTCCTTTGCTTCAGATGTGTCCTAAGGATTTCATGTGAACTCACGTCCATAACCCTTATAACATGTTATAAAGTAGTCTTTATTACATTTATTTGGTAGATAAAGCAATGGAGGAGTTTGAACCTTTTCTCATAAATTCTATTTCTTTGAAATTTCAGTCACTGCAGACCTAGAAAAGAAACTGCTCCTTCATCTCAATAATACATCACCTTCAGTGAAAATACCTTGATTTGGCCTTACTTATTGATCAGACAGATCCTTGGTCATAGCCTGTTCATCTGTTTGGTAGCAATAATTCTCAGAAACATGTAAAACTAAAAAGAGATTTCAGAGTCATTTAAGACAATGCACAGTTCTTGGATGGATTTATTTCTAGATCAGTAGCTCTTAACCTGTGGGTCTCAACCATCAGAGAACACATACTTTCCATAGTCTTAGGATCTGAGACACTGCTTAGTAGCAAAGTTACAGTTATGAAGTAGCAACAAAGTAAATTATGTTTGCGGTTCCTAAGACCACCAGAAATATGTTTTCTGATGGTTGCAAGCCACAGGTTGAGGACTGCTGCTCTGGTTCAACACCTGCAAAGCTTTATGGAGATTTCTTGATAGCAATCAACGAAGAATGATTCCTCCTTTATCACCCAAGATCTTCTTTAACAATGCTATTTAAATGAAAATGGGGTTTGCTCTGGTATCACAGACTTCCCTGTAAAGCAGTGAAGGAGGCTGTCCTCATGGTAAATTGAGTCATCTAATCCTCATTCCCATAGCCAACCTCTCTCTGCTTCAGCCTCCCCAGTATCTGCCTCTGGCTTCTCTACTACAGTGTTGTCCAAGTGAGAACACACAAGAAATATTGCACTTGTGAAACTTGAGTGGGATATTTGTGGAGTTCCTTCTGGACATGGGAGAAAAATTCACTTTCCTCATTCTATTTCATTGGAAGAAATAGGCACTGGTTTGGAAGAGACAGAAGGAGAAAAATTAAGACAGCAGAAAATGGGGGAATAGGAAGGAGGGGAAATGAGCATAAAATTTAGATGGATAGTTCATAGAAGACTTGATTTTGAGAATTCATGGACCACTGTTCTGCTACAGGATGAAAACTTCTTATCTAAAATCTGGGTGACCAGGAGCATTTTAAAGCCTGAAGTTTTTGGATTTGGAAATATTTGCATATACATAATGAGCTGTCTTGGAGATAAGACCCAAATGCAAACATGAAATTCATTTATATTTTTATATTTATACACATAGATTATCTTAGTTAGAGTTTCTATTGTTATGAAGAGATATCACGACCATGGCAACTCATTTAATTGGGGTGTCTACCATTTCCAGAGGTTCAGTTCATTGTCATCCTGGTGCAACATGGTGGCATGCAGGTAGACATGGTGCGTGAGGAACAACTGGGTGTCCTACATCTTAACTTGCAGGCAACAGGAAGCAGTCTGAGACATCGGATGTGGCTTGAACATATCTGAGACCTCAAAGCCTGCCTCCACAGTGACACACTTCCTCCAGCAAGGTTACATCCACTCCAACAAAACCACACTTCCAAATAGTACCATGATTTTCAGGGGCCATTTATTTCAAATCACATCATAGACTATAGTTAATTTTTATATAATAATTTTAGTGTGTTTATGTTTTGATATAACTATAAATCTGTGTTTACACACATATGTATATATGTGTATGTTTGTGTATGTACGTATATGTGCATTCACATACATACACAGACATCAGGACATCAGGTATGGAATTTTCTCTTTGTGGCACCAAGTTGGTTCTCAAAGAGTATAAGAGTTTGAACCACTTAGATGCTGGATGCTCAGCCTGAACTGTCACTCACCTTTTGTTGTTTCACTCTCATCATTCTCTGGAACACCTTGCATTTGGCTCCAGCTTTCCCCCTTAAACTACAGAAACACACCTAGAGGAAACACGTGCAACTTGTCCATAGACAGAGATCAAGTGCCTTCAGAGTAGTGCGGTCCAGGCTCACTTCATACTCAGAGGTAAATGATGACAACTTGAAATAAAATATCATCTAATGTACCTATACAGCAAGATGATGCTCTGTGTTGAGTTTCATGCACAAGCAAGCAAGTAGCTGAGATATTTGGGGAAGAGGGATGTCAAATGTCCTTGCTGGGATAAGAAATGCCCAGTCTCGGTTTCTAGGTTCATCTGGATTTGACATAAAAGCATAGCAAGGTTTATCAATCTATGAACAGGACCTCTCTTTCAAGAAGATGGCTAGAATTCCAGGAATGACCACAGTTATTAAACCATACTTCCTTGGCCTTTCGTTAGCATATGTCACATATAGCTTCTCTAAAGTGTTTATCACAATGTACTTACATTTGAATCACACCATTATGCTTCCCACCAACTGTGAGCTTCTTGGAAGCAGAGATCAGGTCTTGTTCAGCTAAGGACCTTTTGCTTTGTTGATTAGTTGGCGTATGTTTTAAGACAAAATCACACTATATAGCCTAATCTGGCCTCTAACTAGTGATTCTCCTGCCTCCACCTACCAACAGCTAGGATTACAGATGTGTATTCATTTATCTGGACTCAGCACTATTATTAAGCAGGTGTAGTTACTGGGCCCTTGGAATGGCTCTGCTTCAGAAGTCTTACTTTTAGGGAGATGCATTTAGAGTGCCCCAGAGGGGTTCTCTGGGTACTAGCAAGCCCCAGACTTACAGATCATCAATGTGGGGCTAAGAATGGTTAAAGTTTTCATTACGTTATGAATATGTTAAAGGTTTATTTGTGACTTCCATTTAAGGTTTGCCCAATTTGTTTTTCAAATGTCCATCCAGTCACATTCTCATTTAATAAGGATTGCAGATTACCTACTAAAGACTATCTACTACTAAGCAAACATTCACTATATGTGATGGTTTGAATAAAAATGGCCTGCATAGGCTCATATATTTGAATGCTCAGGGAGTGGTACTATCTGAAAAGATTGGGAGGTATAGTCTTGTTAGAATAGGTGTACCTTGTAGTAGCAGGTATGGCCTTGTAGGAGAAAGAATGTCACTGGGGGTGGGCTTTAGTGTCTCTCTCTTCCTGATGCCTTTGGATCCATATGTAGAACTCTCAAATGCCATGACTGCATACTGTCATGATGCCCAACAACAGACCAAACCCCTGATAATTTAAGCAAGTGCCAAGTAAATGTGTTCTTTTGAGTTGCTATGGTCATGATATTCCTTCGAAGCATTAGAACATTAACACTACATATGGTTAAAGGAGAAAAGAGAAGTCTTAGGAATCTCTTATTTTCTCTCTGCCACTACACATTTTTACCCATTAAAATAGACTTGGTTGTAGTTGGAGGCTGCCCTTTTGTTCCCAGCTGCCCAGACCTGAAATAATCACCAGAAACTGTATTAATTAAATCACTGCTTTGCCTATTAGCTCTAGCTTCTTATTGGCTAGCTTGAAGATCTTAAATTAACCAATTTCTATTAATTTGTTATCGCCATGCGGTTATGGCTTACTGGCAAGATTGTGGCTACATGGCTTCATGGCTACATGGCTTCTCATTGACCCCGCCTTCTTTTGCCCAGCATTTAGTTTAGTTTTGCACCTAGCTCTATTCTGCCAAGCCAATTGTTGAAACAGCTTTATTCATCAACCAACAAAAGCAACACATATACAGAAGGACTTCCCACACCACTTGGTTGTTTTTAAATTACCAGAGACTTAATCTATTTCTCAAACCATTTATACAAAAACTAAAATGTCTTCCAAGTGCACCAGACAGGATTAACTAAATGAAAGTTAAGTTCCATGACCAGGCAGTAGATCCACTGACCTAATTTCTGTGGTGATTAGCGAAAAAAATAAAAGAAAATTGTAGCACAGGTACAATTTGACAGGTCTATCCTTGAATAACAGTGGGTCAACAAAATAAGGTTTTTTTAATATAGGCAAAAATAAAATTACTATTTTAAGATTAACAATACCCTAAATCTATTTAATAATGAGTAGAGGGTAAAAATACAGTTTTATCCTTCATTAGAGGGAAGACATAACCATGATAGCAAACATACTCCCATTACATAAAGAATGTTGGTTTTTTTTAAATCAAATAGCATTAGGGAAAGTTGTGTGAATCAAGACTATGTCATGAGTCTTAAAGCTTCTGGGTGGAAAGATTGTATTAGTGAGAGGGGTGAAGGACACCAGAAGACCATGACCTACCGACATCAAGACTCATACAGGCTCACAGACTGAAATGGCTAGCACAAGGCCTGGAGGTAGCTGTCCCAGGCCCTCTGCATATGTTATGATTGGTAGCTTGGTGTTTTGTGGGACTCCTATCGGTGGGACCAGGTATATTTCTGACTCTTTTGCCTCCTCTTGGAACTCTTTTCTTCCTATTGGCCTTGCCTGTCCAGCCTTGATATGAGGCTTTTGCCTTGTCCTACTGCATCTTGCTTTATCCTGATTGGCTGTCGTCTCTTTTCTGAAGATGAGATGGAGGGGAGGGGGTGATCCTGGGGGGAGGGGAAGCTGGGGGGAATGGGAGGAGTGGAGAGAGGGAAAATTGCTTGGGATATATTGCATAAGAGAAGAATCTATTTTCAATAAAACAAACAAACAAAAACCACTTCTATTTCTTAAGGAACGAAATGGGCCCAAACAAAATCACCTAGCAACATAGAGCCCAAAAACAGGTCCCTGAACATATGTGAGTCAGCTTTTCTGTGAACTGGGCAACCCTTGAACAAAATCAATTATGGGCAATGCATAATCTAGAAAATGACTATGTATACATCCTTCACTAAAACTTTCCTGTGCTTCCAGGCAACAGAAGCAACATGGAGGTTTGAAGGTTAACCAGGCTGCTCTCTGTGCCTTTACCCCAGCTGTCTCCACCTGAGTAATCCTCTGGAGTACAAATGCTTTGATTAGGTTTATTCTGAAAATCCAAACATGTGCAGGTGTCCCTGTGTGTACACATGTGTGCATGTGGATGCCAGAGCACAGTCTTGGGTCTTAATCTTAGGATCTATCCTTGGCCTGGAGCTCAACAATTAGGCTAGATGAGTTGTTGTCCAGTGAGCCTCAAGGATCCTCCCATCTCCATGTCCCCAGTGCCTGGATTGCAAATATCTATTACCATACCCGGCCACTTTTATTTTTTTTCAACCTGGGTACTGACTTAGTCTTCTCCACAGCCCTTTAAATACTTTTTGTTCACCAAAATTAACTTTAAATTTCACATTTCTTTCTATAAAAGTATTTAGAGAAACACTTCAAGTTTCAAGATGCCAATCACCTCAGAGAGATAAGAAGAAAGGGGAGCGGTGTTTTTATAAGTACCTAAGAGCCAGGGACTAAAGGGACAGAAGAGACACAATGTTTTCATTATTTACACCCTCTATGCAGAGATGTTTGCAGTTATTTCAACAGGAAGGTCGGGGCAGGATTAAAGACACTGGTGTGTTCTGATACATCTAATTAGACAGCGAAAGTAGCAGCCTGCCTTCCATCACTGTTTCCGCATTCCCAGCAAGCAGCCGGCTCCATGTGGAAAAACAGCTTTAATCATTGTAACTGACCTTTGACAGAATTAATAGGCTACCAGGCGGGATTTCTCACTGTAGGCTGAAAAAACTGCAACTAACTCCAGCGAAAATGACATAATCATTGGAGCGAAAGACAGGCAAATCAGTTAGACATGAGCCAATTGAGATGGAGAGGCCCTGCCTGTCAGCTTGTCTCCCTTTGGCTTTGTCCCTGGACATGTAACATACATGTTTGGGTCCCAGAATGAGGTAATGCTTAATCCTGAGATAATAGCCCCGTTTTTCTCCTTTTTGAACAATACTGAGGTGCCTTGTTAAACCACCATAGCCTGCATCAGAGGAAAAGGGGAGGGTTAAGACTTGATCAAAGGCATCCTGTCATCCCGATACCCTGCATGTCTATAGAAGGTAGGATCAATTCGCTTCAGCAATGAGTAATAACCTCTTTGTCCTTGAAGAAACACTTTGAGAAATGCCAGAGTCACGGAACTATACAACCAACGACACTGATTAAATGCTCTATTTGCCATATATTTTATTGGAGGTGGAGGTGAGGCAGCTAGTTAATATTGCTGTGGGGGGGGGCATGGAGAGGCCAGGCAGTGCATCTTCCCTTAGAAAACGCTGCTCAAACTTCGCACTTCCTGTGAGCTTCACTGCAGTGTGTATTTTATGTAATCTGGTTTAGCAGACACCCTCTGCCCCAGATTACCCCTTTACAATCAGTCCTGTTGTGGGCTCTCCACCTACTAACGCGTGGTCACGTGAACAGCCACATACTACTGAAGAGGCTGGATCTCATTCCCTCACCAGTGGCTGCCATGGCAATAAGGACTAGAAATGGCCACATGGATGGTGCATCTAAGGGAACTGAGGAAGCCAATGAGGGAAGAATTTGTGTGACCCAGTGGACTGGCCAACAGGCCTAGAGTGGGAAAGCCATAGGGGTGTGCTTTCTTTTCAGCTTCCTCTGACATTCCCAAGGGACTTGAAGGGAGTTCCCTTCTATGCTCTTGTTAGTATAGAAGAGCACACTGTGGAAAACTAGCCTGTAGGCTACAATGTTTATATTATATTTAACATTCTGTCCTTGCTTAATGATACAAGGCCATTTCACTGTTAGAGCATGGGGAAGAATGCTTGCATCAAACTCTGTGCTCTGGTTTCCATGTCCATGCACACTTGCACGCATGCTCATCTCCACACACAAGCACATGTGCACACACATGCATGCATGCACACACATACACCATGCTAATTTTTTTTATTTTAAAAATCACTAACCTCACTAACAGGGAAAGGAGTGGTTCCCAGATTTTGATGCACATTTGAGAAACTTGGAAATCTTTTTAAAAATTACTCCAAGTCTACCAATTCAGACTCTCTGAGTAGATGACCTAGATTTCAAAGCCCTGGGTAACTGCAGTATGTTGTAACTTTTGAAAAGCCAGTGGCATGAAATTCTGCAACTACCTGAGGGCATGAGGCTCTCCCATAGCTGTCCTTGAAGGGCGGTTTCCTGGACCACAGCTCCAGTTTCTGGCTCAGTCTGTTTGGACTGCTATTCCTAACAAGCTCCTGGGTGATGCTGAGAAGGTAGAGGAGCCAACAGGAAGCACACAGGATCATGCTTGCATCAGCTGTGTTCAGCGGAAGGAAGGACTCTAACTGGAAAGCCTTTTTTTTTATTTTTGCTATTCTGAAGACGTCTTCCTTGAATCACCGTCACCAAGGTCCCCTGGTCTCACCTTCAGATGTACCAGGTCAGGGTCACAACAGATGAGGGGATCCTGTTGCTAGCCCCTCCACCCCAGGATTCTGCTCTCAAAAGTACGAGAACCACGGCTTTGCCTTCTCTTCGTCTGGGTTTTCCGCAGTTTTCAACTCTCCTAACCAAAATGATTCAGACAAAAGGAAAGCAGAAAGACTACTGTGCCTCTCCCTGAGAAGTGAGGACTACATTGCCCACAGAGATGGCTCTGTAGTACATTATCCTGTGGCCAGGGGCCAGGGACACAGGTGGCATTTTCAGATAACAGAGTCATCAGTCAATTCAGTTGTTGAAAGTCTCCAGTGTTCTGCTCACACAACCCTTAGTAGCTGCAGTACTGTGCAAATATATCTCCCTTTCTAGAAAGTTCACTGTAGCACACAGTAGGTGGTTTTTTTAATAAAATATGCTTTTATGTATTTAGGGCTGTTCTAACTCCCATTATTGGGTCCACCAAAAGAAATAAAAGAGAACGCTTCTTTTATATTTTTGCTTGTACTTGGGTTTAACAAATGGACAGTTAATGCTAAAATATTTAATATGCTTATAATTTTTAAATTATTTTGGTAATTGCCTTGAAGGATGGCTTACAGCTATTCAAATATGAAATTGCACCCCAATTATGCCACGCACTAGCTATTGGCTTTAGGAGAAATTATATAGTCACTGGTGCCTTTATTTCCTCTAGTGTAAAGTATGGATAATGATGATCCCCAGCTCATGGGAATAAACTCACACAGACAAACACTCAGCTCAGTGCCTTCTATAAAGGGGAGCTTTTGTCTCACCGTTAGTGGACATTTAGTCAATGCTAAAGAATATAATAAATGAATTAACAATGAACCAAGGAGTCATTAAGAAAGGGAAGCCGTTCTACCATTTTTCAAAGTCTTGAGTTGTTATCCAGTGTCTAAAAGTTAAATTTTGTGGTTACAGAGTGGGGTTCACTGTAAGTGTGAGCTAGAATTATTGGGCTGTTACTGCCTTAGCTCTGTTCAATTGTCCTGGATTTGTTCTTCCTCCCTCCCTCCTCCTCTTCCTTCCTTCCTTCCTTCCTTCCTTCCTTCCTTCC
>LOEQ01002754.1:97963-108182 GCA_001685075.1 Bramus lutescens
CCATGTCCCACACCCTTTCCCATCCTGAGGCCATGTCCCACACCCTTTCCCATCCTGAAGCCATGTCTCACAACCTTTCCCATCCTACGTCCTCTTCACTTCTGCCATCGAGTGATGAGGGTTAGTGTCCTCAGCCCAGAATCTTCTAAACTTTTGTGATTTGATGATCAGAAAACGATAAAAGTGAGTTTTCAGGTCAGATCAAAGTGTCTCCCGTTTCTACCTGGCCTCCTTAGACTTCTCACTCTTGAAGAACAGCTACAATTTTTTGAGGGATCCCAAATGAAAAGAAGGCACATGTAGAGATGCTATGTGGTAGTTGAGGGATGTCTAAGACAGTAACCCTAGGTCCTAGACCTCAGTGGGAGCTGACCTGCTACCTCTGGGGAGCTCTAGCTGAACCTTTGGCTCACAAAACTCAAGGCCATGATAAAGCAGCTATTCACCAGTGGGGGTTTATTACCCAGCAATAAAAGCAGAGATAATATGGTATTAAATATTTGATCTCTAGCAAGATTTATAAAGCATACGTATTTTTAAAATCATATGTTATTTTGGCAAATTATAAAGCAAAATCAATGCCAGTGGGCAGGTTCCTCCTTCAAAAGAGTAGTTTAACTACTTATGTGGCATAATCAAGTAGCTCTTGCTTTGGATGGCCTCCTGCTATCAAACCTTTTAAATGCTCTATCAGGGGGCATCTGGGCTCCTCTACCACATCACACAGAGGAAGCTGTCAGATTTGTTTATCTCTCTCCTCTTATTCAATCTAAAACTTTATTTGCAATTGGTAGGAATTGGAAAAGAAGGAAGAACACATAATTTATCATACAGACTAGGATAAGTTTTAAAAACAGCTTTGTCGAGAGAGTTTACAGACCATGAGATTTGCCTGTGGGGAGTATATCCTCCTAGCACAATCAAAAGGAATCAGAAACCAATGTAATCTAACATCAGAACTTTTCAGTTCCATCTAGCCCAGAACAATTTGAAAATTAAAGGGCACTAGTAAGAGCCACACAGGACAATAGGCATAATTCTGCCCAACCCTGAGCAAATCATAGTGTACCATCACTTGAGGTACAAGTTACTTGTAGGATACCTGTATAACATAATCCAGCATAGGTTTCTACTTGAAAAACTGGTTTTAAAACAGGTGATCAGAAGCAGTATGCTCATTGAAGCCTTCCAGGGTTAAAGGAGCGATGGGTAAACTGGTCTTCTCCATTAGAGTCATATATAGATACCCACTGTGGACAACAGTACCATTCCCACATTCACAGCCAACAGACAACCACCTGCTTGCTAATCTTATTAATACAGATTTCAAAAACATGCAAAAGTAATCTCATGTCACATCAAATGGTAGTTTACCTCTAGTAGGAATCAGGGACTAATATGAGCATTTTGGGAATTTTGAGGTGTTGCTGAGGTCCTGACCCTTGGTGTGGATGCCGATTGTACAGGCAGATTCGTGTCTAATAGACTGATCAAGTGGTACATTAGAAGTCATGTGCTTTTCTATCTGAGCACTGGGTAAAATTTGCACTTGATAGAAGGAGATGAAGAGTCTGAATCAAGCAGGGTTTTCAAACCCATGAACAGGGGAAGTAATTAAGAGCAGTTAGTGTTCACAAGGTAAAAGGTAAGTGTTAATTCCTTCTTAGCACTTATCCCTGGAATTAGCTGAGGAAAATTCCTAGAGAGATAGAGGTGGGAAAGAAAAGAGATCACTCTCCCACACAGAGGAGTGTCTAAGTAAAGACTGAAATAATTACCTGTCAGTTACAATCAGTAAAGGCTTTTGTTGCAGTGTGTATGGGTAAATGCTTCAGCTGACCCTGAGTCCATTTTAGGAATAATTCTAGGTCATCTGATGAATTCCTTTCATTCCAGTCAGGAATTAAGGTGTGGAAAGCTGATACTATTAGCCATAAAGTGCATAGCTAATTAATATTTAAGCTGGAATCAGAAAGAAGGCATCTCGACTCACAGCATATCTCTCCTGTTCGCAATGGTGGTTTCTCTTCCTGCTCACCAAGAAGCACTCTCCTCAATCAAGGCATCCTTATTGATCTCACCCGATGTCCACATGGGACCACAAGTCATGCACACTGTACAGAGGTAGAAACTAGAGATGCTCAGAAAAATTGACATACTTTGACAAGGTTAAAAATCAATGAAGTAGAGGTGCCAGCATTCCAATTAAGTGCCCACTCTAGAGTCTAATATTTGTAACCAAGGGGCAATACCCCTCTCCTCCTTCCACTCAATACTGTGTTGCTGTTTCAAAGCTAGAGAGCAAACAAACACATAAATGTTATTTCTCGGCTATTAAAATATCATGAAAAGAAAAAATTGAGTCATCTATTTCTACGTTATTATCTGGTTGGTCTCATTTATATCAGAGGAAAAGTCATACATTAGGACAAGGCTCTTTTGTGCGAGTGGCAGCCTCTTTCTCCTTTTGGTAGCAACGAGTCAGTGAGAGCCTGTGTATAGAAGTCCAGAAGTGACACAGTGCTCAGAGAGATATCCTTGCAGATGGTTCCTCTTTTAGTGATGGACTTCTATCTCCTTGGCAACCTGTAACAACAGGGTTAAAGATTCATGGCCAACACATCAATTTCACATTTTTCTTCCTAATATCCATGAATATTTAAGAGCAGGTTTTGCAAATGGAGTCTAAATAACCACTTGTGCCCTGAAGTACTGAAAAAAAAAAACAGGTTTTTTTTTCTCTTCAATACAAACATAATAAAAATACTCTCAAAGAAGGAATGTTCTATTTGGCAAAGCGCAACCCATTTTAGGGCTTGATTTTTCTCATATTCTTTCTGAATATCTAATCCTAAGAACTGAGACATTCAGGATGTTTTTGCATATTGGTAAGGCATCACAGAGTAGGATTTTTTTCAATTTAATTCATAATATATGAATACCAAAGTTAACAGAACAGTGGGACAACAATGATATTTATTTTCCATATAGTTCTTACAATTCTGAAGTTCTGATATATGAACAGGAATAGTGTAATAAAAGGGAAATTATAAGGTGAAGCCTCAATTTAAATCAATATTTCCTCTAGTTTATTTTTCTTTAGAGTGTGTGTGTGTGTGTGTGTGTGTGTGTGTGTGTGTGTGTGTAGGCCAGTGATCAACTTTAGGCATGATTTTTCAGGACCTATATCCACCTTGTCTTTTGAGACAAGATTTCTCACTGGGAGTTGGGTCTCAGAGATTAGGCTAGACTGACCAGGCAATCCTCCTGTCTCTGCTTCCTCAGTACCCAATGCTGTGATTTCAAATACAGCCTTCCATGTCATTGCTAGAGGTAAAACTAATATTAAAAATTCTCGAGTGGCAGTGCTTTACTGACCAAACTATCTCCCCAGTCTTATCTAGTTTAGCTTTTAAGTAAATAGACAATAGTTAATATTAAAAGTGAGTTGAGCATAAGTAATCATTTTTGTGTAACTGTACTCTAAGGAAGATAACTATATGACTTATTTCCAATATTGCAATCATCACAAATTTATAAAACCCACTGACCTACAAAAGATACATGCCCATGAGTTTATACTTTCATCAAATAACACTGATCACGTAAAGTGTACAAAGTATTAGATGTGCATCATCTCATGCTTCATCGTCACCACGTCCTGGGATGGACATGATTTTGCTTCTCCTTTCAGACATGATGCCACCATGAGTCAGCGATGAAGTCAGGCAACTAGGAGTGGCTGAGATAACAACAAAGTCAAATTCATTCCCTCCAGTGTCCATGCTCATAATGACAGCACACTACACCGAGGTCAGACCTCAGCCCTTTCTATTACAATCAGCACATAATAAATACCAGAGGTACTTAACACTGTGGTCCATTTGGCTATATTCCTTCTCTAGCATCAGCAACAGTGGTCACAAGAAAGATGCATTACTGCTTTCAGGAAAAAAGAAATTTCCTACTTGGGTCTCAACCTTGCTTTTAAAACCCACATAAAACCAATTTAGGCTGCATATAGTAGCACCCCCCAAACTCTCTGTTAGTACATTCTGTTCTTTCATTCACATTACAGTTACCTTTCCCAAGCATGGTAGTGCTAGCTTGCCCACATCACCCTGAAGCAAAGGGCAGAGTAGAAGAGACTGCCTACGCCACATTCTGGCTCTTTGCTATCACACTTAAGGCTTGGCTTTTCCTCACTTATTTATTTATTTATTTATTTATTCATTTATTTATTTATTTATTTATTAGCTGATCATGTACTAGGAATTAAAACCCGAGTTTTTGCATAAAAAGGCAAATGTTCTGAAACTGATCCACATCACCAGTCCCGAAGACTGATTTTCACACTAATTTTCTAACTCTTGTAATGGACACTGGCCATTCAATACCCTAAGTAAGCAGAGGTGTCAATCAATCTCCAAATAATGAGCTAGACCTGGCATGGGAAGAGGAAGAGGAAACAGAAGCGGCTAGAGGAGAAAGAAGGTTAATGGGGAGGCATCTCTCCCAAACTCATGCTGTCAATATCTTGTGGGTGTAGGTGGGGCTGAGTCAGCCCCGAAGCTGTGAGTAGGGGAGAGCTGTCCCCACCACGCATCTGTCGAGTGGGAGCATGGACAGGGGTGAGATGATCCTCCCCACCGCTCATCAGCACCCGAGGCAGGTAGGTGGTGTAGGAGGTCCTTCAGCATTTGTGTTGCTTTCATTGGTTAATCAATAAAGAAACTGCTTGGCCTGATAGAGCAGAACTTAGATAGGCGGAGAAGACAGAACTGTATTCTGGGAGGAAGAAACAGCAAATCGAGCCAAGCCTCCATGAAGCTGCCATGTCAGACACGCTGAATCTTTCCCAGTAAGCCACGATCTTGTGGTGACATACAGATTATTAGAAATGGGTTGAATCAAGCTGTGGGAGTTAGCCAATAAAAGGCTAGAGCTTATGGCCCAAGCAATAATTTAATTAATACAGATTTCTGTGTGGTTATTTCGGGGATTAAGCTAGCCGGGTGGCGGGACCTTACTACAGGTGGGAGAGCTGGCCCTGAAGTCGTCAGAGTGGGAGAGCTGTCACTGTCCCTCATCAGCTGCAGCACGCAGGAAAGTGACCCCTACGCCTCACCTGGGCAACACAGTAGAGCTGGTCCCGAAGGTGTAGATGTGGGAGAACAAACCCAGAGGACAAGAAAGCAGAACTGGACCCACCCCTTGCTCATCAGGGCAATGCAGGAGAGCGCACCCTGGTGGTAAAGACAAGCAACTGCTGGCAGGTTGACCAACCGGGCAGCTGCCCAGGTCCAGAACCAGGGCTATGAGTTGAACCACCAGCCAGCCAGCCCATGTTTGATCTGCTGGAGCACATGAAGGGACCCATCCTGCAGACCCAAAGCTGAAGGATCTACACACACAGGGTAACAAGAGGATAACCAAGAGGAGTCCCAGTGGGGGCCCAGCATCAGCAGTGTAGCAGAAACCAGAGGTCTCAAACCAGAACAATGACTCCTTGCAATGAACACTTACACGTAAAGACACATGAATAAAAGGGTTTACCACGTGACTCTGTGTTTCGCCACAGCTTCCATGATGACGCTGATTTTTCTTTTTCTTCTTTCCCCTTTTCTCCTCTAATTTTATTTATTTGCTGAGAATGTTGCACGAGCAGGGGCAGAAGGAGGAATGTGTGGGACAGAGAGGCAAGAGGAGAAAGACACAACAGAAGAAAAAGGAAGGTCAAAAAAGAAAGAAGAAAGAAGGTCAAAGTGGCAGGAATACTTCTACCAAACAAGGCTGCGTGTAACCCAGGATAAAGTAGTTTTGGATCTATAAAATTAACAAAATTGAGAAAGGCTGAACCAGTCCAAAACTCTTTCATGTTCATCCCCTAAACCCTTTGTTCAGAGATCCATTAGGGTTAGTAAGCAACACCAGACATATCATTGAGTCTCAGTGTCTCAGAATACTAGATAACCAATGTATCATGCATGAGTGCTTAAAAACATTTTTAAAAGATTCATCCATCCATCCATCCATTCATTAGTTTATGTATCTGTGTGTTCCTGTGTGAGTCAGTATGCATCAATGCATTTGGGTGTCTCACAAGGCCAAAAGGGAACCAGAGTGGCATGTTGGATCTCCTAGAACTGAAAATATAGGCAGCTGTGAGTCTTCTGGTGTGAGTTCTGGAAACTTGGTTTGCTGCAGGCAAAAGCATGTGATGTCACCCTCTGAGTCACCTATCCTGCTCCATCTTAAGTGCCTTGAAAGAAGAAACCCATTTGGTTTAGTGAGAGGCACTAGAACCAGTTCACACTGAATCAGAGAGAAGAAAACTGCACCAAGATCTGACAAATGATTTGTGGTTTTGGAATTGACCACACACAATTTAATTTCATCGCAAAGCAATCCAACAATTCTATTTTCTCTCTGAGAATGCTAGAACTGACCCCCCAGGTCTAATCTTTTAGATACTTAAAATGGGGTGGTGGCATAATAAGCCATCAACAAGCAAGCTGCCATAAAACTGTGACTACAGCTTATTAGGTTTAATTTTATGCATGAGTGACCTTGGACACCTAGTATTTGACCCCTAAATGGCCCCAGCTGATCCCAATTGCTATCTGTGTGTGCGTGCGCGTGCACGCACACATACACACGCGCGCACACACACAAACCTGTATTTTCTACAAGCTAACACATTAATAAGGCTTTGTTTTCATGCTGAAAGTCAGTTCACACAGATTACTACTGACTGTAGTCCTAAGGATGTGTTCTGCTAATACTGGTCACAATAAAAATGCTTGTAAGACATTTTTTTCTGTTCAGGACACACATGAATTGCAAAACTATAGTTTACCCTTTGTTACTGATTCCAAACAATCATTTTATGCAACATCTTTTGTTGAGGAATACGGTTGCCTTCCCAAAAAAATAATGCACATCATCACGTTCATCTTTAGGTCCATCTCTAGATCTAGATATGCATGTCACTGCCCAAACTCATGGTAAAAATTTGTTTTAAGTCAACATTATTAACAAGTGAGGCTTTGGTGTTGAGAGTACAAGCAAACCTCATGAACTGGATTAGTGTCTTCCTAAAAGGAGCTCCTTGAGAGCTGCCTGCAACTTTCTTCCCGCAAGCTGTTCACATGAAGTCGTAGATGTCACCCAGGAGAAACAGATCCCTGGCAGATTCCAAGTCGGTGGGGACCTTGATTTTAGACTTTTAGCCTCCAGAACAGTGAGAACTTTCTGCTCTTTACAAGATGCAATCAGTGGGATTTTGTTATTACAGCTTACGTGGATTCAAAAAGCCAAAAAGACATGGTGGCCTATATGAATTAGACTCAGTAGGGCCATAAAGCAGAGAGACGGGTGCAAGTAGTTCATATGATTTTGTTATCTGCTCTAGATAATTTCTCCAAGACTCAGGGACAGGTGACCAGAAGTCATGAAGCTGGGTCACTGCTACGGTCCCCTCTTCTAGCCACAGGGATCACCATAAAGCTCAGTGAATAGAATGCATTCTAACACTAGATAGAAACAAGAGTTGGGAACCACAACAGAATTATGTGGAACCTGAAAAGATTATCCTGTGACTTCTTTCTTAAAGAAATGCATATATTAATATAAGTATACAATATAAATATATTAATGTAATATGTAAATATATTATATATATTTCTCCTGAAGCCAGTTTTAGTTATAAATTTATGTAACTTTTTATGTAACTTTTCATGTAGAGTCTGGACAGGAAGAGAAGAATCCAGTCTGATGAAATTTTATGTCCATTAAGTTACTGTTGTTGAATGATGGTATTTACTATGGATGTGGTAAGCAGTCTTATGTGACTTAATGCCTCTCACCTCCTAATGTTCCCACCATGGTACTACCCATTCTCCTGATGAAGACTAAACACCATGGCTCCTCTAAAGAAGAGAAAGTAAGAGGAATGGAGAGCTACTTCCATGACAACAATGCCAAGAGAATCTTATTTTGTCTCATATAACATTCTGGCTCTCAGGGAAGCCAGCAGCCTTTTTTGACTTGCTTAAAAGAGAGGGCCATGGAAAATGAAAATAAAAACAAAGGTTGGTGTTTCCAGCCAGTGGCCAGCAAAACTTCAAGGCATATTTGTGACCATATTAGCGTGCTTGTACAGGTGCCTCCGCCTCTAGAAAGTAACAGGTACTGACTACAGTTTGTACCTTATTGCAGAAACAGCATGCGTCCAAGGAACAGACTAAACTGCCCTGAAATTCTTGGTGCACAGAAATTATGAGAAAAGAAATGATTGTTATTTGAAGCTGGTAAGTATGGGTAATTTTTTAAAACATGTTTGTTTCAAAATATCTTTTTATAGAAATACATTTGGTCATATTCATCCTCCTCCCCCAGGTCTTCCCAGATCCTCCATACACCTCTATCTACCCAAGCTTTTGCTCCCCCTCAAAAAAGAAAGATGAAAATCAAAGCAAACCAAAAAGACAATAAGACAAAAATATACCCAAAACAAAGCACAATTAAAAGTCCACATAAAAACAAAACAAAATAAACAAACAAAAACTGTGGAGCCCATTTGTGTTGGCAGGCATGGAGCCAGACTGGAAGTATAGTTGCCATGTTCAGGGTGCCACTACACTAGAGAAGACTCATTCTCCCTTCTAAGGAGTTATCAACTGCAAATAACTTCTTGGTGAGTGCTAGGACTTTGTGTCTACCTCCCCTTCTCGACGCTGGGGTTTTATCTAGTTTGAACCTGTACAAACTTTGGTCAAGCGGTCCCGGTCTCAGTGAGCTCACGTGGGTATCAGTCCTGTTGTGCAGACCCTGGGCATGCGGTCCTGGTCTCGGTGGGCTCATGTGTGTATCAGTCCTGTTGTGTTTTGAAGATGCAGTTTCCTTGGAGTCATCACCACCTGTGACTCTTACAGTCTTTCCTCCTCCTCTTCCACATTCTGAGTCTTAGGGGGAAGAGTTTGATAAAGACATCCCAAAAGATAACTAATAGGATGCAACTAACCTCAAGTAGATCTAACAATAAAATATTCATCCTTGGACACTTTGGTCCATTTTATAGGATGACATCCTGTTTATTTTAAAGACTTTCATATGCAGTTCTAATATTGAAATTTGCAACATAATTCAATTTGGTTCAGAACATACATTATTGAAGCTGCAGAAGTAAGATTCATTGGGATCCCTACTTCTCATGATGTATTGCCCTGCCCAGCCTTAATACAAGTGGGGGTGCTTAGTCCCACTGCAACTTGATATGCCATGCTTTCTTGATAGCCATGTATAATGATTTGAAAGAAAATGGCCCCCAAAGGGAGGGGGTATCATTAGGAGGTGTGGCATTTTGGAGGGGGGAGTGTGTCACTGTGGGGATGGGCTTTGAGGTCTCCTTTTCTCAAGGGTCCCTCGGTATGACAGTTGACATCTGTTGCCTTCAAGATGTAGCACTCTCAGCTCCAGCACCATGTGTGCCTGCACGCCACCATGCTCCCCTTCATGATTATAATGGACTGGACCTCTGAAACTAAGCAAGCCACCCTCAATTGAATGTTTCCTTCATAAGAGTTGCTGGTCATGGTGTCTCCTCACATCAACAGTGAACCCTAAAACACCATGGGAGGCCTGCCCTTTTCTGAATAGAAATGGAGGAGTGAATGGGGAGTAATAGAGAAGTGGGGAGGGGAGGAGGATGGAATCAGGATGCAAAATGAATGAATGAATGAATGAATGAATGAATAAGATTCTCTAGGATAGATTGAGGGTTCAAATTCCACTCCATTTTGACCAAGCTATTTCATGAACATGCATGTACTAAGTCCTCACTGTGCTTCAGGCACAGTGACTAAAGAGAAGAATCAGCCTGTTGTTGCAATTGGCTTGAAATCCATTTGAGAGACAAGAAAACCCATAAGCATCTGGAAGCTGGTGAATCAAAATAAGAGCCTCTTTCTCATTAGGTAGGTGGCACTAGTTGCACTGTTTAATTTCCCCAAGCTTTGGCATCCCCATCCAATGACATTACGCTTATGGACTAGATGAAAGGAGCTGTCATCTGAAGAGGGAGGAGTTTTCAGTGTCTTCCCCCTGTAGGAAATGGCTGAACAGGAAAAGGAGAGGGAAAGAGGGAGAGAGAAAGAGAGAGCGGGAGAGAGAGAGAGAGAGAGAGAGAGAGAGAATGTGCAGTGTGCATGTTTGTTTG
>LOEQ01002754.1:108192-138529 GCA_001685075.1 Bramus lutescens
AGAGAGAGAGAGAGAGAGAGAGAGAGATGCCATGACAGCAGCTGACTGACTTCTAGGAGAACTACTAAAGGAAAATGTGTACTAAAGTGGTGTGACATTCTAAAATCAAAAAAACTATGATTACCGTCATACTCATCCCCAAACCTACACTAAGCAGGCTTTGGTACTGCAATAGAGAAGAAGCAAGTGATGTTTCATTTGCTGTTTACTGGCTGAAGGGGAAAGATTTCCTCTATTGACTTAAACATTCCCTGAAATTTGAACTCTGAAGGTAACTGTTTCTGTTACACCTTTTAAGACGTGCAAGCAGAATGGGTTCTCTGAACGGAAATGAACCTTTGACTCACCCATATGAATATACTCCTTGCCAGAGAGTTGTGGCATTTGTAGAAAAATTGCATTAGGATTGCAAGGACATGACAACCCTAAGTGTTTTGGTCAATTAATAACTTTTGAAACAGCAAAGACCATGCTCTGTGAAAAGAGGATTTTCTTTGGCAGTTAAGTTTGAACAGTGTTTAAAGCCACTATTTTAAATCAATTAAAGGTTCTTTCTACATCTACTGCCTCCTTGACTGCTTCCTCTGATATTCGTGGTGAAACATACAGTTAATAATTTGTGATCACTGAAAATACTTTATTTTTTATATTTTCAATATGTCACTGTACTTCAACTCAATATTCCAGTCCAAATAGTAGATCTCTTAATAAAACACACAAATAAAAGTAATTAACTTCCCTTTAGAGCAAAGATATCAACAATATGCTGCTGTGGACTAAACAATCAATTATTATTGAATTCCAGGCACCAGGCTAATATTTCTCGCTATGCAGGTCCTTGAGACTCAAGCTGCTCTTTTGCTTTTAACGAACAAGGTCAAAATCATGAATTGAAATACCGTGACTCTGATAGCACACTTTACACCTCAGGAAAAAAATGACTCATGGCACTGTGAACTGCTAAGTATCTTTCCAGTGGGCCTAAATATTAATAGACACATCAAAGATGAAGATAGATCTATCCCTTGTAATCAAGCCTTATTCTAGTTGTCTATACTTTGGTGTGACATAAAATATAATTAAAAGATTTATTAAGATCTAACTCTGGGCTAGGCTTGGCTCAGAGGGAATACAAAGTATAATTAGAGAAAGTAGAACAACCTGAAATAGAATAATTTAGAGGATATAGGGCAAGGAATGAATTTGAAAGGCCTAGTTTGTCCAAATTCAATCAGGTGATGCCTTCCACTTCAAAAGACGTGGAGAGAACACATGTAGACTACAGACAAAGTCTTTAGTTTAGTGTGGGACACATTGAAATCTGAGATGATGGAACACCCAGAGATGGTCAGAAACACAGAATGTGAGCTCAGTTGTGGTGTCCAGGCTGAAATGAAGAAAAGGAGATTGGCCTGAATTTCAGAGCAGCGCAAGAGTAAACATGGGAGGAGATTCGGGCAGTGATCAGAGAAGAGAAGAACCATGGAACAGGAGAGGAACAGATGTAAGACGGGAAAGAGTAAAGATCAAAGTGATGCACCACCTTCATTTGGTAGAGAAATGTGAAGACATCAAGGAAGGCTTCAATATCACTAAACTCAGAATCAGGGCACGCTGGTGGTCTTTGCTGGAAGACTTTTGATGGAATGGTAGCTAGGGGATATAGAGAGTCATAGTAAACATTCAATCATTTGAATATTACCTGGGAACAATAATTGAGTGCTGGAAATTAGAAAGTAAGAGCCACGCATTTGGAACATTAAGAAAATGAGAAGAGAGAAAGTATGAATTTTGAATAATGAGAACCCAGGAGTATATCTTCAGCTGAGAATTTGTGGAGCAAGAGGAGGAGAAGAAAGCTGCATTTTGGGAAAAGAAAAAACTGCAAGTAGAGATAAAGACAGAAGATTGGTGGCCAGGTTTGAGAGGCCAGATAAGGCTGGAACGCATAAGTTTGTCACACAGCTAACCACAGCTACACAGCCCTTTCCTTCCCACAACATCAGTAACATGAATGGAGGTGTGAAGACCACAGAATGTCAGCTGGAGCAAAGAGTGAAGGTTGGCAATCTGTGAGGCTAAAGTATCAGGGGAGACAGATAGTTGTGGGACCTGGTGAAATCAGGGAAACAGATGCCCAAAGAAAAAAAAGCAAAGACATTTTTGACAT
This sequence comes from Bramus lutescens, assembly GCA_001685075.1. Lineage (NCBI taxonomy): Eukaryota > Metazoa > Chordata > Mammalia > Rodentia > Cricetidae > Bramus > Bramus lutescens. The sequence continues at coordinate 110,363 of LOEQ01002754.1, forward strand.
ACAGAGAGGGTGGATGAGGTTGGAAGAATTAATTCAACATCAATGGTTAGAAAAATGTAGGAAAATAGGATATGTGAAGGAAAGAACCAAACAAAATTCGGAGCCATTTAGTGTCTTAACAGACTGATTCTCCAAAGAGATAAGGAAAGAGATACATGTTAAATATTCCAAGTCACACCAATAATTTCTAAAGCTAGCTGTCGTATCTGAAAGTAAGAGATCACTACCACATTAATAAAGTATGGCCAGTTTTGATAACTTGGGAAATATTCAACCTTAATAAGGAAAATGAAAAGAATAAAAACCAGAAGCCCTCCAAATGTAGAAAATGATGTAGCTAATTGGCTGAGACAAATGCAACATTCTAAGTAGGGCATTTGGGCAAAGACAAGATCTGCCGGCATAGTGCAAATGACGTGCACTGATACAAACAGGCCCTTGATCAAAATTGTTAAGATTCAGAATTGTATTCACTGAAAATGTTTATGCCTCTTGTGAATAATTTCATTCCATTAGAGAAATATGTCCTGTAGTGAGCCATGTGGAGCCGCACCACGTGGCTCACTACAATGTCCTATCAGTAAATTTGATATGTGGGTGTTTATTCTGCTTGAGGGTGGGAAGAACATGATTCATATAGCTTAGTAACAGGGAATGTGAATGAAGAAAATTAGCTTCTATGTGGCTTTCCTATTCTTGTGAACTCTAGGATTTGTGACTCCTAAGAGAACTCTCCCTGAGACAGATTTATGTCACAGTCTCATTTTTGTTCATACAGATACACGAGTCTTACCATATTTAACCTTTAATAATTGAATGTTGGGTGCCACTGACACAAAGCTAGACATCAAGAATTAGACATCCAAAAGTTAGACAAAGTTAGATGCTCAGGTGATGACCCAGTTCTTGGCTCTGTGTTGCTGGAGTACTGTACAAAAAGCTCACTCAAGGTTTGCACCTTAGGACTGATCAATTGATCATACTGATGAAAAGTCCCAATCTCCACCAAATATGCTGTGGCTTAGAGACATCAGTTTCTAATTTCTAACTCAGAATTAAACAACTGGTGTCATGTAAAAATGGGATGAATATGTCCTATACATGGCATAACTTCACTGAAATAACTGCAGGAGACTCAGTAGAAAGGATGATCTTATCACAAAATGATGAGGACAGACAGCAGCTGCATGTGCTGCCTCTTCTGCTTCCAGACACACGGAATTATTTCTGAGCTGATTTAGCGCCCCATACCTGGTGGTTTGAGGTTGCAAGCATGAAACAGTGCCATGAGACAGAAAGGCATGGGCTGTCATCAGGAGCTATGGTGAAATAGGGGGGCGCTGTTCTCAGAATAATGCAGGTGGCAGATCTCCCTCTTCCAGTCAGAGCACCATTGTCTAAGCCTTTCTAGTTGTTGTGGGTATGGGAACAGTGACTGGATGCAGTAGTAACACAGTTTCTGTATGGTCAGGGCACACACGTTCAACTCTACAACTCCACTGGCAAGAAATATCTACTGATGGCAGAGTCACTGTCCTTGGTGCTTAAGTATGAAAAGGACAGTGTCACAAGAAAGGTAGTTGTAGAAGTGTGTATGTGTGTGTGGTGTGCGCGCGGCAATGCTGTATGTGCAATGCACTTATACAAACACACACAGAAGTCCCAAATCCACCCCTTTGGAAGAGGGAGCCGTATGCAGAGAGCTTCACCTACAGGCAGTCTCTGAAGCCATGAGGTGGGTATGGCGGATGATGAGGTTACAAATCCTCCGTGTTTATAGACTTAACTGCTTACTTCAAGTCTATTCCTAGCTCACTATGTAAACTTGAGTTCTGTTTTTCTTTGAAGTCTTAAAAACACAATCATTGAGCAAATACTGTGTCTTTGGGATTAACTGCAAAATCAGAGGGCTGGGCTTTTAGGTCCAATACTTCTTCCTTCTAAGATATCTTTAACACCTGTATCTGAAAAATGGTCCTAAGAACACGATTACCTCCAAAGCTCTGGGACTTTTCAGTATAAGGGTGGTATTTAGTTTTGTAAGTTATAAAAGTACGGCATGGGTGGATAAAACCAGCCATAAACAATAATTCCCTGATGCTATGAATTCCCCCATTCTACATCATAGTTGAAGGCATACAAATCCAAACAGGAAATTACCACCAACTGCTAAGCACCCAGACATGTCACCCCAACTTTTGGCAGCTCTCCCCTTAAAATGATCACAGTTATAGGCAGGGGAAATAGGGCCAACTACTTTCAGAGCCTCACGCTCACAGTCATTTTTAAAGGACACTTGCTGAGTTAACTTATTTGCATGCAGATCAGTTTATCCAAAAGTGGAATCATTTATAAAAATTTTCATTGAAGCTATTTGTAAACCTGCATCCAATTTTAAGGATCACCAGCATGTAACTGTTGGCCTCACACTATATACTGGCAATGTGTGGCATGATCCAATCTCGATGCTACACACAGGCCTCATCCCAGACTTAGGTCTGCTTTTCTCTCCAAAGTGGGGCTTCAAAAATCAGCCACCACTTTTACAGCTGAAAATTTATGAGCCACATAGCACAGCCAAGAGGAGCACAAGCCAAAAGCACAGGGCTGTCCTAGTGATAGCCAGCAGCCCCTGTTATACCGGTGTTATATTGGCCATGGCACTGAAGTCGGGAATAAATTTTAGGTTTGTTGCTTAGACACACATTTCAGGCAAACAGTTTAGATGATCAACAGGAAACAAAAATGTGTCTTCATCTTATGTTGGATACATTTTAAAATAGGAAAGATGAATCATATTTAAAAAACAAGTAGCCACTGACTTGGAAAAATAATTAATATCCCACTAACCCTAACCCTAACCCTAACTACTGCTACCTATTACTTGAGATAAAATCAATAAGGGTCACACAGTGTGTCCAATTTCCCATTAGGCACAGAGAACAGGGAAGGGGTGGGGCTCTAAAACCTGGCTTCATGTCCAGAAACATGCATGGCCATTACACACAGAAACCTTAAAATTTTCTGTAGTGTGATGATTTTCAAAGACTAGGGAGGAGCTGATATATGTACTTAATATAAAAAAAGAATAAAGCAGTCAAACACAGTATTCTCTAATTCTGTGGCATGGGCAGTTTTTTGGCTAAGCCTTGTGGTTAATGATATTGAGAATTCAAGTTTAATTTTATGATGTCATTATCAAGGCAGAGCCAACCATTCTCTCATTTCTGAAAAGCACATCTCTGCTGTGACTCTAAACTTTGCAAAGATGGACAAATAGAACATGAGCAACAGCTACAGAACTAGCTTTTCTGCAAAACAAAATCTTTGCCTGTAACTTGTATCCCTTTTGGCTACTTCATTTTTCCTGTTAGTGAGCTAGTTTGGAGGCTTGTATGATCAGGCCTGACTTTGAGTGTATATTTTCTCCATTCCTATTCTAATATGCCTAGGAAGTGATGCATTCTCAACTTCAAATCACTGGCTTTCCAAATAATCATTAAGAAAACAACCCATTCAGAAGATGAGGAGAAAAAGAAATAAGTATTTCTTATTTATGCTATTTAAAATATGATTAAAGAAACATTCATCCTTAACTTCATAGCACTATAGATTCAAAGAATTTCTATAACACACATCTGCATAGGTTTAGTATTTAAGATGAACCTAAAATTTATTTTTATGCATCTGTAGGCCCAATAGCTGATATTCAGTTTTAATCAATAGATTCAAATAGTTGGATTCTATGGATGAGTTCTTCAAGGAGTCTTTTTGACTTTGAAATTATGTAATAGTTAGGAGAGCAGAATAGAATTCTGTCACTTCTATTACAGATTCAAAATTGCCAATGTGATTGGGTCCCTGCCCACACCCCAACTTCAGAGTGAGTTATGTGGGGGAAGGCTGTGTGGAGTATTTGTGTGATTCCTTCTAAGCAGGATTCAACTCTTAAAGGAAAGTGGGGACAGGGAATGGTAAATAGACAATAGGCTAAATGAAAATACCATCCGCCTAAACATGTCTGGTCAGTATCCTCTCTGCGTCGCTGTGTGGGCTGTGCACAGTTGTGTGAAATGTGGGCTATTGGTTAGACTCATTAGTAAAGCCACTGTCCTGGGTCTTCAGGGTTCTGCACCAGGAGCTCGTACCTCACTGGACAAATGAGGCACTGAGAAGCGTAAAGACCCTGTTGATTCATCTGAAGTCACTGTTGCTTAGCCCCGTTAAGATTTCCATCCTTACAGGGAAGGAGTTTTCATGGAAACCATGTAGTAGTTTTCATCGCGGGCATTCTTGCTTTTAAATGAAAATAAACAGTCATATTTTAAAACTAAAAATATTTCCTACACTACTATATCAGAATTAACTAGTATAAGCTTTGTTTCTGGGTCTAATCCTTTCTACTCCAGGAACTTTGGGTAGCTTGGGTGGTCCTGGAGACCTTATAGTGTAGACCTCCTCTTCAACTTCCCAACCTCTTGTGTGTTTGCTGCTGCACTCTCCCCGACTCTGACCAGTGACTTCTCCCTACATCATGACCTCTGGATGAATTACAGATTCCTAAGTGGTAAACCATTATGATGGACCCAGCCTGCATGATGTGTCTAATCCTAAACCAATCACAAAAGGATGAACAGTGCATACTACAATCAAGACAGATTTGATCAATCAATAATGACAGAATTAGAGTAGAAACAGCAGTATTTTAAATATGAAGACAGCTCTCTTCCAGAGCAGAAAAGCAGTTTCGAGGATGCCCACCACACCATACAAACAGAGAACATTAAAGCAAGCTTTTCATTTCTCATTAAACACATGAAAAGCTTGGTCACCTTTCAGTAATAAACATAAAAATGAATAAAAAAGGGAATGAAAAGTTTTCTTTAAAAAAATGCCACATGGGATGTGGGCCCAATATGGGCACTCTTTTGAGTCTGTATAGTTAAGACCAAAATAGCACTGAAGGAGCTACTCACCTCCATGTGCCGTATGTTCCATCAGTGACAGGAAAACGCAGGCAGAGAGGAGACATGGAATCTGAGTGCACTACATTCGCTACAGTCTGGAGTTATTTCGGTGGGAATAAAGACTTTACTTGTAATGCTTTATCAGACTATGCCAGCAACCTACCACGTAACTTAGCACCCGTGTAGAAGAAGCATTGGTCCTTGCCTGAAATTGAGGATGTTTACATCGGAAAGTTTAACAAAAGTTGCCTGTCCTCCTTATGGTAGGATGCCGGGGAAGGGTTTTCTACATCAGACAACAGACCTTACTAACCAAACTCGGGCTAATTCTATTATTCTCAGAGTCACTGTGCATGCCTCACAGATGTCAGTGACAAAGCAGCTGGATTTGCAAAGCACAGGACAGATGGGAAGTGATGCAGAATGTAGGTCTTCATTGAGAACCAATCATCAATATCACCTATAAATAAAACATTGATTTAACTTACAATTTTAAATTAGTAGTTAGATGACTCAGAATTAAAAATAAACTCTCATGGAAAGTATCCCATTCATATGTATATAAAGTTTAGATCATAAGTATTAGCAAAAGCCAAACTGTACATACAGGGCAGAGAGGAGAATGAAAGCCAGGAACAGAATCCTTTTTCATCCCAGTTTCATGATGATCACATAGTCAGTTGGGTCTTCACAAATCACTTATCTTGCTGTGTGTTTGAGTTATTTATCATCAAAGAAACATACAGGTCAAACAACATAGATTCTAAAGTACCTTCAAGTTTAATATTTCTTTAAATTATTTCATGTAGTAAGAAATACAGCTCGGGATAATAAAGCTGGTGATATAAAATACCCAACAAATGGAATATGCCAGCCAATCAATTTTCAACCAAACAAATGCACTGCAGATGGAAAGCAATTCTTTCAAAAGAAAAATGAAGGGGGCGCTAATAAAACAAGCAAGATGGCTCCACATAACCAAGCCTGTTTCTTTATAATTGTTGTTTCTTTAAATCCTCCAGTGACGTCTTGAGTCAAACCAAATACAGTGAAAGTTTGTATCATCCAGGATCTTCCACCCAAGGCCTGTCACTTTGATGATCACTATCTCTTCTAAAGAAACAAATGGCTCCTGTGTGTCAGCACTGGGGATGGAAAGGCAGCTGAGCTTCCCTTGCCCCCCCCTTTCTTCTCATTCCTCCCCTACAGCCCAAAGAAACCAAGCACACTACTGACTCAGCTTCTGCACGTATTATAGTAGGGGCTAACCATCTTTTCAAAGTATATGTCACAATTCTCAATCTATCCTTCTGGCACATTTATCAAGAGAGAATGGTAAACAGATGACAGTCGTTCAGTAGAGGCAGGGAATTGTTACAAAATAAACCATTAATAGATAAATGAAAATTAATCACCCACATCACTGTCTAAAAATGTTCTCATTGTCAGCACCCCCACCAAGCTTGTTTATGTCATAAGAATAATACGCAATATTTTTCAATTAAATAAAAGTAATACATTAAATATTCTTAGGATAAGATCTGAATGAAATAGAAGCCTAAGTTGCCTGAGCAGGACTTTCAAATGCATATACCACTTAATAAAATAACTCAGCTATAATGCTTTAATATACACATATATACACCCCACCTAAGAATTACAGCTCAGCATAAGCAAACAGAAACAAATGAAAATAATTTGTTAATACAAATGATCTTTCTTCGAAAGACAGCTGTGTTCTCCTCCTCCTCCAGGTTCACTTGAAGTGACCTCAGGAGGAAAGGCTATCAATCACTGCATGCTGCTAGGTATTGTTTTCACACACAGCTCTGCTTCTGCAAAGGTAAGAAAAGAACCCAGGAGAGTCGTTACCATGGAGGAGCCCATGCCTAGTTCAATACCATAATGCACCGGCAAAAGGTGCCAGGGCTGTAGTTGGTAAGAGACAAACAGGTCTCTCCCTTTCAATAATTCAGCAAAATAGATTGTGGCCAGTCAGGACTTTTATCACAGCTAAGAACAATCCAAAAAGAATGAGGAGATGACACACCCTATCTGCTTTATACCTTGAATATTATCCAGTGTGAATTAAGAAAACATGTAACTATAGAATCAGACATTAAATCTGTATTGTAGTGATGAGGGGAGCGGGCCTGCTTTCGTCCAGCCCGGCTCCTGCACGGCTAGCTTATACCCCGAAATAACAACATACAAATTGTATTCANGCAGTTTCTTTATTAACCAATGAAAGTAACACATACACAGATGACCCTCCTACATCACTGTATGACAGATAAAATAAGCCTGGCTAGTAAGAGCATTAAAAAAAACTCACAATATCCAATATTTAGCAGGGGGGAAAGGTAGTGAGCATAATAAAACTGCATTTTAGGGTCCAGCTCTAGTCTAGATTTATGATAGTTTTGTAATCAACTCAGGCTTTTGTCAGGAGGAAACACTCAATGAATCATCTATGCAAGAATTTCAAGAGAAGGCGGTGCTCCTTGGTAGGTACAATTCAACAAAGATCTCTAAGATTTAGCAATATATTTAGACCTCTGCTGGAATATCAAAACTCTCCCAAGTTCCTTAATAATCAATGATAAATCATAATTTTAAATAAAAGGAACACCCTTTCTGAAAGTTTCTAATCAAAATGAATTTACTAGCTAATTAGATAGCTCCTTCAAGGTAGTCAAGGAGAGTATTTGGTTTAAACAGCGGATAGAACTCTTCGTCTAATTCTTTACCTAAGCCACTATGGTGATAGCTTCAGTTCCTCAAGAGGCTGGAGCAGAGAGCCCAGTACTGGAGATGGGACCAGGCAGTAGAGCAAGATGCTGGAGTTCCTGCCTCCCTCCCCAACTATCACTGTTTTGTTGTTTGTTTTACCTGAATTGATATAAAAATTGAAATATAAAATTATAATTTTGTAATTGGAAAAATCCTTAGATTTTAAGACACCCTGTGTCACATTTTATGAACTAAACCCCAGAAGTGTGTGGTGATTTTCCTAAGGCTTCTGTCATGTTTGCTTAAATTCCAACTCTGGAATGATGAGAGAATGGATAAGTGGCAAAAGCAGTTTTTATGAATTATTTCATTCTGCCTCTTGTACATAGTTACATATGTTGACTCTAAATAATGTGCAAAGGTTTTTCTTAAAAAATAAAACAAAACAAAGCAATCAGTCTATTATTGTTAAAACCCAGTTCAGACAGGGTTGTAGAGAAACCATCAATTTCTAGGACAATCTTTATACCACAGCATCTGGTCCTGGTAGCACCTTAATTTTGTCTTTGGCATTTAATATGATAGCTGAGGGGCATCTAAGATAAAGGAAAAGATGATGAATGTCTCATTTAGATCCCAGAAAAGAATAAACATTACTTAGAATAAAATAAAGTATTAGAAAGCCCTTGGAAGAGAGAGAAGAATTTGGGTTGTATTTTCTGGGAAGCCCTTATTAACCCAATTTTCCATTATCAGATTATCAATTTCTTATAATGAACTGGCAGAAAACTTACATGGCAGAGTTAAGTTTCACAAAAGGAAAGAAAACACTAGAGACAAAGAATTATGATTTTTTAAATCAATGGCATCATTAAATAAGACATAAATATCATCAATAAATTCTACCACACTCTCAGCCTTAATATAAATGGAATTTCTACACATGTGATGAGATACACGGGGTATAAACTTCCAAATTATACCAAAGACTAATAAAAATAGATACACTGTGGATGTAATTAAATTTGGTTGTATTACCCATCTGAGAAGATTAGCTTTAAGAGTCAGGCTTGCTGTCTATACTTTCCTATAGCAGTTAAATACAAGTGGAATCTCCTCTGCTCAATCCAAAGATGTCCCATGAGGTCACTGCACTATGTGACGAGTCTTCTGCAAAATCTCAGGCTATTTAATATTTCATGAAATGCCAAACGCCAGACATCAGTTCACTGTGACACATTCCATTCAAGATGTAGCGTTTTGATGTTGCGCACCCAAGAGTCAGCTAAGTCTACAAAGTTTTCAACTGCATTACATAAAGAAAGGGTGCTTCCCGAAAAACAAGTGAGCAAGCAAACAAAAACACCACTGGATCTTATTTTCCCGTTGAAAGGCAAACACTCAGGCTGGACAGCATCTCATCCTTAGAGCAACAATGAAGAATCTGATAAAGCATGATTTTCCCCGAGTTTTTCTCTGAACTTGATGATAACGATTATTACCTTCATCATACTCTCTTTCTGGTCTATTCTTGGAAAGCACTTTGCCCTGATGATGTGTTTTTTTTTCTCAACAAATTTATTTTAAAAATAAAAAAAATCTCAGCAAAACACATAGAATGCAGGCATTTGAGAGATTTTGTTTGAGTCAACTTGTAGATACATTCATCACAGCAGAAATCATGGAGGGTGTGAATTAGGCTCTAGACTCGCTGTGTATTGACTGCAAGAAATGTCTTCAAGGAATAGCAGGCCAAGCGGTGTTCTTCAGCTCCCCCATCCCACTTCCTACATTTCAGAATTACTTCTCATGCAAGCTGCCAGTATATTTTTTAATGTGTGCCACAAATCCTAGTTAAATTTGAGAATATATCAAGGAAGCTAAATTTAGGAAACATAGACTTTCACTACATTAGAATAGATTATTCATGAAAAAGCATAATAACATGGAAATAGCTCTGAAACTCAGAGAACACTCTGTAAAAACATTAATAGCAATACCATTCAGGTGAATATCAAAGAATTACAATTGACATTACTGTGTTATTGCTACTACATAAGTTTTCAGCCATCAGCCTTCATCAATCACAGTGGGTTTGGTCATGTGGAAATAATTCCCATGGCTTTCACTGCCACAGAAATTGGGATCTAAATTATTTATTAGTTAATGCTCAAAGGGTAGAAATGGAATGCATTCATGGTTATACTTCACAGGGCCAGAAGAAAAAAAAATAGGCTTCAGGTACAAGTTCATAAAGATTCTTGCTCAAGAAGATAAGAAATAATTTAAAAAATTTAAGATGTAGATCACACATAGCTGCCATCTCCCTCCCCTTCATTTGGGTACATAAACTCAGTGATTTTGGCAAGGAGATGCTTTCTCTCCTCACCCTGAGGCATTTCCGGATTTTAAAACTATTGGGACCTGTCTAAGCCTCACCAGGAACTCAAAGCACTGACAGGTACAAGAAAATTTCTAGTTCTCTATTTTAAAGTCAATTTACAAATGTCTCCATGTGGGTATTTTTTTTAATTCTACAGGTATTGCTGCTGCTAGCTGACAGCAAACAAGTTCCCCTAACCTAATAACAAAATTACGAACATGCATCAGAGAAAAGCATTTCAGCTTCCTTGTACAAACAGCACGTTTCATCACAGATAACTGCCCAGAAGTTGGGACTGTGAGCGTTAATCATGAACATCAACTCCAATATAGACAACTACTTTCAAACAAGCCAACCTTCTCTGTCTTGAAAGGAGAAAAATACACACACAAATAAAATTATTGGAAAAATAACAACTACAACAGAACATATTCTAGCCACCTACAAGACAGATTTTTTTTTTAACAGCTCCTTAAAATAAGAGAATCAATTACACCTACAATATTAACCTGTATGCAGACCGGGGCTGGCGATAGGGTCCAGACCTGATGTGGAGGCGATACTCACAACAAATCAAGCACAGTGGAGCTACCACATCACACAACACCAGCTGGTAAATCTTTTACATCCAAGAGTAAAGAAACACGCAAGGTTTATTGTTAGCCCGGGCATGTGAGGACCAGGAGACGAGGGTGGAGGGAATGGCTTACTTTGAAAATGCTCAGAAGCGTAGTAATAGACATCCTCATAGCCCTCTTGGTAATCCTCTTCCGGACGGTACTTTTTCCCCTTTCTTCTCCTAGATCTCCGAATCTGTTTGACGAATCCCAGGAAGCGGTCCATGCCTGGCTCCCGGGGAGGCGCTGTGCAGTCAGCAGCAGAGCAAACAGCTCAGCTGCTCTGCAAGTCGGTGGAGCATGAATGACCCTCAGGAAGCCCGGGGACCTGGACACATTACCCTCCAGCCTTGTTCCTCGTGCCCATCAGGGCCGAGAGTTCAGCTGCAGAAGGGGAAAGCATAATCGCGATGTGGGAGTACCTTGATGAGACCTTCTCATTTAGCCCAAGAAACTGTCAGATCCGCTTTTTTTTTTTAAAAAAAAAGGATGGGTGGAGTAGAGAAAGAAAGTAAGATGATAATAAAAGTAAGATAATAATTAAAGAGAAAACAAGCAGCGAAGCTGTGGGCTTCAACTTATTTTCACACCAAACAAAAGTTCTGGATTTTCAGTTGAAGCAAGAGGCATCCCAGCACTAAAATGTCACTACCCAACACCTCCATCACCAGGGCGGGTGGGGAAAGCTCGCTAGTCACTGGACTGAACCAAAGCTAGGGAAGGCTTGGCTTTCCCCATCAGCCAATTCTTCCCACTCTTATTAACATTCCTTTGCTCAAAGCTCAGCAGGCACGTGAAAACTTCCTAGAAAGCTGCAGTTTGGGAAAAGAGAGGCTGGTTAACTCTTTGCGCTCCTGGCAAGCCACTCTAGGGATCCGGGAAGTGGTTTCATCCATATGCACAGCCCTCTTGCTGACTGAGTGTGCTGTATGTGTTAATTGGAGCAGCAGGGGAAGGCTCAGCAGCTGCTTTCAAAGGACACATTTACCCCACTGGGCATTAATGTATTCCAATCGCTGTTTGATCTAAATATTAAAATGCGCTTCTCAGAGAAGCTTCTCACAGGCTTAGTAACAGTGCTCCACAATCAGCAAAGAAAGGAAACTGCGTGGTTTTCAGAGACGGGGAACACAAATAATCCAACTTTGAGTGCATGTATTTCAAATAGGACTCAGGCTGAGCTGTCATGCTATTTAACAATAAAAGAACCAAACTAAAGGACAAGTGAAACCAAATTCTTAAAAGAAGAACGTTTTTAAATGTGTCCATACCTTGTTTATGCTAATCTTTAAGAATCACAAACAGCTTAAAAAAAAAAAAAGACTAAACCCAAAACCTCTGGCTATCAAAAATACTTGAGGTCAAAGGACAGGAGTCCACTAGAGGTTAACTGAGTAAGCAGGAATCCTATGTAATCATCCCCTCTTCAGACTCTTTCTTCATGGATCTCTACATGGATGTGGATTTCTAACACCAGGAAAAGGCCCTCAACTCACAGCCTAATTCATCATGCATGTCAGCATATTACCTAGCCAAGTAATGATATTCCACAGCCCCTTGTTTCCAGAAGTGTAATTTAGAGAAATGTGTCCGACTGAATGATGGTTGTTCAATAACAATATCACAAGAAGTTTGCACAGGCGTCCCAGGGGGAACTGGCTGTGCTCACAATACCTGTTGTTTGGCGCACAGGCAATCTGTCTCTTTTCTGCATTGAGGCAGATCTCTGTTTTCAGCTATAGACTGTTCATGATGAAGTAGGGACAATTTTATTGAGGAAGTCAAATATTTATTAACCAAGAGCATATCAGCTCTGAAGTGTGTAAAGTTACATTCAACAGTTCCATGAAATCCCCCGTGCTCAGAGGTTTCTCATTTTGTGTGCTGGAGGAGAGGGCTTGTGGCAAGAAATACAAACTTAATGATGCTGAAAAAAGATGCTATAAAATGTGTCATGAGCATCTTTAAACACCAAGAAAATTCACTGTCCTTAGGTCCTGAGTTCTTTCGTTATTATTCTGCCTTCCTCAACCAAAACAAACCAGAACAAGTAAAAATAATTAAGCAGAATCTTGAAGATCTGGAGTCAAGACTTTGAATAACAAACAGTAAATGAGTGGTAATAAGAGCACATGCCTCTTCAGTCAGCCCAAGAGCATGCACACAAGGTGTGCAGCCCTCCATGGAAAAGAAGGTTCAAACCATTTCCATGGCCCCAGGTTATCAACTCAACACTGTAGGGACAGCGAATAGAACACAATTTGCTACTAATTTAGAGATTGTCTTCCCTACCCAAAAGCTACTTGCATAAAACACCAAGTCTTTTGTATGTGATTGTTCTTGAAATAGAGTTTGCTGGATAGTTTTATGTCAACTTGACACAAACTAAAGTCATCTGAGGGAAGATCAATTGAGAAAAAGCCTCCATCAGATCAGGCTGTAGGCAAGTGTGCAGGCGCTTTCTTAACTAGTGACTGATGAGGACATCAGTGGGCTGTCCCTGAACTGGTGGTCCTGGGTACTATAAGAAAGCAGGCTAAATAAGCCATGGGTAACAAGCCAGTAAGCAGCACCCCTCATGGCTTCTGCATCAGCTCCTACCCCCAAGTTCCTGCCCTGTTTGAGTTCCTGTCATGACTTCCTTCAATAATGAACAGTGATGTGGAAGTGTAAGTCAAATAAACCCTTTCCTCACCAACTTGGTTTTTGGTCATGGTGTTTTATCAAAGCAATAGAACCCTAAGACAGAGTTTGAAGATTTGGATACTGATTTGATTTTGCTTAATTGAACTAAGCAAATTTCCTCATTGACTAATTCAGTAAGTTCATATGTTCCCCAGAAGCAATTCCCATACACATTTTATCTATGGGAACTGCCATTACCCAGCAGTTGGAGTGCATGCTGTCAATTTGTAGCTAAAAGTTCCATTACAGTCCAGAAGGACCAACACTCTCGTCAGAAGAGACAGAGACCTTCATCACTGAAGATACCTTTACAAAAAGTTAACTTTCAGTCCAGAAGGACCAACACTCTTGCCCAAAGAGACAGAGATCTTCCATCACTGAAGATACCTTTACAGAAAGCAACTTAAAACTATCTGCTCCAGTTCACAGATTTTCCCCTCCAGTATTTGCTAAGGCTAATTTTCTCAGAGTAGTCAACAGCCATCTTTACAGAAGAAGCTACACAGAAAAGTGAAACTGCCCACAACCTGTTGTTTTCAGAAGTAGAGATTGCACATACTCATGATTTTATTATTTGCTATTTTTTCCAAAATATTCACTTCATGTAATTTTATCTGTCTGTCTGTCTGTCTCATGCTCTCCGTGTGTGTGTGTGTGTGTGTGTGTGTGTGTGTGTGCATGCACGTATGCACATATCCTTGAAGAGGATGTTTTATTCTCTGAAGTTGTAGTTACAGGCAGTTCTGAATTGTCCGATATGGGTTCAGGGAACAGAACTCAGGTCCTTTCCAGAAGAGTTTGTGCTCTTAACTGGTCACCCATTTCTCCAATAACCTTTCTACTCAACCATTTGGTATTAGATCATCAACTGATGTGCTCTTCCCTGAATAAGGTTATTTCTCATACTCTCAGCATTCCCTAGTTACCTCTAGTTCTTGTGTAGGGTTTTCCTCATCCACTTTGCCATGCTGATTGTTGCTCCTATTCAGCTCATGTTCAGGCAGTAATGATGTTGAGACTTGATGATTCAGAATCTTCCACCCTTCTCTATTCTGGGAAATTTTAGTTGGGAGGTAAAGATCTCAGGACTTGACTATAATAATACAATTTTTAAAATGCAACATGAGATGGTGATACTAGGGAGGAGTTTGGAGTTTCTATTTGGAGGGTTATGACAGACAGTGTATCAGTCTTATTAAAGCAGGGAAACAGGAAACTGATATTTAGAGAAAATCTGAAGTCACAGATAATGAATGAATGTTGCTATACACCAGTGGGCAAGGCATGAAGGAACAGAAACTCACAAGTGTCTAGATCAAAAAGCCAGGATAAGGGTGCCTAGGTGTGGGAGGAGAGCAGAGTCCTGTCAGTGCTTTCATGGCTTTAGAGTTCTGGATGCATTTCAGGCTCCACCTCAAAGTTTTGCTGTCTAGCACTCGAAGACCAAGGCTGACCTTTATAGTAGTCCTGGACAACTGTCAAGTTAGTGAAACGTGGCTGTGTTCTTCTCAGCAAGGTGTTACATATCCGCAGAAACAGCCCCACCCTGCAGCAGCGAGAAGGCTGCACAGTTCTTATCACTCTAGCCAGTGGTCCTCCATGATGATGGCCTCCACAAGTAGCGAGCAGAGGCTCCTAACAGCAGCTGTGGGGACAATCATCTCCCACAGCCATGTTTGCTTTGGCTTAGCTGAGTGTTTGGCATTTGTTTTACATAAAACTGGGTCAACATATGAAAATCAGATGATTACACAAATTAACCAGGTATTCAATGTTTTCCTTAAAGTATGGGGAGACCTACTAGCTCAGAACCCAGTTCCATATAGTAACTGTAGAGAAGAGCTGAGAAAGACTGTAACCCACCAATAAGTATCTGCTTCTCACTTAGCTATAGCCCCCTCTCCTGGACTCAAACCTCTCACTCAGTCACCTCTGGACCCTGCAGACATTTGAGCCTGTGGGCCATGGTAGAGATCTATTTGAGTAGCTAGCTCCCAAACACTAACTACTTGTAAAGCAATAGCAGCACCCTTCTCTCCTGTAGAGAAAGCTAACTATTGTAACAAGTGGGCTTTAGTGGAGCTAAAGGGTCACTAAAGCATAGTATTAAATTCCTAAGACCAAAAAAAGTGTTCTCATGAGAAAAAAAATAGCTTGAATTATTCAACAAAATGTACTTCAACCAATGATAGCTAATACATATTAACATACACAAGCACACACACACACACACACACACACAGAAGCGCTCATTATTTTCCTCCTGGGAAGTAGGCAATTGGCTATAAAGCACTTGTACGGTTTCTATATTCTTTTGAATTAGGTTCTCCATCTGCTTTTATTAAAAGAGTAGGCCAACTAATAAGATTAAGTCTTTAACCTACAAAATCTCCTAGATTGCTTATTAAAGGATACCCTTCCTTGCACATTTACATTAAATGATAGTTATGGTATCGTCGGAGAGGTATATGGAACATGCAGTCTATCTGACAAATATTTAATATGCTAAAAAATCTAGCCCTTTTAGATGCTGAGGTGTCTGCATGTAAGATCAAGAACTACAGACCCCAGGACAGATACCGTGCCACCCTGGAGAGGGCCGAGTGGGAGGGAGGAAGTACCCCAGTCCCGGGACCCCACGAAAGACACCGTGCCACCCTGGAGAGGGCAACACGGGAGGGAGGAAGTACTCCAGCTTCAGGAGTGATGACATGGCATTCTCACCACTGTAACAAGCTTTATAGTGGAAGTGATTTATCTCATGCTCTTTGCTAAATGAAATCCATAGATTATGTGTCTCATGCATACATAATTTTAACATAAAACACCTTAATAATGTTCCATTTAAATATCTTTAGCAATATTGAATAAGTGCATTTAGGGGTTTGACTACAATAGAAGATGAAGTTATATGTTTGCAATCACTTATAGTATTATTTTTAACTTAAGATGTGATCAAAAACCACTCCATGCATCAAATAGTAAATAAAATGGTAACAAATGAACACCAGAATAAATGTCTGTATGGTCTTTGTGTATCAAAGCTGCAAAAAGTATGACAATGTGCCTCTATAACCATGTTAGACTCATGAACTGAAATAATTATGAACAAATTTTGTCTTACAAACATATTTGTCATATGGAGATGTGAGAGCTGAGCTGAACACAGAACAAATTTCTGGTTTGTAAACATTTTTTTAACCTAAACTTCAGTACTGTTTGCTCCATGGGCTACTGTCTCTAACATGCTGGCAAACCCTATTCATATTATACCCCGTTCAGCGCTATGACAAGCCAATACATGGGGGGAAAGAAGAACAAAAAAAAAACAAATAAAGAAAAGAACACTTATTTTC
This sequence comes from Bramus lutescens, assembly GCA_001685075.1. Lineage (NCBI taxonomy): Eukaryota > Metazoa > Chordata > Mammalia > Rodentia > Cricetidae > Bramus > Bramus lutescens. Next base: position 127,104 of record LOEQ01002754.1, read on the forward strand.
AAAAGGCTTTTCCGAGTCATTCCTAAATGAATAGCTAATCTGATCCCATCCAATCAATGATTGTTAGGGTTTTTTATTAAATAATGCAGAGTCGGTACCTAAACAGCAATGTGAAGCAAATTTTCTTGTTTGTAAACTGAAGTGGATGAACTAAGCTAATTCATCCATCTGTGAGGTATTTCAAGGTCAACCTGCCACTGCCACCAAGATTTTAGTTAAAAAGACAGTGCAGGACAGTGTTTAGCGTCTGAAACTGTTTGCTTACTGAGCGTGAAATGAAATTTAACTGTGGCGTGTCTGCATTTGTAGATTTATTATGGCTGTTTAGACTTCTTGCAAAATGAAATGTCAGGCAGTCATTCTGAGGTTCTGAATATTTTAGGTTTCAAAGATCTCATATAACTTTGAGGCTATTCTTTCAGTTTTTAAGCATCACTTTTTCTTTGCATCCCCCACTTTGTAGAATTAACTAATATTTTTGTTTACTGCCTAGATATGAAATAAGCACAAGAGAGTGAAAATGAATGTTTAAAAATAATTTTCAAATTTGCTTTGCTTAACATACTATCTTAACATGGTAAGAGCTTTAAAAAGATTCTATGTGTAGAAATTCATAGAATTTTCCCCATTGAAGGTTTAAAATGTATTAGGAGAAAGATTTAGACTAGAACATCTCTTGCAGCTACAAGATGGTATTGCATGCATACAAGATGCTTTCGAGTGATGAAAAACATACTGTTGGCTATGGAGTCTTTTAAGGTACTTGTGAAACTTCACAAGGGGCATTTAAGCCTCATACAGTAGTTCTAAAAATTGTCTAATGTCTTCTTATTCCTAGAAATCCACACATGTTCTCCACCCCCACTTCTCTGTGCCCCCTTCCTCTCCACAGCTTGTTTTTCTAAATCGCTTAGAGAGCAGGAAAAAATGTCTACCTTGAAATAGTACAATTTATTTATTATTTGTTTTGGGGGTGGCTGTTTTAGCAAAGTATGAAATTTCAAAAAATATTTTGTAATTGATGTATTTGGCTACAGAAACATTTCATGATAACTTAAAATATTTTCCTGTAGTCTGATGGGTTTTAGGGGTTGTAAAGACTAGCCTAATTGTATTTTTTTTAGTTTCTTCTAGGTGTTTCCCCATATTTTTGGACTTTTTCTCTTGTAACCAGTTCTCAAATCCCTAACCTAGTCCTATTAACAGCAACACTTGCTTTGTTTGTTATCAGATCTCTACCGTGTCATCTACATTTTCAGAACTTCTTCTTAGAAGTTCTCTATCTAAAACAACCAGGGTTCCTGCTTCTCCTCATTTTGCTATTGAACTTTAGCTGCCTCATCTATTTGGCTGCTTCCTTGTTCATCCACTTAATTGCTCCTCACATGTATTGCAAATCAATATTTATTACACAGTGGGTGTGCAACTGGAGACGGTGAGAAACACTAAACCATCCTTCTTGATGGTAGCTGTATTTACAAGTTAAGAGTTTAAATCCATTAACTGAAATGGGGGTTTTGGAATGTCTATGGCTTTAAGGGCTCACTTATTCACTCTATAAAATATGTTTAGTGCCTCTGACATGTTAGATCCTTAATCCACGCATGCTCTCACCAACCGTTACAATGAGTCCTATTTTTCAGCCCTGCTAGCCCATTTTGGTGTTTGAAATTAAATAGTATGCTTCCGTGAGCCATGAACAATGTGTGTTTGGCTCATGCTCAGATTCATTCACTGGACAAGTGTCCATTTGTCAGGGATGCCAGACACTGTCTCAGCAATGAAGACAGAGTCATGTGCAGAGGGCAGAGCTCCCTGCCCTTGGGTGTCACACACCTGATCAGGGGGCACATAACATTTTGGGAAGTACATCCTATGGTTCTTGAAGTGGTCCACAAGGTGACGATGACCTGGGAAGTCTTTCAAGAGGAGAGAGAATTTCAGCAGAAGGTAAACAAGACAAAACCATTCAGTCACACCAAAGACTAAGCAGCACACCTAACAGGAATGCACAAGAAAGACCAAGAACCTGGCACTGGACCAGGGACAGGAAGAAAGCTATTGCAATGTAATGTAAGAAGTTACAGTGACAGTCAGAAGTGCCTCAACCTGAACTCTACAGTCTGGGGAAAAAATTGTAGACCCATGTTCTACATTAGCAAACAGCCCACAGAACATTCCCTGGCGTTTTAAGGAGGGAAGTGTCAAGAACTACTTTGCATTTAATACAGTAAGTCATTCTTAATAATGGTGGGAAAATGGGCAAGATTAGGAAAAGGGCTCTGAGTCAGAAAGGAAAAAAGGGTTGCCTATTGGTTTGGGGCTTGAATAACTGGAAGGATAATTGATGTGGGATTTCCCTCTGTATGCTGTGAATATCATTGGTTAATAAAAAAAAACACAAAGCTGTTTTGGGTCTGTGATAGTAGAGAACAGAGCTAGGACGTGGAAAACTAAACTGAATGCTGGGAGAAAGCAGGCAGAGTCAGAGAGAAGCCATGCAGACCCGCCAGAGACAGATGCCAGAACTTTACCTGGTAAGCCACAGCCTCGTGGTGATACACAGATTACAAAGAAATGGGTTAGATTAAGATGTAAAGGTTAGCCAATAAGAAGCTATAGCTAATGGGCCAAGCACTAATTTAATTAATACAATTTCTGTGTTGTTATTTTGGGATTCTGGACAACCAGGAAATGAACAAGCAGCTTTAGCGGCCCACAGACAACAAATTGGTGCTCTAACATGGTCGACTAAATCCACATAAAACCTCAGAGGGCTTGGAAAAAGAAATTCTATATATTAAAAAACAAAGCTTAGCTGCATTTTTTCCCCCTAATGGGCTCTGTTTGCTGGCAGCAAGCTGCAGCTCCTTTAAGAGTGGTTTTCCTGATTCGGCGGTAGCAGTAAAAAAATGGCACCATTTTGAAACGGTGGCTTCCTGGACCATGCTTCCAGTATGAACTATGACAATGTCTGGTTATGGAGCATTTAAGTGGGGTTTTGTGAGCAGAGAGCTTCAACTCGATTAAAAGCAACATAGACCCTCGTGTGCCTGGAAATGGGGCAATGTGCACGGCTCTCAGGAGCAGCAAACATGTCTCTGCCATGTTGGTTGGAATGCATGGAGCAACAGGCAGGACTGTGGAGTTGGTCTTAGCCATGCCCACTTAGCATTAAAAAATGTGCTCCTGGTCAAAAGATAATTACAGATATGCAATAAAGACAAATTCAACATAAAAGACCTCTAAATGGGTCACAGTGTTGGTTAAATGTACGTAGGCTTGGGAGAGAAAAGAAAAAATAATATGTAGAGATATAAAAAGAAATAAATTGTTAAAAAATAAAAGAAAGTTATTAAAGAGACAGAGTACAGACAGTCATAGATTAAAGGAGTAAAGATAATAAAATAAATATTAAAAACTAATAAAGCATAAATAAATAAACCACATAAAGATGGAATACAAACAGAGAGTGTGGATTTTGTATATTATTGTGTTTTCTTAAAATTTTGGCTGTGAAGGAGCTAAGTACAGAGAGATATTTCATTGTATGGGGTGCTAAGCAAAACCAACATATATATTTTTTAAAGGTATCTGGATTTCAAAAACTTTTTAAAGATTTATTTATTTATTATGTATACAACATTCCTTCCATGTTTGCTTGTATGCCAGAAGAGGGCACCAGATCTCATTATAGATGGCAGCGAGCCACCATGTGGTTCTGGGAATTGAAATCAGGACCTCTGGAAGAGCAGTCAGTGCTCTTAACCTCTGAACCATCTCTCCAGCCCCTGAATTTCAAAATTTGAGTCTGAGGAAATGTTGCTTTGGAAAAGAGGTTCTTCTTTTGTTTCCACAGAAGATGAGAACCTGTGGATTTTTTCCAGATTAATTTGGTTTGATGGACTAAGACCCTCTGAAAGGTTGCCTTGAACACCCCTCAAAAAATTACTTCACCCAACAAAATACAGGAAGCAGTTTGGAGAGAACTATGCCCAAATTCCCTAAATGATTATTTACATTTAAAAAAGGATATGCTAGAGATTTGCACTGGTATAGATCTTGGTTTATTGATATAAATTAAAGATCAATTTTGTTATATATATATATATTTCTGTTCTTGATTAAGATACTGTGTTTGTGTAGCTCATTTAAAAATGTAATGTATGTAATGTATAATTAAGAAACACAGATTAATAGAGAATCATCTATAATAGACAAGCTTGTTACATATTGTAGATAATAGCCTTGTTTTAATCCTATATCCATAAAAATTTCTGAAAGATAACACACAAGAACTTTGTCAATAAAGACTTGAATATCTTATAGGATCCTAGAAATATTTAGGAAAAAAAAGCAACCTCAGTTGGGCAGTGGTGACATATGCCTTTAATCCCAGCCCTTGAGAGGCAGAGACTGGAGGATCTCTGTGAGTTCAAGGCTAGTCTGGTCTACAGAGTGAGTTTCAGGACAGCCAGGGCTATTCACAGAGAAATCCTGTCTCAGAACAAAGCAAAAACAAACAAAAAGACCTGGTCAACCAGTGTTGCTTATTAAACATTATTTTTACTGTTTAATTTCACAATTAGGGCTGCCAATCTTTCTATTTCATAGTAGAAAACAGGAAGGTTTATGATCTACTAACCAGTGAAATCTGGGAAACCTTCAAAATCATGTGCAGTTATGGAAAAGATAATTCCATAAAGATTTCTTTTCTCAGAAAAACAGAATTTTACCTGAGAGTTTGAGAAACAAGATAGACCAAACCCTGAGTTGGAAGCCCCAGAATCCATGTAAAAAGTTGAGTGTGTTCGCATGTAAGTCTGTAACCCCAGCCGTGTGAAGGAGGGGACAGAAGGATCTCTGTGGCTAATTGGCTTGTGGTTCCACGAGACACACTGTTCTCAAGAAAATAAGCTGGTGAGTGATAAATCAGGACACCCATCTATTTCCCTGGCTCATATGTGCATGTGCAATTAATTATTTATGTCCAAACATACATATGGTCATAAAATAGAAGCCCATGATATACATGATACACATAGACAACATCCCCAAAAAGGAATCTAAAGCTAGGCATAGATTTTATACCTTTGATAAACATTGACTTGATATAGATCATATACATAAATGCAAAATGCAAAGGGAAAGTGCAAAGCTATGAAGCAAAGACGGCATAAGAAAATCTAGATGACTTCATGATGATGACATTTATATACAAAATGTGAAGAGCAGCTCATAAAAACAAAGCTGATAATCTGAACTTCACTGAAAATATGCTATGTGAAAAGATAGTCCACACACAGGATGAAGACATGCAAAACACACAATCACAGACTATTATATAAAATATGCAAAAGAGCTTTAAAAAGTCAAGAGTCAGAAATGTGCAACTTGATGCTTAAGATAGATGTAAAACCCCTGAATATATAAATCTGCAAAGAAGAATCTAGAGACAACAAACACACATATGCATAGACGCTCAGCATGATGGGAATTCAGGACAATGTAACAAGTTACCATGAGTGCCTTCCAAACAACCAACAGTATCAGGCACCAGTGAGAAGGTGCGGTGAGGGGGCTCTCACTTGTGGCTGGTTAAATAGAAAAGGGTGCAGCTACTTAGGACAAAGCTTCATTTTTTTTATAGAACTAAACATATCTTTACTACTTGATCTCACAATCATACTCCTTGGACATGCTCAAAGAAGCTGAAAACTTACACCTGACACAAGAATCTGCACAGCTGGCCGCTTATATCCGCTTCATGCATAATCAGAAAAACTTGTAAGCAACCAAGATGCCCATTGGTAGAGAGGAGGATAACTTGTGGTACATCTAGATGGATGGAACTGCAGTCCACACTTAACAGAATCAATCATTGTGAGATGTAAAACCAAAATGCCTGTGCTAAGTCATGGAAAGCACTCTGGAAAGGCTACCTGCTGCCCGATTCCCACTGCAAACCATTTATTCCACAGACAGTAAGAGGATTAGGCATCACCAGAGGTTGGCAAGAAGGGACATAAAAGGGTGGTGGCACAGGAATTTTGTTATTTTTTTAGGGAGGTGGTAGGATTGTGAATAATACCATAATAACGGGCACTTGACATAACATATTTACCAAAGTTTAGAGAAAACAACAACAGTAAGAATGAACTCTCAGGTAGACAAACTGAACATCAGGAGAGATGGTATGTCACTGAAGCCCCATCAGTCCTAGCAGACGCCTCAATTCTCTGAAGGATGCTGACAGTGAAGGAGGATGTGTGCTTACGGATGCCAAAGAATATGCAAACTTTGTGGAAAAGTCTGCTGTTATTCTACAGCTGACCTAAACTATAGACCACATTAAAGAAAACAGATTCTGCCTAATCTTTTTCTAGCAGGGACAGAAAAACTACAGACCCTATAAAAGGAAATAAAAATGACCGAGAATTTGTTTTGGGAGCCATGTATAGTGGCATATACATTTAATCCAAGCATTCAGGAGGCAGAGGCAGGCGGACCTCTGTGAGTCTGAGGCCAGCCTGGTTTACAAAAGCCCATTCCAGGACAGCTAGGGAAACCTTGCCCATGTAATATCATTAGCACAATGAAATGAGAGAAAAGATTCCATCTCAGCAGATACACAGAATGCTTTAGATGATTAAGTCCACAATATCTGCTATCATTTTATAGATGACGTGAGCACTCAATGCAGAACCACCAGGGAGGGCATACGCATGCGTGGCAGTTCTCCCTAGCATATGATATTCTGACTTAAAATCTGAAGGTAATTCCTCTACATTCTATTGGGAATTTTGTGGGTCGAGTAAATGACAAACAACTTCCAGCCTGCAAAGACAAAACAAACAAGACCAGCAACACAGTTTTGTCAAAATGATACTTTAGTTTTTTTGCAGCACTAAACCAGTTTCCCTAGAGATACTGAGGCAACTGTAATTAGAAAACACTCTCTGGTGCACACATTCTCATTATTCTGGCTTTGGAAAATGAATGAACCACTGGGACCGTCAGTAACTCTCTTTCTCCTTGTCCGGCAGAAGGAAATGGCTTACTGGGAAGATAGATGCAGGGCTGACTGTGAGATTTAGAACTCCGTCATCAGGACGAGAGTACCCTGGGTTGCTTTAATCCACCGGTAGAACAGTGGGGCTGATGTAATCAGGTAGTGATTTAGGAGCCTTGAATGCCAGAGCCTTGGCCAATCACTTCATTCCACACACCTGATGATAATCATCTCTTACTTTGGAGCAAAATAGATGGGAGGGAGAGAGGCAAGTGACATGTCACCACAAGTGTGTGTCTGAATATAGTAACCCAATTTATGTGTCTCGTTTTGGTTTATTTTACGTGAAATTCAGAAAGTGCCACAAAATTGGATTTTGTAGATACATTAGGGAGACACAAAAGAGCCAAATGTGGGCTACAAAGCCCGGAGGCCATACCATGACTCGCACAGAAGTGGACTAGCTAATTGAAGGTAGCCATGTTCTTGTGAGTTCTTTCACCTCGTATTTCAAGGCCAATAAAAGTGTACACTTTCTCAGCACATCTGTCAAAGGGTGCAAAGACCAACTTATCATTCCGTCTAGAAAGCCAAAGCCAGTCATGCAGAACTTGGTCTCTCGCTGAAGAAGGCCTGAGATTCCTGCCAGCAGAGCCTGCAAGCTAAAGAGCCTTGCTCACCTCATCCAATCTGAAGACTTCTCTGCTCATAAATGAAGGGATTGAACAGCACATTGCCTTGTGTGTTTGGAAGAGCTACAGTGCTATATGTATTTCACTATATGTCCTTGTATCTACTAAAACCACATCAACATTTCCTAGGGTATTAAGAGTATTGGAAAAGGTTTTCCTTTCGGTTTTTTTTTATAATTATGTGTTCATTGGTACAAACTGATAATGGTTCTCAAGTTGCTGCCTTTGTATTTGTTTTGGGAAATTAAAATTCCTTGAATTTGGAAATCTCTTGATTGCTATGTGGCTAAATTACCCCCAAATATCAAGCCAAGTGTTTTCTACATTAACATTTTCACTACAAAACGGATCGACCAATGATAATTTAAATCTTTTCTTGCCAAAATATTAGTTTTTAAAAAATGACACCTCCATTAATGTTTGTTTTCTCCTCATCAGTTTTTAGTGTATTTATACTCCAGTGCCTAAGATGTCCCATATACATACAATGTAAATGATGTGTTACCCTTATTAATTTTTTTTAAATTAGAGAAATTTAATAAAAGCAATTTTGAAAATGCAGTATTTACACAAACATTACCTGCAATACTTACAACCCTCCCTCCCTTCCTCATCCCAGACACCCACACATACAATGTATGCTCTTTCTGCCATACTAAAATTCTCATCTACTAGACCATATGCAAGACAGAGTATCTAATGCCACCTTCACGCTGTCACATAGAGTTTGATGATCCCCGGTGCCACCAGTGCTCACTCTGCTAATGGCTCTGGCCTTCCCAGGACTGCACACAGAAACATGCATTAACTGTCAATAAGGACATAACGTTCCATTATTTGAACAAGCTTGTTCAGTTTCAAATGTTAGTAGAATTATGAATGATAAAATGTAACTATGACAAAGGTTCCTTGAGTAGGTTGGGATTTGAAAAAAAAGTAGGTAAAGAAAAGTCCCTAAACCCAAGAGATTTAGCATAAGTCATTTTAATCCAACCAAGAAATTCAGACATAATAGCAGTAATCCACCACTACCCCAACATGAATATGGCGCAGTGCTTGAGGGACAAACGAATGTTGCTACAGCTTAGATCTAGGTAAGGCAGCTCTGCCAGTACTGCAGCATTCAGTTAGTCATTCTTTGAAAGATGTTTCACAGATACTGAATACCACTGTGATTTCAGGGCAGAGGATTTCATGGGACTTCAGCATCGCAAGTGGCCACACAGGTCACGGGTCCCACACAGCTCCCTCTCTACCGAGATGATGGCCTTCTGCCTAAGAGGCAGGAGTGGTTGCCACCTTTTTCCTTCAGTATAGCCAGTGATGAGCAACACATTGTTTAGGCTTGAATCACTATGTTTAGTCTCTTTGGTAAGCACAGAAAATCCCCTTATAACAGAAGTTGCAAGCCATACAGTAGTATAGTAACAGACAAGAAGTCTGAAGAAAAATTAACAAGAAGACATAAGCACTGATTTTTATTCTTTATAACAAAGGGCATTATTTTTAATTTTTGGAGATGCATACAAAAAGTGCACATTTTAACCTCTTTGTTCATATTTGACTTGAGTGGCCAGTCTAAAACATTTGTGTGGCAGTTTCCAAGAGCTTTTTGATGTCCCCAAGGCGTGCTTTAATCACTCAGTGCTGAAGTCTGATTCTTTTGATGTGTCTGTATCATCACTATCCTTGCTTGATTTTCATCTGCAATGCCTAACTTGCCTAAATCTATCTTTAGAGTTAAGCAGTCTGTCCACATCTCTTCATCAGTCTCATAAAACTCAGCAAATCTCACAACATTTCCATTTGAAACTATCCTGCCTTGCCAAGGAGTAAAATGAGAATATTTTCAGTTACTTTCCCCATATGAGAGAGCAATTGAACAAGGCTGACAGAGATGAGTAGAGCTAAAACTCAGGTATCGTGTTTATGGGATTCATTTTGAAAATACACAGTTCATGCCAGCAAGATGGCCCAGTGTGAAAGGGTGCTTACCCTGTAGGCCTCATGAAAGACACAAAGGTGGAAGGAAAGAACTGATCCCACAAAGTCATTCTCTGACTATCACATGCTTGTGGACACACACATATCAACACACAAACAACAAGTCAAATAAGGTTTACACTTAAAAAGAACACCCAGTTCATTAGGGAACTGTTCTCTTAGTACAACAACTTTTTGTTTGTCACTAATTTACCAGAGAACTTTTGGGACGTGAGCACTACTCTACTGTTTTCAAAATACTCATGGGGTATATTTTGTGCTTGCTGTTAAATTTTATCTTTGTGTGTCCAAGTGTGTGTGTGTGCATACATACACATGTATGTGTGTGTTATGGACACATGTGGAACACACAAGTGTGTGGAGGTCAGAGGAAACTTTGTGGAGAGGTCCTCTCCTCCTTCATGAGGGTTCCTGAGATTGAAGTCAGTAAAATTATTTTACCAGCTTTGTCACCTCAAAAGCCCCGTGTTTTTCGAAAATGCATCAAAGAGAGTGTAAAGGAAATTAATATATAAATAATATCTACCCTAACTATATATAAGGCAGCACAAAATGATTAGCAGTTTTTTGAATACCTATGGCATAGATGATTTACCTTTCTCCCTTAGACAAGCCCTTATGGATAGAGGAAAATTAAAAGTCCTTGTATTAGCATCTGCTGTTACTTAACATTGTCCAAACATAGAAGCATAAGAACACACAGTTCTTACCTTCCAGTTCCTGTGGGTCAGGAATTCTCGTGATGCTTGTGCGGTTTTCTGCTCAGATGCTCACAAGGATGCAACTAAGATGCTGAGTTCTTATCAGCAACCCAGCTGAAGGGTCTGCTTCTAGGCTAAGGATACAAGCAGAATCCAGTTTGTGGAAGAAGGACAGGAAGCTTCAGTTTTGTGTTGGCTATCAACTGGAAGCTGCCTTGGTTTGTATGCATGCCTCAATGCCAGCAAAGGAGAAAGAGATGGAGACAGTTGCATGCATGTAGTTGCGTGGATCCTGTCCTGTTGGCTGGAAGGCAGGCACAAGTCCTGTCCACACAGAGGGAAAAGGGCCACGTCAAGGCAACATTACAAGAAGGCAGGATGAATACAGATGACCTTACTAACTGCCTGCAATACTTAACTTCCAGCAGATCTATTATTAGTGAAAAGAATGATCTTTTTTAGTTGAAAGGCCTGAAAAAAAATCTCCATTCTAAGCTTTCCTTGTTTCATCCTCAATAACGAGCATGGGTTCTTCTGATGTATTCTTTTAAAATTTTCGTGGAAGTCAGGCATGCCAAGTACAGATATTTTCCTGATCATATAACATGTCCTCATTATTCAGCCAGTCCAGAATCTGGGAGTCCGCAAGGCTCGGTGAGCAGTTGGAAGCTGCTGAGAAGAAAGCATGGCATTGTCTCACCCCAGGGATTTCACTGAGAAACACTCCAGCCTCCATCACAAGGCATTGCTGCCACATCTTGTACTTGACTCAAATCTGGGACCTGTATTCCTAGTGGTCCCCAAGGTAACATACTTTTCCAGCTTTGTGTTGAGGCAATCAGCTCATTTTAGTTTAAAATTCATAAACATTACTTTTTTCTGTGTGCTTCAGTATATTCTGTAACTAGTTGTGTGGGTGGAAGACAGGAAAGAATGACAGGAGCAATGCTGACAAGACTGATAGCGCATAGCTCACAGGGCCGCCCAATGACAGCGCATGGCTCACAGGGGCCAGCC
>LOEQ01002754.1:138658-153066 GCA_001685075.1 Bramus lutescens
CAGTGCATGGCTCACAGGGCCGCCCAATGACAGTGCATGGCTCACAGGGCCGCCCAATGACAGTGCATGGCTTACAGGGCTGTGCAAGGCTGTACTTAGAAAACCCAACAGGTAGGTGTGATGCCTGCATTCTTGACATGGACTTCCCCTGCAAAATTTCAGAGCAAACCACTTACTCATTTCCTGCCCAACTGATAAGCAGGAGTTAAATTGCATGATTAATACATACCACTCAGGTCTCTGTGGCTTTTACATTTTCAGAGCACATCCATAATTATTATCTCATTTTACATAAGTAGAAATAAAAGAGTCAACCTATACCAGGCTTTTTCTTTTAGGCCACCAACCAGCTCTCAAATCATGACATAGAGACTTATTATTAGTTATGAATGCTTGACCTGGCTAATAGCATTTCTGGCTAGTACTTTTAACTTGAATTAACCTGTTTCTCTTTATCTACCTTTTGCCTTGGGGCTTTTTTACCTTTTCTTACTTCCTTATCGTCTCTGTGCCTGGCTGGCTTCTGGCCCTGGGCTTCTCCCTCATTCCCTCCTCTTCCTTCTCTCGTTCCTCTCTTTTTCCCCTTCTCAAGCCCACATTTTTCTTCCTATGAATTCTCTCTCCCTGCCAGCCCCACCTATCCTTTTTCTGGCCTAGCTATTGGCCATTTAGCTCTTTATTAGACCAATCATGTACCTTAGGTAGGCAAGATGAAATAGATGTAACATATATTTACATAATTAAACACACAACCTTAAAACATTAAAGAAACTCAGTGTAAACAAAAGTAACACTCCTTTACACAGCTAAAGTAATATTCTGCAGCATGAACAAATGTAACACATCATTGCCTAGTTAAAATAATATTCCACAACATCTACCTAAACCTGGTGGCTCAAGTCTGGAGTCTAGTCTCAGCTTCTCGGGAGATAAAGCAGAAGGAACATGGGGCAGCCTGAGCTACAGAGTTGGTTCAAGGCCAAATTGGGAACTTACTGAGGCCCTGTCTCAAAAATAAAAATACAAAATGGTTCAAGTGTTTCTCATTGGTAGAAAGCTGGCCTAGCATGTACCAGGTATGGTGTGGACCTCGAGTGCATGCACGAGTGTGCGCATGCACGTGTGTGTGTGTGTGTGTGTGTGCTCTGATAAATCAACTGCTAACAGAAGATTCTTGGTTCTCTATGAAAGGCATCACCCATTTCCTCATCTTCCTGACGAGCTGAAAACATCCCCACCCCACCCCACCCCACATCAAGGTACATTCACTGTTTTAATCTTCAGAACTAGTGGGGGGGTGGTTACTTTATATGGCATGAGGATGAAGATTATCTCCTGTGGTTCAGTCTGATGAAGCTAAGGATCTGGGGAGGAGGCACACACCCTGGGTTATGCAGTTGGGTCCTAAGGGCTACTCATGAGAGAGACAGGGTTCTGAGACAGACGACAAGGAGGAAATGTATGTGGAGGCAGACTGGCCACAAGTCAAGGGATGCCAACCGCTATCAACAGCTCTGAGGGGGATCCAGGACCAGAGTCTCCCTAGTGGGCCCCAAGAAGACACGGCCCAGCCGACACTTTGATTTCAACTCGAACTGATTTGTATTTTTATATTTGTATTACTTGGGGACAAAAGAGAATAAATATTTTGTCCAAGTCACCCAGTTTGTAGTAATTTGTTATTGTCACAGGAAACTGATACACACAACTCTGGTCCTTACCTTTCTAGTGATATTCCTAACTTATTAGTGCTAAAGAATTCATTCAGCATCCTTATTTCCAAGCTGTGTGGCCCTACAACCTTAACAAGAAGCAAACAAATAACACCACAATTGATGTCAGCTTAAGGCATTTGAAAGCAAAAGGTTCCTGAAGTCCTATAGGATTTTGTCATCCTTGACACGTCAGGTTCCCAGAGGAAGACACTTGCTGAACCTTCCTAATCGTCATTGCTACAACAAGGGACACAGCATATTTACCTAAAAGATGCAGAAAATGGACCTCAGAGAGGCAGTTTTTGGCCCAGAGGCACGAGGGCCCATTTCCCACGTGTCTGATCCATTCTGCACACATGCCACAGTCTGGAATATGTATATCTTATTGCCAATGCTAAACTCAGCTACAATTATAATTACACATATTTAGTGCATATTATGCCAGATTTCATTTTAATTGTGTTATATTCATTAACATTTTAGCCTCTGTAGCAACCTACATAGATACCCTGAGGTGAAACCTGTGAATATATACGATGTCTGTGAAGGTACACTGCTTCATATGACAGAAAGGACCATGCTTGAGCCAGGACCTAGAAATCAGGAAGATTACCATGGATGATCCAGATGGATCCCCTCAAAGGTTTATTATATGAATTGAGAGGAAGTTGAAAGTGAGAAGATGTCATTAAGAAAGCCAACTATCAGAGTCAAGAAAACTCGAGAACACCCTTCCTGGACCAGTGATAGAGGAGGTTCCTCACAACAAGGAATGTAGGCGGGGGCTGAGCAGAGCAAGGTCCCTCCAGGAGCTCTAGAGGGAGCAGAGTCTTGCCTTTGGCTGTTCATAATAAAATCTATTTCATACTCGGACCACTGGACCTGAAGAGCAGGCAAGTCATGCTGTTTCTACACTATGCTTGTAGCAATGTTGCGGCGGGAGTATGAAACTGGAGCCATGACGCTGTTTTATGAATGAAGCACACAGAGCTAAAACAGTGTTCTAAAAACACAACACAGTCACTCATTGCCAGCTCTAGGATTCAAAGCCAGGTGCCGCTCTCCAGAGTCCAGAGCTAGCCCCCTCTCTACCTGCTCCATCTGGGGGTCCTTCCTCCTCCTCATCTTGTATTCCAGTCCCTGGTTACTGGTACTCATTATACGGGACTATTTAAATTACATTGTTCATGGTCTATATAAATAAACCAAAGCATATTTTCTGCAGCGTGATTTCTAAACTTGTCTTCAAAACCGAATTCTCTTTTTCAGTCTCTCATATAAGAAATCAAAGCGGTTTTGTTTATATAAAGACGGTGGAATGGGAGTGAGTTATGAGAGGCAAAGTTCTAAGTTTTCATTACTGTGCCTAAGAGATCCATAAAACAAAATGCCTCTAACCCATAAAGCCCTTGTCTAAGGACGGGCACTTCCTGAGGTGCTGGAGGCTGCTGTTCATATAAGATACGGAGCCATGTCTCCACTTCCCTGCAGTGTTTGGTTGGCCCAACTGTATACCAGCTGTGCTTGAGGCATGGCCCTGGCCAGAGTCCACCATCCTGCCCAATATTTAATTAAACCTTGCTTCATGTTTGACTCGAAATTGTGACAGTGGTAATATTCTTGCCCAGGTTGTTTAAGAGAGCAGTCTAGCCTGCCTGCTTCCCTACCTGTCCTCCACTCCTAACCCAAGGACCCTAGTCAGGGGCCTCATAAACATGCAAAACTTTCCCTCCATAAGAAGTACTTCTGAGTCTCTTTGCTACTAAACTAGCGGGGAGTCAGCCACATAGACAGGTCCAGACATGCATAGCAAGCCACTGTGTTACCTCCTCAAGGTCAAATTTCCCTGCTTTTCCAACAGGGCTGATCAGATCCTACTGATTTCTTCATGCTAGCATTATGTTAATGATATTGATGTTTTCAAGGACCCTGAGACACCTTACATTAGCAATTTCTCTCCAGAATGTCAAGAGGGAGGATGAGCTGACACCATCACTCCAAGTCTCAAAATGCCACAAGTTGACCCTTTCAGGTTTACTGGGTACGTTTCAAAATTAGGAGAGTTAATGAGTATCTGTATTTTTGTGACCCCACCAGCTACATTTCTGCCTTCCATTTCAGATTTAAAACCAGAGAGAGACAGAGACAGACAGAGACGCAGAGACAGACAGAGAGGAAAGGACTTGCATGTGGTCACATAGCTGAGATCTGACCAATGGCCTCTAAGACGCGCGTGCGCTTTTAAGATTGGACACAAGGAGGTACATAAGGCCATTAGGAGGAACATGTTTTAAAATCTAAACTTTCCTCACTTGCCAAGTTAGTGAAGTACTCGAAGCTGTGGTTCCTCACGTACTAAAAACAAGATAACAGTACCTGTCGGCGGGCTGTGGTGATCACGGGCCAGTTGCTCATGCCAGGCTGCTGGAACAAAGAAAACCCATATGCACTTCCAGCCAGGATTGCTCGGAGTAACTAGAACTGGGAGACTTTCCTCAGCTTTCCTGAACCCTGGGTCTAGGCAGACTCATATTCAGAGAAAGTTTAGAACGTTACAGAGGTAAGTTGTGAATGGAGACCAGGTACTTCTGAGATCATAGTGGGGCCTCTCAGTCATTTACTGACACGGAATCATTTGAGACGTAGAACATATCAGGTTATTTTAATTGTCACGCTGCATCCGGGTCCATCCTGAAATTATCATCCTCAGATTCAGGCACCTCCAGAGAAAGAGTCACATGATTTCCTGTGATAATGGATTGAACGACAGTCTTGGATAGACCCACAGTCATGAGCAAAGGGCCTTCTGTTTTATATTTGATAAATAGGAGCTAAGGACCTAATAGAAGAGCAAATATGACAAGATCTTTCCACTGTCCTGGTGAGTCTCAAGACTGATGTGACATCTCAAAAGCAACAACAGTGCATACCTGCAGTTAGCAATGTTATCCATAGCTCACCATTTCTGCACTTAGTGGGAATCAAGGTGGAGAAAATCCACAACCTTCTTCCACAGAAGGTACCTGTTCCCACAGGCCTTCTCTGGCTCCCACACTTCCTGTGCTTTTATCTATAGCACTTTTATATGAGTCTGCTACTAGTTAATGGGACCTTTCAAGCAGTGGCATAGTGGCAATTACATTAGCATGCACTTCTATACATCTTTTAACCAGGCCGAGGCTCTGGGAACAGAAATGTCATTAGGAGAACCCCTAGCTTCCCCCACGCACAGACACCAGCACTCTTTCCCCTCAAATCGATTTCACTAAATTTAGAAAGAAAAGACAAGGGCAGTTTATTTTTTTCCTGTTCATGAATCCCTGTTTTAAGTGCACACACCTTTTAACCTGTAAACAATGGAATACAGAGAGGCAATACATTAGGAAGATGAGAGGCTGGCATTGACATGACCACCTCCATTAATAAGGCGGATTGGTGGCCAGCAGCAGGGTGCTCTGGTCCTCCTTCCGTGCTGCTCACATTCACAGGCTTGAGATGAGGAATGTTGGTAAGATGCCTCATTTGCATGCTGGCAGCAGGTTGTCCCACCCAGAGCATGACTGATGATTCATTTATTTGAAGGGGAGAGAATGTAGTGCTCACAGCCAGCTAGCTAGGCCATCAAAGAATCAGGCTGATCTTCCAAAGAAAACAGGGTGCATCCACTTTGCTTATTTCTCCTCAAAGTCCTTCTATCAAATGGAAGGAGAGGAGAAAACAAATGCTTCTGTCTAAATCATGACTGCTGTCATAGGCTGAGTTTGGAATCATCTCTACTCTTCACCAAATCACCAGAATCTGTCACTTCTAAGCACGTGGGCTGCACGCAAAAATATAAAAGAGGCTGGAGCATCACCCAGGACTAGGGAATGGAAGTGCATATGAAGGAGTTCACAATTTATTTCAAAGCCAACAAAAGGCCACAGGAAAGAAAACATCGGTGCATGGGCCTAGGGGAAAAATAGCTTTGCTGAAGTGATGGAGTGAGGAGATGAAAGAAGGGCTGTAGGGAGAAAGACGTCAGCTGCGATGTCCAGCTCTCCCCGAGGCGAACAACATCAGCAGGAGAGCTTGTAAAGACCAAAGGTTTCAAACCTTCTCACAGTGGAGGAGGCATCGGGGTGGCGGCTCCAGTTTTCAGCTTGGGCTACTTGATAATGTGCACAGAGAATGCAGCAGGAGACCTACATGGAGCAAGAAAGGCAGCGCGTTCAGCCTTTCCAGAGCAGCAGGAGTGAGAGAGCTGGGTGACCAGATGGCTTCGCTGCTAACGACCTTCGCCATTAAGACCAACACCTGAGTTTGAGTCCATACATGGCAGAAGGACGGAGTGGAAACCAGAAAGAAAGTTGTTTTTGGTGGTCTCTTCTCCCACCTCAAATACAGCAAATATATGTAAGTATGTGGCTACACTCTATATCTATCAATATTAATATATTTATGTTTCAGTGGCAGGCAAGCCTAGGACAGAGTTTAGTGACCTGCAACTCTCATTTGCTTTGGTGACACACACACACACACACATCCCTGGTAGCCTAAATTCCTCGCTTGCATGTTCTATGTATACATGCCTCTCTCCAACCATGCATCTATGACTCTGAGAACCCTCTCTACTTCACACTGCAGCAGCTATGAGCACATCCAACTCTTAATAACAGTATAGTTTCCTATCCCAGTAATGATAAAATTCCGAGGAGTTCACATGTATTCTCAGCATATTCAGATATATAAAGAAGAGAAAGGAATACTTGGCCTGAACTAGTTTTGGGCACATGTATAGTAAGGTAAACTATTTCCTCTAGCTGCCTTTTAGGGTGAATCCCCGATTTTCTGTTTTACCTCTATGCAGATTTGAACATGCATGGTATGCATGAATGAATGACCTAATCTAGCAATCAAAGTAGAGAAACACCTAAGCTATGCCTCTTGGAAGGCAGACACACCTTTTCTCAGAGTCCACAAGAAGAAGCCCCAACAATGGCCAAGGTCCTTGAGAATATTCCCTCCCCTGACCCACAGTCAGTATTGACAGTGTATCCTGCTTGAATATGTACTATGTATCCCTCTTGAATGTGTACCATGTATCCACCTTGACAGTGTACTATGTATCCCTCTTGAATGTGTACTATGTATCCACCTTGACTGTGTACTATGTATCCCTCTTGAATGTGTACTATGTATCCCTTTTGACTGTGTACTATGTATCCCTCTTGAATGTGCACTATGTATCCCTTTTGACTGTGCACTATGTATCCCTTTTGACTGTGTACTATGTATCCCTCTTGAATGTGTACTATGTATCCCTTTTGACTGTGTACTATGTATCCCTCTTGACTGTGTAATATGTATCCATGTATCCCTCTTGAATGTGTACCCACAGTCAGTATTGAGATGTATCTCTCTTGACTGTGTACTATGCCTAGCCACATAAAACTACCTTACGTCTTTTGAATATCTGGGAGAGCCCTTATTTTTGTTTCTTTAACTAAAAGGCCTAGAACATGGAAACATCTGGCCCCAGACCTGGATGGAATATGTGTTACACTTCTATGCTGGTTAGAACATGCCTCTCCCTTTTCTTTCAGACAGGTTTTTATGCATCCCACCCTCAAACTCCTTAAGTAACTTAGGATAGCTGTGAGCTTCTGATCTCCCTGTGTCCCTCTCAGTGGTGCATGCTGGGATATGGCATTGGCTACCATACCTGGTTTTATGCAATACTGGAGTTTGAAGTTAGGGCTTCATGCTTGCGAGGCATGCACACAGCACCCATTCTAAAAACATTTGAAATGTTTCAAATGGTTCTGAGCACAAAGGCTTATGGGTAATGGGTAAAAGAGTTAGCAGATGGATGAGGCTGAGACATCAGCATTGCACTAATGAGACAGGACTCTGCCTGCCTTGAGAGGACACAGAAGACACACAAGTCTGATTAGACAAGCATACTGCCTGGGGCAGAGACCAGCATCCACTCAAGCACAGGAAAAAATCAACTCAGACACAACAGAGCCAAGGAATTTGATTGGGAATGTTTGCAGTCAAGGAATGGGATGAAGTGACAGCTGAGGACAGGACAAGGGTAGAGCCTCCCTGGATAAAGGGGTGGAGTGTCCTTTGATTTGGATTGATAAAAACAAGTGAGCAAGACAGGTGATTCTGGTCTGGTAACAGTGAGGAATGGGCAAGTGAGAAAGTGCAGGAGGTTAAGCCTCAGAGAAACTGCTGAAGAAAACAGGATGACCAAACGAAGCATAAGGCTCACAGAACTGCCAGGGTACAATACTGGGGTCAGAGGGAAGGGCCATCCCAAATGGGTAAAGCCAATTTTAAACTGAGCAGAGAGCGAGCATTTTAAAGAGCATGCCAGTGGAGGCAGAAGCAATCAATGCCTCAGTCAAAAACACAGAGAGCGCTCTACTGCAGATCAGAATGTTTTACAGCACACAGCAAGGAGGCACTCAGTGCCTGTTGCCACAGTGAGAATTACTGTAATGTGACTATTGCCAAGAAAGGAAATGACACTCATTTGGATTTCATCCTCAACTGACTTGTATCTAGGGTAACGTTACAGAAAGAAACTTAGAAAAAAGTAGAACTTCCATTTGCTGAAATACAGGAATCAGCCCATTTGCTGTTCCTGAGTAATGGACACTTGGGATTGTTGGCCATGCAAAACTGTCAAAACAGTGGCCCTAATGGGGCTGTCAGAGGCAAGGCTGCGAGTTGCACATAGAGAGGTCAAAACCTGTCATAGATTCAGTTCTATGAGATAAAGGTTTTCAAAGGATTAATTCTTCAACTTAATTGCATGTAATACTCATCTGTGGATTTATTTTAAATATACAATGGCATCTACAGAGTAATGCCTCAGTCTATGAATATATGTAAGAAATGGAGATGAGCAAGCAAGAAATACCTGAAGTGCTCAACTCAATTAATCGCTTGATTCAGCAGCAGGAGGAGGAATGAAGGGAGGTAGCCCCAGAAGCCACACAGGCTTCAGAGGAAAAAGGAAGTCATAGCACAATGGGATCTTGAGAGGATAGAGACAAAGGCCTGCAGAGGGGCTTATGCATGAGAGAGTGCATCTCATCTGGCTAGACTGCAGGAGGGGACAAGTTCAGTGTCTGACCTGCATTTACTCAATGTAAGGAACTCTCTACACCAACAACGGAGAGCCATGAGGAGTCCCACCCATTGTCCCTCTATTCCAATCCGTTCTCTCCTTTCTACGTTACAAACCGTTTCTGTGTGGCCAAGAATGTTCATTAGCAGGTAACAAACGTAATCCAGAGGGCTGAAAAACTCACACAACTTAATCTATGACTGAAATGGCAAATTACTTTAATTTAGACATTTTTTATTTGCAGGTTTTGATCTTGCACATTCTTTCCCATTTAAGCCCATAAATAGCTCAGGTTGTAGTTACCCCAGCACAGAGGCTAAAGGCCCCTCAATCTCTAATGAAATGAAAATTTCTACTATCAGGACATTTAAAATAATAACAGCAGCAATGATAATAATAAAAGGTTGTTGATATTGATTGCCCACTGAAGCAAACGTGAAGGACTCTCAATCTCCAAAGTCATTATTTCAAATAGAAAGGAATGAAGGTTATTCTTATTGAGGAGCAATAATTAGCTTCAAATTTGGGGTGGTGGCATTTATTACTAGCGAGACCCTGCAAGTGCAGCACCAAAGGTCAATCTGGAGGCGTAACCAAGGACTGATGTGAGAGGTGGGGTTAATGAAAGAGCATTTGTCGCAGACAGGATCAGGGAAGGCACGCCGCCCTCAGCAATGGCAGGAATGGCTGCACTATTAATGAGCCATATGTAAAATTTTTCCCATCTGATTGGTTGACTTTTTCTTGCCAGTAATGTTATTATTCACCTTGTAAAATGAATTCATCTCACACCAGGGCATAGCATTAATTTGGAATGCGTAAAATTTCTTGGACTGCTAAAGTTGGTTTAGAATGAAAGCTACTGAGCTGGTACCAAAGAGCAGCTTGGCTGTAAGAAGAGCCTTGAGCATTGAGTTAGAACCAGGGGTGGAGGTGAGTGGTAGAGAGGTTCAGGATCTCAGTACCCTCTTGTCCTTCACTCCTGAGTATGGGACAATGGTATGCATTCTGTCAATTATATTTTAAATAAACACTGATTGGCCAGTAGCCAGGCAGGAAGTATAGGTGGGACAACCAGACAGGAGGTAGAGGCGGGTCAATGAGAAACAGGCAATTCTGGGAAGAAGGAAATTGTAGTCTGCAGTCCTGACCCAGCCACAGAAGAAGCAAGATGTGACTGTCTTGCCGAATAAGGTACAGAGCCATGTGGCTAACACAAACAAGAATAATAGGCTAATATAAGTTATAAGAGTTACTAAGAAGTCTGAGCTAATGGGCCAATCAGTTTATAAGTAATATAGTAGACCTCTGTGTGATTTCTTTGGGACTTAAGGATTGTGGGAATCAGGCAGGACAGAAACCCTGACAACACCTGAGAACATGAGACCTCAAACACAAATACCTACCCCATGCATTTTTGAAAATACAAAACAAAAACCCATTCAGTCATGATTTTCTTTTTCATGATATTAAAAAATATAGTTAGTTTTAGTTGCCTCGCCCCTCATACCAAGCCTCCCCCCGATGAACTGCCCCCCATTAAAACCTTTCGTCCCTGGTATTACCTTTTCCACTTTCAAACCCCAAATCTCTATCGCACCCCAAAGCCTTTGTTTCCCTCTCTTGGGCTCCCTTCTGGTTCCCTGGTCTCATATGCAATTGTCCCGAAATTAATAAATATAAGTAACATTTAGAAGCTATGTTCCACCTCTGAGAAAGGTCATTCAGCATTTGTCTTTCTGAGCCTGGGCCACCTCAGTGTAATTCGTTCGGCTTCTCTCCATTTCCCTGTAAATTTTACAATGTCTTTTTTGTTATTGTTTTGTTTTGAGACAGGGTCTCTATGTAGCTCCGGTTGTTCTCCACCTTGCAAGTAAGCACAGCAAGAAACCACTGAACACAGCCAATCTAATCACAGTTTTCTTTAAACAAAAGAAAAGGTATGGATAAAATATAGAAGATATACTTTTCAAAATTAAAAAAAGCTTCCATGTGAAGTTCAGGACACTAATTACAATTAGAATTTCATACATGAGTTATTGGTTTAATATAAGCAGCTACCAAACACTGCCTGAAATTTACTTCCTTTAAAAATGGTTAGCTTTCTTGAAACTCAAAATTTTATTGTGCAACTGTATTTATAACTGCAAACTGTAGTAGAGAAGAGTCCTCAGGAATATAAAAGAAATCCTCCAAGAGGGGTGGGAAGCCATAAGAAATGGAAACTGTCAGTTAAAGAGCTGGCTCCCAATGGATGGTCCCTGTGTGGTGTGGAACTCTAGGGGCGATTGCTCCCTAAGAACGACTGATGCCGCTTCTCTTCTCTTCTTTCCTTGTCTCTCTGCTTGCCCATGCTGGGAGTGTGCGTTCTAGTGTCAGGGAGCATACTGCTGATATATATAAAGAAATAGTTCTGTAACAAGATATGTCATCATAGTTGAAAAGATGAATCCCACATGAGGCCATTTACACAAGAGGTTCAGATCAAGGAAACTCATAGACAGAAACCAGAGGAACTGGGGAGGGAGACAGGGATATGGGGGTTGTTTAATGGGGGATGAGCTTCCATTATATGAAAAGAGCTGAACAGATTAGGTGCTGAATAGCAGAACATTTTAAGATGGTTAAGATGGCATTTTTTTAACACTTAAAAAGGAAGAAAGACGTATCACAAGCAAAAGTGTCAAATGATAAATCCAGGGTCACCCCACCATATATACTTCCTGACTTTAATGTCTGGGCTCTGCTTTTCCATTTTAAATCATTCTATAAGTTTAGCCATTCCAACAAAATTCTGATTCCATAGGACAGGGGACTAGGTTGTGTGATTTGATCTCATAATATACTTAAAAAAATCTTCAGTAGCTGGCTGAATTAAAATTAACATAATACTATTTAGTTAATCTTCTTGGAGGCCTCAAACATTAAAACCCTCTGTCCTCACGGAGTATAATCAGTAGGCTGGAAAGACTCTTTGTTCTGCAGGAGAATCTACTTTAGATGACAGGAAAGTATGAACAAGAGGGACTCTCTTAAGCTGTTAACGAGGTACCCAGAGGACTACTGACACTTGATTGGGCCCTAGCAGTCCTGCTAGAGCCAGTGGCTTGGGAAGCCAGCTGAATGGAGCCTGCTCCTGTTTACTCTCACCCTCTACCTTGTTAGCCAGTGAGCTTTTCTTAAAACTTGACTCTTCATCAAGAAAATATGCAGCACCCACGGCCAATGGATGCTGCCTTATTTAGGGTTTCTATTGCTTTGAACAGACACCATGACCACAGCAACTCCTGTAAAGGAAAACACTTAATTGTGGCTAGGTTACAGTTCAGATGGTTAATCCACTATTGTCATGGCAGGAAGCATGGAGGCATGCAGGCACACATGGTGCTGAGGAGGCAGCTGAGAGTTCTACATCTGGATCTACAGGCAACAGAGGAGACTGCCACAGTAACACATTTCCTGCATCAAGGCCACGCCTACCCAACAAAGCCACACCTCCTAATAGTGCCACTCCCTATGTGTGTCATTTTCTTTCAAACCACACCACACATGTCAAGTCTGTTCACTGCTTATCTCACCTGAAGGAAAAGTTTCGCCTGCCCCCCTGTGAGAAGTATCTTTTATGAAGGGATTTCAGAAGCATCTTCTCTCTGGTGATTAAATTATTTCGATATGATATTGTCAACATATCAGCGGGTGACCATCATTGGAAAAACAATTTGTCTTACTGGTGATGGGTATGTTTATTACCTTGGCCATGGTGCTGGCATCACAAGTATATGAACGCATCCAAATTCACTCCCTTTCATAAAATAAACAGGCACTTTTCGTAGATCAGGGTTTATTCTCATGGTAACCGAGAGGGGGGCTGTGTTTCACAAGATAGGATCACGTGAAGAATCATTAGATTCCTTCACAAGGTAGTAGAGGAAAGAACCCAGTAGGCAAGATCCAAGAGTCATGTCTATGCTTTCCACAGGAAGGAATGAAGGAGGCTTAGGATTGGCAGCTTTGAATGGCCCCATGAATTTGGAGCCTTTTGAGCTATTTTCCTGTCATTACTGGGTAGTCACGGGGTAGGTGGATAGTGACCCACACAGTAAGACAAAGAAGGAGAAGGATGGCAGTGTGACTGTCGTCAGCTACACCCAAAAGGGGCTGGGCAGCTCTAGCCAAGGACACAAACTTAGGTCAAGATAATATTTTAAAAACTATAGTCCCTACTCCAATTTGGCTGGTGATGTCAGCTGCCTCCCAAAGGTCCACCAGCAGCCACTCCCTTCTGCCTCTAACATAGTGGTTCTCAACCTTCCTACCGCTGGGACCCCCAACCATATAATTGCTTCATTGCTGCTTTATAACTGTAATTTTGCTACTGTTATAAGTCATAATGTAAATATCTGATACGCAGGATATCTGATATTTCATCCTCAAAAGGGCTGAGACCCACGGGTTGAGAACTGCTGATCTAATCTAATGTCTTGACCCACATCTGAAACCCGTTGGGGAGTTTCTTGTTTCCTTAACATAGAGATAATAAAGTCTCCAAACCTGCTCTAGAAAACCCTGAATAACCAACCTAGCTCATTACTACTCAACCGGCACTGTTCCTTACTTCCTCATACCTTAGATATTCACACACACACACACACACACACACACACACACACGTGCATGCATACATATTAATAACACAGATGATAGAGAGATAGTAGATGGATAGATTATTTTTTCTTTTTGAGATAAAGTCTCATAGATCCACCTCTGTCTCTGCTTCCTGGGTGCTGGGATTGAAGGCATGCACCACCACACCTGGGATTCCTTTTTGTTTTTTCCTTTCAGGAAGAGGGGCTTCCTAAGGAGAAAACAGCAGTTGTAAGACCCCCTCATGAGCATCTGGTAGCAGTTTGTCACATGATTTAATTTATTTGGCAAAGTATAGAATGCTCCGTGCTTTACTTAATGTTGCTATCCATTATGCATCATTGTGAAGGCTGACATAAACTAGTTGAATTCATTTCAATTTATTGACAAATTAATTTGATTATTGAGCCTTGTAATAAAATGTTTTATTAATAAACTGTGTTCCCAGAGCTAAAGCCACACAGCCTTGTTTTGCTTTAGAGTATGCCATTTGCTGGCACAAGCAACAGACCCATTCACCCCTCCAAACTCTCACTGACGGCATGCTAAAGGCCAGCATCGAGATGAAATTTATCCTATGACATTTAAATTCCAGAAATAGAATATTAATACATTTTAATTCCTTTTTTGATGAATTATCATTGTTTTAGAGACATCTATTTAACAGGCAGCAAAGGGAGTTTACTTGAACTCAGATTTACCACAACTTTTACTCATTAACCTGGAAATTTTGATTTATGTCACTAGAAGGAAAAACAGTCATAAGTGATATGAATTGCACCATATATGACTTTCAAAAGCCAGTATGCCTGTGTCATATTAAATCAATATTAATGAGGCCTTGTGCAAAGACACATTAAGCCACATTGAAAACAAGGTTCTTTTATAAACCACGAATCCACCATTGTAGCCAGCCAGAGATT
>LOEQ01002755.1:7651-18478 GCA_001685075.1 Bramus lutescens
ACACACACACACACACACACACACACACACCCTTAGGTATTTTCCAGCCTGAGTTTCCAGCCCTGGGACCTCAGAACACCCCTGGCCTCACTGTTCCCTATAGTAATTGCTCCAGATTCTGCTGGATTCTTCTTAAACACGTTCCTAGCACTTCCCATCATTGTGGCCATCAGCTTCAGCTGGGATGCACAACTAATCACTTTCCTGTTCAACACCTCCCCAAACTACTAGAATTGATCCATTTCCACACTCGGTTACCAAAGGTCATGACATGAATGTTATCTCCTTCCTCTTCTTACCCCTCCACGCTTTCACATCTTCCTTCATATCTCCATCATCATCTTCATCATCACCACCATCATCATCACCATCATCATCATCACAATCATCACCATCATATTCATCATCATCACCACCATCATCATCACCATCATCATCATCACCACCACCATCATCATCATCATCATCATCAATACCATCACCACCATCACCACCATCATCACCATCATCACCATCACCACCATCATCATCATCATCACCATCACCACGATCATCACCATCATCATCACAATCATCATCACCATCATCGCCACCCACCATCTTTTTTTTTCTTTTGTGATGCTTCAGATAGAACCCAGGACCTTTTCTGAATGTTCTACCATTGGATGACATCCCTACCCCATGGTAATTTTGAGACAGGGTTTCTCACTGAAGAGTTTCTAAATCAGTGGTTCTCAACCTATGGATTGTGACCCCTTTGGGGGTCAAAAGATACTTTAACAGGGGTCACATATTAGATATCATACAATCAGATATTTACATTATAATTCATAACAGTAGCAGAGTTACTAGAAGTAGCAACAAAAATGATTTTATGGTTGGTGTCATCACAACATGAGGAACTGTATTCAAGGGTCGCAGCATTAGGAAGGTTGAGAAACATTGCTCTGAATCCTCCTGCTGCAGACCCCTGAGTATTGGGGGTATAGGTATGTGCTACTGCATCCAGATATTTTTAATATTTTGAGGAGCCTGAAATATCTTTAGAGGCCAAACAAGCATTCTGCCATGGAGTTATGTCTGCAGTCCCCCTTGGAATCTAACTCAGGCTCTGGGGCTTCAGAGATGGGAAAGTACTGTATTGTGAGCCTGAGGACCTGAGTTCAATCCCCAGGTCCCACTTTTTTTAAAGCCAGGTGTGGTGACACACACCTGTAGCCCCAGCCCTGGGGAGGTAAACATAGGATTCTTAAGGCGCACTGAACAGGCAGTGTAGCCTAGTTGATGGGTTCGTGGCAAGCAAAAGACCCTGTCACAAACAAACAAACAAAACAAAGCCCAAGGTGGATGGCAGCTGAGGAACCACAGTTGAGGCGACCTCTGCTGTCCACATGCATGCACACAGATGTACCTGTGTACACTCAAACATGCATATAACACAACACACACACACACACACACAGAGCCAACTCAAGCTCATCTCCCTCCAGAAGCTCAGCTGGCCGGATCCAGTTCCTGCTTCCTCAGAGGCACTAACCCACCTACCTTCAACGCCATGAGCCCGAGAGAGTAGGCTGAGGTGAAGTCCCACCATCACTGGGGCTGTCCTCTGTCATTAGTCAATGCTCCCTCTCCTCTGGAGGCTCTGGATGGACCACTTGTGTCGTAGAGCTCAGCTGTACAGAGAACCCTGAGGTCAGCCCTCCAATGCTCACTGCAAGATGCTGTCCAGGATACAAGTCAGGACCCACTGTAACATGAGAGTCAGGCCTTTCTGTCCCTTCTATGTCTGCTATTTTGTGGCACTGTAAAAAAAAAATCAAATTGGTGGTTATGTTTTTATTTTCAAAATATACCATCTTCTATTTTTTTTCAGTCTTTTTGAGACAGCGTTTCTCTGGCTGCCCTGGAACTTGCTCTGTAGACCAGGCTGGCCTTGAACGCAGAGATCCACCACCACCTGGCTATAAATTGTCTTTAAAAAAACTATGTGCGTGTGAGTACATGCACTTGCCTGTGTGAGTGTGTGTGTCACCCTGGAGATCTTCCTCAACAGATCTCTTCTTTTAAAAAGATTTTATTATTATTATGTGTGTGTGTGTGTGTGTGTGTGTGTGTCTGTGTGAATCTGTGCACCTGTGTGTGGCTGTGTGAGGAGGCCAGAAGAGGCTGCTGGATCCCCTGGAGCTGGAGTCACAGGCAACTGTGAATCACCAAATGTGTGTGCTGGCAACTGAGCTTGGCCCCCTTGGGCACAGCCAGTGCTCTTCACTGCTAAGCCATCTCTCCAACCCCTCCACCTTTTATTTTGAGAAAGGATTTCTTACTGAACCTAGTTCTCACTGATTTGGCCATGACTGGTCGGACAGTGAGCCCGTGTCCACTTCCCCAGCACTGGGGCTGCAGACACACACTGCCACACCTGGCTTTACAGGAATGCTGGGGATCTGAACTTGGGTCCTCATTCTTTCATGGCACACATTTTACCCACCGAGTTTTCTTCCCAGCCCCCATATTGTTCTATTTATTTGTTTATTTATGAGACAAGGTTTCTGTGTGTAGCCCAAATTGTCCTAGAAGTCACTCTTTAGACCAGGTTGGCCTCAAATTTACAGCAATCCACCTGTCTTTGCCTCCCAAGTGCTGGGGCTAAATGCCTGTACTAAACCAGCTTCATCTTATTCTTTTTAAAGATGGTTTAGGCTTCTTAAAAAATCCTAAAAACATTAAGACATGGTGGCAAAAGCCTGTAATCCCAGCACTGAAAAGGTTAAAGCAAGAGGACTGTGAGTTCCAGGCCAGTTTGGGCTCAGTAATGAAGCCCTATCTCGAAAGCATCGGCGAAGACAGCAAGGTGGATCAGTGAGTAATGGGGCCTGCTGCCAAGACCAACAACCCGAGTCTGATCCCCAGGACCCACACAGTGGGAGGAGAGAAGTGATGTCCTCAAGTTGCCCTTTGACCTATGCACACGATGAGGAATAAATGGATGTTTTCTGAAGGTGTGTAATACTCCTTTAATTCAAAGGCTGACAAGGCAAAGGCAAGCAGACCTCTGGGACTTCCAGACCTGTTTGGTCTACAAAGCAAATACCTGGCCAACTAGAGCTACGTAATCCAGAGTCTGTGTAAAAAAAGACACTTTAAAGGGAATAATTTTATAAGCAGGAGGCTTGCTTGGACTGTTGTTCAGTGGTGGGACACTTGCCTAACATGCAAAGCCTTGAGTCAATTTTCAGTACCCCAGAAAAGAAAAGAAAAAAAATAAAAAGAGGGAAGACATTGTCTTGATTTAGAGAGAAATCCATTGGCAGTGGGTGTTAATCTAGGCATAACTTGGATGGCATTTTTGGACAGATCTTAGAAGTATTTTTGAACAATGTACCTATCCCAAGGGCTCTTTCGGGCCAGTGAGATGAGTCTGTAGGCAAAGCCACTTGCCGCCAAGGCTGATGACCCAAATTCAATCTCTAGGACCCACATGGTGGGAGGAGAAAACTGATTCCTTGCAAGTTGTCCTCTGACTTTTATGTGTGCTATGGCATGCATGTGAGCACAGACAAGCATGTGCTCAAGTGTGCACACGTGCACACACACACACACACAAATGAATAACGAAAGTTAAAAACAAACAAAGGCTCTTCCTACCCATCTCAGTGTGTGTAGGTGTCTACGTTTGTGCTGGTGCACACTGCATTCTGCCCTGGGCTAGCCTTAGGTAACAGTGAACTCTGGAACTAGAGTCAGAGCTTTGGTCTTTGATGTGTTGTTGTTGTTATTGAGACAGGGTCTCATGTAGCCTAGGCTGGCCTAGAATTCACTACATAATTGAAGATGACTCTAAACTCCTCCCTCCTCTTCCTCTCTGAGAGCTGACCCAGCAGGCATGTGCTGCCTCGCCTAGTTTCTGTGTATCCAAGACAAGCACGCTCCCAGCTGAGCTAAACCCTCAGTCCTCTGATATATTATCCAAGTCACATGTCTCCCTAGGTGTCAGGTTCCTCACCTGAGGGGTCTGATGGGGGCTTCGGGACTCACCTACATGTCGTTGAGATGATATTAGCCATCAGAGGTCATAGGGAAATTCTCGCCTTAAATACCAGCAGCACTCTTGGCCCACAGGGTGATGTCACTGATTGTTTTAAATGATGTGCGTGGCACATTTGGTAGAAGAGTCCCTGTGTTTAGGAAGTACCAATGAATTTAAAAAAACAAAACAAAACAAAACAGGGTAAAGGTGCTTACCACCAAGTCTGTTAACCTGAGTTCAATCCCTGAGACCCACTTGTAGAAAGACAGCTGATTTCCAGAAGCTGATCTCTGACTGCAACATGTGCTTTTTGTATTTGTGCACACGTGCACGCACACATGCATGCGCACGCACGCACACACATACACACTAAACAAACAAATAAATGTAATAAAAGTTAAAAGAAAAGCTGGGCGTGGAGAAACACACCTTTAATCCTAGCATTTTGGAGATAGAGGCAGGAAGATTTCTGTGAGTGTGTAGTCAACTTCATCTATATATCAAGTTCCAGACCAGCCAGGGCTGCATGGCGAAATTCTGTCTCATAAATAAATGGATGAGAAAAGAACATACAAGACTAATACATCAAGATGTGTTTGACTTTCTCTTGGCTCCCTGACTACCACATCCTATTTTAGATGCAAATATTTATCTGGGGAGATGGAGCAAGTAGTGGAAGAGAGAAGGAAGCTGGGCAGAGACTTGCAACATAACCAGATTTGATTAGCCCATTGCCCCAACACCAAAACTCTGATACATTTAACACCCTAGCCCTGGACAAGGGGGATGGGTAAAGCACTTGCTGTGTGTGCCTGAGGACCCGGGTTCAATTCCCCAGATCCCATGTAAAAGTCAGATGTGGTAGCATGCGTACCTGTGGGAGATGGAGTTGGGTACAGGAGAACTTACAGGAGCTGGAAGGTCAGCTAGCCTGGTGTATGCAGTGGTGGACAATAGAGACCCTACTTCAAAATAAGGTGGAAGGTGAAGGCTGACCTTTTGTCCTCTGACCACCACTTGCACGCTGTGTCATGTGCATACACACACACATACACGAGAGAGAGAGAGAGAGAGAGAGAGAGAGAGAGAGAGAAGACTAGCCCACTCCTATCCCTACAGTCCCATGGTATCCTGGGTCTTGACGACACTTTCCCCTTACTCTTCAGTGGTCACGTCTCTTCATCCCTTCTAAGCACTGACAGGACAGGAAACCAGAGAACAGTGACCACAACTGCAGTTGATACGGCTACCTCTATCCATGCACGCTATCACTTCCTNCATTGATATGGCTACCACTATTGACCTGTCACCATGCACAGATGATGCCCTGAGCTCTATACACACACGTTATCACTGCATGCATAGCCACAGCTTGTGATGCTGCAGGCAATTACATAATAGGCATTATTATTGATTCACAGGCGGGGAAGCTGAGACCAGAGAGGGTGACTTATCAAAAGGTAGTGACACAGCTTCTCCCTGAACTAGGATTTTTTCCAGATGCCGATATCAAAATCTGCTCTCATGGAGGGGGGCTTGCTGCACTTTGTATCTCTCTTGTATGTCTGTGTCTCTCCATCCATCTGAGGAGAAGATGAGTAGAGAATGGAAGAAAGCTGAAGACTTTGAGGTTCACAGAGAGACGAAGAGATGAAGGTCTGCAGAGACTCATAACTGGGGGTGCCATGTCAGGCTGCAACTAAGCATGCCAGGCAAACGAGGAATAGAGATGGGTGCCATTGATGGAGCAGCCCAACTCAGGTTCCTCAGAGGGCTCTGGGCTGCAGGAGTACAGATGGGAGACAGAGAGAGAGAGGTTTATAGTAAAAGATCAGAGGAAAGAGACAGGGAGGAAGGGGGGAGAGATTGAGAGGTATAGACAGACAGACAGACAGACAGATGATAGATGATAGACAGATGATAGACAGACAGACAGACAGACAGATAGAGGGGCTGGGAGGAAAAATGTGTATGGGGGGAGAGTCTGAGAGACTGGGAGAGAGGAGAGGAATTGAAAATGAGGAGAGAAATGTAAGAGGAAAAGATGAGAGGAAGGAGACAGATTTGAGAGGGAAAGATTAAAAAGATCAAGAAAAAACAAGAGAAAAGAGGAGAAAGAAATAGAGAAGGGAAGAGGGGAAGGGTTGAGAAGGATGGATGAACAGGGAGGCAGAGAGAAATGAAGAGGGAAAGTGAAAGAGGTTAGAGAGATTGGGAGGGGGAGGTGAGAAAGAAGAGAGATGGGGAAGAGGGAGAGAGAATAGAGAGATTACCCTGGAATTCAAGAAACATGACTTTCCATTGGGGAATTCTATTGGAAGCTTTGCATGTCAATCTCTGGCAGTCACGCTCCATCCTCTATGGCCCCTTCCCTGCCATGCCTGGAGCAGAATGACCAGGGTATGGAAACAAGGCATGGAATTGCAAACCTCTTAGCCTTCTGCCTGGACAGCCCACTGCCCACCTACCAACTCTGGCAACAATGAAAAGCCCCACTCAGGACCACAGATTCGCATCAGGAAGGTGACTTGGGTCCTGCTTCGATCTCTAAGCTCCACCTATCACAAGAGAGACCCGCCATCGCTACTTCTAAAGTTCTCTCCCTTCCATGTTCTGCCTCAGTCATTAGCAAGTTCCCCAACAACGTGAATATGTCCTGACCATCGGTGTCTCCCTGGTCTCTCCCATTTGCCTCTAACATCCGAATGTCATTTTCCCACCTGGAAATGTACTCACTTTTCAAAGTTCACATCGAATACAAACACATATATTACGGAAAATGATGCAAATCAGAGTGATAAGATACCAGCATCAATGATGGAAGGCTTTTGTAGAAACAGAAGCAGACTGGCCCTATCGAGCCTCCGTCTTCTAACTCCCCTGGTAGTCCAACTTCTTTCAAAATGGAGAGATCTTTGAAAGAGATGCTTAATGGGTTTCCCAGGGCCCACTTAAGGGTCTAGCTTGAGCTAAAGCCCCAGAGTCTTGTTAGCACCTTCTCCCCTGTCTGAGGAATGTGGGGGTCTCAGAAGGATGGGGCTGGAGGGATGGGAAGGAGAGCAACGTGGGAAATCAGAGCTTCAGTATCTTGGGAGAGCCTGAAACTTCTGGTCCAAGGAGACAGGAAGGCTATCTCCCTGCGGTGATGACAACATTGAGATTTGGGACAGACTTGACCTCAGAGGAAGGAGTGGCCCAGAGCACTTTAAGTGAAGCTCCCTGGAGAAAGAAACGAAAGCTCACTGCGACTCTGTTCAAATTTTCATAAAATTTATCAAAAGTTTGAACCCAGAAGTGACCAAGAGTGTCATGGTTTAGGAGACATTGACTAAGAGCCATGTCAATAACATGGCAGCAACCTCACAGTAAAATGTTCGACATCTATCCATGAGCTAGAATACTCTGGGAAACACTGAGTTCAGACAAGGAGCCACAGAGGGTTGGAGGGATGGAGTAGCCCATGCTTGCTGCATAAGCATTAAGGGTCTGAGTGTTGATGCCCTAGAACCCATCTAAAAAGCTGAGCACAGTCACACACACTTGTAGCCCCAGCACTGGGGAGGCAGAGATAGGAGGATCCCTGGGGTTTGCTGGCTAGCTTGTCCAATCAGAGGGCCCCAGACAGGGAGAGCCCCCCCTTTTTTTTAAATGGGGAGAGAGAATGATTGAAGACACCTATCCCCAACTGTCACAACTCAGAGAAGAGTGGATTCTTGCACAAGTCTGCAAGGAGGGCAAGAGAGCACACACACACACACACACACACACACACACACACACCCCAAAGGCAATAGGACACTGGTAAATAAACATGACAGATCTCCAGGGACTGGTCCTAAATAAGAGATTTCTGTATTACTGGAAAAGAGATTTTAGGGCTGGATAGATGGCTCAGTGTTTATGAACACTTGGTGCTCTTCCAGAGCTCTTTAGCTTGATTCCCAACCCATATGGCAGTTCACAGTTTCAGGGGATCCGATGCCCTCTTCTGGCCTACAAAAGCACTGCATGCGAGTGGTGCACAGACACACAAGCAAAACACCTATACACAGAGAATAATGAAATATTTTCAATTTAAATAATTGTCTTAAAGACACCCCAAAGGATGGCTCAACATTGGGAAAGGAATCCCTAAACAAAAAGAGAATTTAACGAAGAGATTGAAATAATTTTTTAAAAGATTTGCTTACTTGTGTTATGTGCACCATGTGTGTGCAGTGCACTGGAGGAGAAGAAAGCATCGGATGCCCTGGAACTGGAGTTACAGATGGTTGTGAGCCACCACGTGGGTGCTAGAATTGAACCCCAGAAGAGCAGCCAGTACTTTTACCCACTGAGCCATTTCTCCAGCTACTCCTCCCCATTTTTTTTTGAGACAGAGTTTTATGTAGCCCAGGCTGGACTCAAGGTCGATATGTAGTGGAGGATGACCTTAAACTCCTGACCTCCATGCTTCTTCTCCTGCGTGCCACTGTGTCTGGCTTAAGAGTTTGTTTCTTGTTTAAAATTATTTATTTGTTTTTTTTGTGTGTGTGTTTGTGTGTGGTATATGTGTGTGGTGCATGTGTGTGGTGTGTGTAGTATGTATGTATGTGTGGTGTGTGTGTGGTGTATGTGTGTGGTGTGTGCATGTGTGTATGTGTGCATGGTGTGTGGGGGGCAGATGTGCCACAGTGTATGTGGAAGGCTGAGGAGAGCTTTGTAGAGTTGTCTCTCTCCTTCCTATCTTTTGTTGGTTCCAGGGATTGAACTCAGGTCACTAGACTTGCACAGACCAACTGCTCATTTTTTAAAAAAATAAGGCAATCAACATTCACTAAACCTTGGCTACATAAGAGAAAATGGGAGGAGGTCCACACAAAGAAAGCCAGGCAGTAAAGACATTACAACAGATATCCGATGAATATGAACGCTCAAGAGGGATTGTTCTGGACAATTTTATAACAACAAATCAAATAACCTAGAAGAAATTCATGACTGGGAACACAGAATTCACCAAGACGGAACTGAGAAGAAAACAAATGGCTAATAAGAAGCAAAGAGATCAAACTGCAAAAAGGGAAGTCCAGAGCCACATGGGTCCACCAGTGTATTCTAGTAAACATTCATACAGAACAGGCTGTCTGGGGACAGTGGAACACACCTTTAATCCTAGCACTCAGGAGGCAGAGGCAGGATCTCTGTGACATCAAAGTCAGAGACTTCCGGCTCCGACAGGGCTACATAGTGAGATCCTGTCTCCCACCCAGAAGTGTGGGATCCGGAGAGGCAGCTTGGTGGTTAAGAGTGTGTACTATTCTTGCAGAGAACCCAAGTTTGGTTCCCAGCACCCACATATGTCAGCTCACAACCAACTGTAACTCCAACTTCAGGAGATCTGATGCCCTCTTCTGGCTTCTGTGAGCAACTTTATTTACACGCAAACACACACACACGCACACACACACAAGCACGCATACACCACTACAACTGAAGATAGATCTTAAAAATATTCCAAAAGTAATCAATACCAATATTTCTTTTTTTGGGGGGGGGGAGTGTTTTGAGACAGAGTTTCTCCATGTACCAATCCTGGCTGTCCTGGAACTCACTCTGTAGACCAGACTGTCCTGAAACTTGTTCTGGAGACCAGGCTGGCTTCAAACTTAAAGATCTGCCTGCCTTTGCCTCTCGAGTGCTGGGACTAAACGTGTGCAGCATCTCCAGGGAGATGCACTTGGTACAGGAGCACATCAAAAATCATTCTCCCCACCGGGTGGTGGTGGCTCGTGCCTTTAATCCCAGCACTCAGGAGGCAGAGGCAAGTAGATCTCTGTGAGTTCGAGGCCAGCCTGGTCTACAGAGCGAGTTCCAGGACAGGCTCCAAAGTAACAGAGAAACCCTGTTTTGAAAAACTGAAAAAAAATTCTCCCTAACCAAGTTAGCTTTATTTCAAAGAGAGTCACAGGGACAGTGCGACATGCACAGATTTATAAGTGTAATGCATCTTATAAGTGACCTCAAAGACAGAAATCGCATGACCATCTTAACAGATGAAGGAAGAGCCTTTGACAAACTCCAGCATAACAAACTCTTCATGACAAAGATCTCAGAGATAACAGTGGTTGACAAAACATATCTCAAAAAAAGTGCTGTATATGAAAAACCCATAGCCAAAATTAAGTAAAATGGAGAAAAACCTGAAGGAATCTGCTAGGAACAAGACAAAAGGATCCACTCTCTCTGTACTTGTTCTATATGATACTTGAAATCCTTGCTAGAGCAGTAAGATAAGAAAAAGAAATAAAAAGATTCAAGTAGGAAAGGAAGAAATTATACTATCCCTATTTATAGATAACATGATTCTATATGTAACTGCCTCTAATGACTCTACCAAAAAAACTAGAATCAGTAAACACTTTGAGCAAAGTGACAGAAAATCAATATAAAAATCAATATATAAAAATCTTTAGCCTTCCTATGTACCAAATGGCAAACAACTTGAGAAAGAAATCAGTGAAACATTCCCATTCTCATTCCCATTAGCTTCAAGAAAAATAAAATTAAATTCTGAAGAACCTGAGCAGAGGTGGTGCACATCTTTAATTCCAGCAATCAGGAGGCAGAGGTAGGAGGATCCCTGTGAGATTGAGTCCAGCCTGGTCTTGGGAGAGAGTTTCTGGGCAGTCAGGGCTACTACACAAAGAAACCCTGTCTCGAAAAACTTGAAAAAACCAAACCAGGGGTGGGAGAGATGGCTCAGAGCTTAAGAGCATTGCCTGCTCTTTCAAAGGTCCTGAGTTCAATTCCCAGCAACC
>LOEQ01002755.1:39306-52684 GCA_001685075.1 Bramus lutescens
AGGGAGGGGAGCAGAGAAAAATGTAGAGCTCAATAAATATCAATAAAAAAATGAGAGAACTCATGGCAAAGGGAAGCAGGGGAAAATAGTTATTGGGTATACATAAAAAAGAAATGTTCTAATGGCCTATGTTTGGGAGAAACAGATTCTCACTTATATCAAGCGGCAACACATTACCACACAACAGGACTGCCACCCCAGACACTTTTGCATTTACACTGTGGCAATTCATCACCACACAGGAGACTGTGCCTTAGACAGCTCTGGAATGTTTGCTTTTGTTTTCGCTCAAGTTCTGAGACTACAGACCTGAGCCACCATGCCTAGCGAAGTCTCCGCCTTTCTATCTGGTATATTAGTCAAAATGTTCAGAAAGTTCCATTTTCCTCCCATGTAAAGAAAGCGCCACAACCAGGGCCTAAACAGTTTATGACACAAAGAAAATGTTCACTACATCCAGCTTTTAATTTCCTTTCAAGCTATATATTTTTCTTAACTCTGAATACAAATAAACCCCCATGTTTCTGGGTTTCACCTGGTACAAAGCACCAAGTTTCAAGAGCTCCCCCTACAGTATCAACTGGAGAGACCACCTTGTAACATTTCACCCTCCAGTCACTCACCCACACGACTCTGCGCATGGCAGTCGCCTTCCACCGTCCATGGTTCTTCTCCCTGCTCCAACTTAATAATCACGTTCGGCTTGGTGACATCATACCCTGTTAACAAGAAAAGGAGAAGGGCTGGGACTACCGGGCCGCAGAAATCACTCCAACACAGGAAGCTGCGCCACAAGTTACACCACACCCCTCTCATTTCTTACCATTTTCTGTGTAGGGATGCAGCTAAGAGGCAGAGCACTTGCTTAACATATAGGAGCTGGGTTCAATATCCAGAGCCACAAGGGGGCAAAAAGTAGACTCTTTCAATGGAGCAGAAAAGACAGACTTCTTGTCTACCCAGAAGGACTAAGGAGCCCTTGTTCCTTTACACTGGAGACAAATCACTGAATTCGCAGCATCTAGAAAGCAATGGGTGCTCACCCACGGAGACGAGGTTGCTGTAGGTCTCCAGCATCACGTCCCTGTACGTCGTCTTCTCCTCAGAGCCCAGCCGCTGCCACTCCTCCTGTGTGAAGGCCACAGCCACGTCCCTGAAGGACAGTGGGCCCTGCAATGGCACTGTGATCAGAATTAGGGGATATAGAAAAGGCCAGAGAGAACAAGCTTTCCTAACCAACTGGTGCAGTGAGCCACCAACATTCCATACCTTAGCACCACAGAGCCTGCAAGGGAAACAAACCATGTTGCAAAAACAAAACTCGAATGTAGCAGTTAACTATCAACCTGACATAATCTAGAACCATCTGTCTAATTAGGCTGGCCCATGAGTCTGTATTACGCTAACTGAAGTAGGAAGATGGGTGGCCTCATTCCTTGGGACACAGATCCTGCATTATATAAGAGTGGAAAAAGCCAGCTGAGGGCTAGCAGCAGACATTAATTCCATGGTCTTCGCTCTCGACTGTAGATGTAATAAGCGCAGCTGCTTAACATTTCTGCTGCCTTGATTTCCCCAGGATTGTGGACCACAACCTGGAATCCTGAGTCACACAGGCCCTTCTCCCTCCGGCTGCCTCTCTCAGGGTAGTTTATTACAGCCAATGAGATGAAGCTGAGCCACTATGACAGTTCAGTTCCCATTTGCAACTGGACTGTGTAAACTGGAGAGGTTGGAAAACATGGGAAACAACTGGGTTAGTGGCGGCACACACTGGAGGCAGAGGCAGCTGATCTCTGTGAGCTGGAGGCCAGCCTGGTCTGCAGAGTGAGTTCCATGACAGCCAGGACTGTGCAATAAAACCCTGTCCCGAGAAATAAACAAACAAAAGCTTTCAGCATGTGCGCAGCAGCATATGTGTGTGGGGAGAGGAAAACTGGCAGGCTCTTCTCTCCTTCCACACGTGCGCTCTGGACATGAAACTCCAGCTGTCAGGTTTGCTGGCGCGGACGGAGTCATCTTGCCAGCCCCGTGTCTCAGCTCTTTGACTTCTACATATTTCATCTGCATAGCCGACTGCGTGGGCTGCTCACACACTGGAGGTTATTTCAAGTTTCACTGCAAACATTTCTTTCTTGCAGTAATACACAACATCAATAATGATAAAAGAGAATCTTACTAGAGTGAGATACACAAGGGAAGGATTAAGAGAAGGGACAGACTAAGCAGCACCAGCACAGAAGGGCTGGGCGGAAAGCAGGTGGAAAGACACCAAGAAGGCACTTTCCTAGGACAGCTTTTGATAGGAAGGGCCAGTTTTAGATTAGGAGTAAACCAACCAAGCACGATTATCTTCTTGATTCAAAAACCCAAGTCCAGGGCTAGAGTGATGGCTCAGTAGTTAAGAGCACTTACTGCTCTTGTAGAGGACTGGAGTTTAGTTCCCAGCACCGCGTCTGATAGCTTACAACTGCCTGCTAATACCAGTTCTAGAGAGTTGGCACCTTCTTCTGGCCTGTGAGCTCCTACATGCACATGGTACACATAAACTCTTTCTCACACACATATTAACAAAGAGCAATACATACTTATACATATCTTTAAAAGAAACAGAAAACACATTCCATTCTTCTAAGAGCACTGGAATACGGGTCCTAACCACAGGGATGTCTCCTCGATACCTTTCAGGTACAGAGAAGCTCTCTGGACAAGAGAAGCCAGGGCCATGTGACATGCAACTTTACGTAGGGGCCACTGGTCTGCACTCTCCAGCAGAGTCCCAGCATGGGAACCACGGAGGAGCTGGCTGCCTCAGAACTCCCTGGACAGCAGTGTGGTATGGCTGCAGGGACAGGGCAGTCGAGTGACTGCTAAATCTGATTAGAAGCCAGTGGCTTTGGCAATGCTGCCAGAGACAGCAGAGGACACAAGATTTCAGACCTCCATCATCATATAACCATACACACACCGTTCAAAGAGAAAATTTCTATGTGAGATAAATGATACTGTATCTGTATGGGATTATCAGGAATATAGATCCAATCCGAAACTGTATCAGACAAAACAGGACATATGGTTGACTCTATCCACAGTGGACAGGCATTTGGTTTCCCTAAATGAAAACTTTCAGAAAACCATTTCAGTGTGAATTAATTTGAGCAAATTCATCTCCTTTGTGAACACACCACCACTACAAAATGGCCCAAGACCCTTTCAATTAGGTGTGATGGTTAATCTCAGGGATCACCTTGAGACCCTGAATCACTGCAGAGATGGGCTCTTGTCATTTCCATGAGGATCATCTTGATTAGGTT
Organism: Bramus lutescens; assembly: GCA_001685075.1. NCBI lineage: Eukaryota > Metazoa > Chordata > Mammalia > Rodentia > Cricetidae > Bramus > Bramus lutescens. Next base: position 42,621 of record LOEQ01002755.1, read on the forward strand.
AGCTGAGGCAGGAAGGCCTGCCCACCACGCATGGCTTCACTCACTTCGCTTAGATCTTGGACTGTACAAATAGGCCCTTCTCCCTCCGGCTGCCTCTCTCAGGGAGGTTTATTACAGCCAATGAGATGAAGCTGAGACACCTACGACAGTTCAGTTCCCATTTGCAAATGGACTGTGTAAACTGGAGAGGCTGGAAAATATGGGAAGCAACTGGGTTAGTGGCAGAAAGTGAGTTGGGCACAAGCACTCATGGCTTCCTGCTTTTTGGTGGTGGATGCAATGTGGCCTCATGCACCTGCTGCTGACGTCGCTGCTGGATGGACTGTGACCGGAACTGTGAGCTATCTTAAACTGTTTCCATCAGAGCAATTTTTAAAGATATCATTATTTTATATGTATGACTGCTTGCCTTGTATGTATGTATGTATGCATGTATGTACGTATGTACACATATGCATATGCCTGTGGCCAGAAGAGGGTACTGGATTGCCTGAAACTGAGGATACACATGGTGGTGAGCCACCATGGGGTGCTGGGATCGACCCTGGAACCTCCGGGATAGCAGCCAGTGTTAACTGCTGAGCCATTGCTCTAGCCGCATCACAGCAGCAGGAAGGGTGACTAAGCCATTAGCACCCTCTCTACTCACTTCTAGACTCTGCAGCCATCGCCCCGTAAAGAGGTGAGCCAAGCAGCTGGCACAGGAGTCCATCTGCATTGGCTGTTAATAATTCCCTTTCTGCCGGGCAGTGGTGGTGCCACCTTTAATCCCAGCACTCACAAGGCAGAGGCAGGCGGATCTCTGGGTTCAAGGCCAACCTGGTCTACAAGAGCTAGTTCCAGGACAGGCTCCAAAGCTANNACAAGAGCTAGTTCCAGGACAGGCTCCAAAGCTACAGAGAAATCCTGTCTTGGGGGGAAAAAATCTCTTTCCTTGCCTAGAATGGAGAATCTAGACTCAACTTCCAGTACCTCAAATAAGAATTCTCCCAAAATTTAAACAGAATATTAAGAATAATCAGATAGTTGGGCAGTGGTGGTGCACACCTTTAATCCCAGTACTTGGAAGGCAGAGGCAGGTGAATCTCTGTGAGTTTGAGGCCAGCCTGGTCTACAGAACTACTTCCAGGAAATTTGAGGCTACATAAAGAAACCCTATCTGGTAAAACAAAACAAAACAAAACAAAGAACCATCAGCTAAGGAAACTGCATAAACAAAAAGATGGGTATCAAGATGAACAACTCAACACTAACAAAACTAAATTTACACATGAAAAAGAACTCCATTTCTTTCACATGTATTGGTGTTTTGCTGGCATGTATGTCCGTACACCATATGCATGCCTGGTCCCCACAGAGGCCAGACTTTTAACCCAGATCCTCTGGAAGAGCAGCTAGTGCTCTTAACCACTGAGCCTTCTCTTCAGCACAGAGAAATTAAATTTTATCTATTGATTTATATTTAAAAAGCATTGTGTAGGTGCATGTATGCACAGTTAAGCCATGGCACATGTGTGGGGCCAGTGCACAACTTTGTGAATATGTTCTTTTCCAGCTTCACATGGGCTCTGAAGATAAACTCATGTCCCCAGGCATTTGTGGTGAGCACTTTTATCTGCTGGGCCATCTTGCTGGCCTGACTCCTATTTTTGTTTTCTAATAAATTATGATATTGCTTCCATAAAATCAGAATGTATTGCTAACAGGTGTTGGAAAGTAAAAGGATATAAAATGAACACACACAGCCAGGAATGTAATCCTAGCACTTGAGAGATGGAGACAGGAGGTCCTTAGTTCAAGGCAAGGCTGGGCTACATAGTAAGATTCCATTCCACAAAACAAGAAAAATAAGCTGGGCAAGATGACACACACCTGTAATCCCAGCTCCCAGGAAGCTGAGGCAGGAAAATCGTGAGTTCAAGGGCCACCTGAGATTATTGGGCAGGCTTCTGTTTCAACAAGTGTAAGTGTGTGTGTGTGTGTGTGTGTGTGTGTGTGTGCACGCGCGCACATGCAGGCATGTGTAGAGATCTAGCCCAGGGGTAAGGGTACTTGCCTAGTGTGGCCCTGGGTTCAGCTCCAATACTAGTGGGAATTACCAGATTACAAATGTAGACTCCAGGGCTCAGATGTAAGTAGGTGGAGTGTGTGCTTAGCATAGCAGAGGCCCCAAGTTCAATACCCAGAACCAAAAATTTAAAGAGTTTGTTACTGGCTATGAATAAAGAGAAATAAAACAGGAAGGAAACATCTTCGTTTGCATCTCTGCAGCTGTGACCAAACACTGAGCAAAAGTAACTTGAAGGTGGACGGGTTTATTTGGCTTTGGGGTTATAGATCATCATCAAGAGCAACCAAGGCAGCACCTCAGAGCAGGAATCTGAAGGTGGGAACTGATGCAGAGGCCATGTGGGAATGTGCTTACCGGCTCCAAAACTGAGCAAACGACAGCTATCTCCATAAGTTTGCTGGCTCTGGTATTCCACTGTAGTGACGCAAGGCTGTAAGAGCAGGAGATAACTGAACAAGGAAAGCCACCCCCAAGCCTTTGCCAGCAAAGAATGAACACCCACTGAATCAGTAATCTAAATGTAAAAACTAGTGAAGCAAAATAGGAAAAAAAATAAAGGGATTTTCTTTGTAACCTTCTAAAAATGACTCCAAATGTAGAACTAAGGACTTCCGCTGTCAGCAGTGACAGGTGACTGGAGCAGGCTGCACCCTTCAATGCGCATGTGCCCACATACATGCAGTGTTCTGCTGCGTCCCATGACTGGGAGGGGGCGGTTGAAGCTGCGCCTCTGTCTCTTTCTCCACAGTTCTGTCAGGAACTGTACCACGCCAATGCCTAGGATTGTTACAATTCTTGGATTGAGACTCTATGTTGTGGAATATTTAAGTGTGTGAAGGTGTGTTATGTTTGTTTATGTTGTGGAATATTTAACTGTGTGAAGGTGTGTTACATTTGTTTATGTTGTGGAATATTTAACTGTATAAAGGTATGTTACGTTTGTTCCTGCTGCATTTGTTTAATGATGTTAAGGATGTGATACATTTATTTATGTCGTATTTGTTTAATTATGAAAAGATACATTGCTGTTTTGCCTTGCTGCCTAAGGAACCTGATTGGTCTAATCAACAGCTGAACAGCCAACAGCTAGGCAGAGGAGGGATAGCAAGACTGGGGAGCAGAGAGAATAAGTAGAAAGAGAAATCTAGGCCTGTGAAAAAGAGGAGAGAATGAGGGAAAGGAAGAGGGAGACACGAGGGGCCAGTCAGGCAGCTGCCAGCCAGCAAACAGCAGGACATAGAAAGAAAGGTAAAACGCCCTGAGGCAAAACGTTGATAGAGAGAAAAAGATTCAAATAAGAGCTAAGATAAGGCCAAGCATTCATAACAGATATTAAGTCTCTGTGTTGTGATTTGAGAGCTGGCTGGTGGCTCCAAAGAAAAGACCTGATACAACTCTATGATGCATGAGAGTCTATGTATAATACTATGGCTCTATGTATGACTCTATAACTATATAAGACTCTGATTCCATGTATGACTCTATAACTCATATATATATATATATATAAGACTCTGAATCTATGTATGACTCTATAATTCTAAGGGTAAGATTCTATGGATAAGACTCTCCCAGTTGGATCCCCTAAAAAAAAGGTGAAACAAAATCCTCAAGTGCTTGAATGTTCTCTAGATTCAGCAATCACTTTGCCGCTGTGAACTGGATTTTATTACATTCAGTGCTGTAGAGTGCATACTGTCGATTATTTTAGCAGCCATCCTGCTCTCTTTTTTTAATTAATTTTTAAAATTATTATTATTAAAAATTTCCACCTCCTACCCCCCTCCCTTGAGTAACGTTGGCAGGGTAGGTTAGTAAGACGGCTCAGTGGGTAAAAGCACTCGCCACACAGCCTGATGATCCGGGGTCCATCCCCAGAATCCATGTGGAGACAGAGAACTGACTTCCATACTATGGAAGTGTTATACAGTGCCCCCATCACATATATGTAGGCACATACAAAATATTTAAAAAGTTGTTTTTTTTAAAAAGAATTGGTACCTTAGAGCAAAAGGAACGCAAGATTTCTTTGTATCATTCTTTTGTTTCTTTGCAACCTTTCTTTAAAAAAAAAATTATGTATATGGTGTTCGACATGCATAGGTGCCTGCAGACCAGAAGAGGGAGCCAGATCTCATTTTAGATGGTTGTGAGCCACCATGGGGTTGCTGAACATTGAACTCAGGACCTCTGGGAGAGCAGCTAGCCATCTGGCTGAACCACTAAGCCATCTCTCTAGCCTGTCTTTGCAACTTTTCTATGAATCTGAAATTACATTTTTGAATAAAAAACAAATGCTATCAAATATTTAAGAAGGGTTTCCCAAGAACTCAAAAAATACCTTAAAGGGATTATCTGGTCTCCAAACTCAAGATCTGACTATCAAGGTTGCTCACGATCAACGTGCTGGGACACTTGAAGCATTTCAAAGCACGAAGCACGCTGCTCAGACGCCCACCCGGTAGTTCTAATCTGTCTTTCTACAGGAGCTATGCAGCCAAAGTGGCGAGTTCCCGTTCACAAAAGTATGCTAGCCAACAAATGAAGAGGAAATGGTACCAAGAGTGAGCTACCATTCAGCCTTCCCTAAGACCTTTGCAGACTGTGACAACAGCCACCACTGCACAACTGCTAATCCACAACAGTGGAGACAGGACCATCACAGACGCTTCTAGAAGGAAACACACAAATGCCTTGTACAACAGTTTTGATGTCAGTGCTGTCAACGTGACAGCATCTAGAGTCACCTGGGAGATGGGCCTATGGGGAGTTTCTTGATTACCTAGTGGCAGTGGAAGATCCTACTGCTGTGGATGGCACCGTGCCCGGCTGGGATGCTGGTGTGCCGACACAAAGGGAGGTGTGCAGCAGCATGCTGTTCCTTTTCCTCCCTGACTTCAGACAAGACACGGACTGTACTCTAGAACCGTGAACCCAAATAAAAGCTTTCTCCCTTGAGTGGCTTTTGTTAAGGTAATTTTCAACATGCAGACAGAAAAGAAATGGACAAGGTGGTGCACACCTGTGATCCCAGCACTTCGATGTGGGGGCAGGAGGATTAGGAGTGCATCAGGAGCAAGGTCATTCTCAGGCTACAGTAGCACTCAGGAGGCCAGCCTGAGCTATTCGAGGCCCTGGCTTAAAACAACAACAACAAAAATGAACGGACATACTCTGACTAATATTTCTGAGCAAAGAGCCAATTTCATACGGCAGGCAAGGAATTTTTTTTTTACTTCTTTAAAGGTAAAGACAATGACAACAAATCCCAAACTGTGAAATATCCCGTTTTTTTTGGGGGGGGGCGGCAGAGAAAACCAAAACCATAAGAGGCATTTTTAAAGAACCATTATTAAAAGATTTTCATCAAACTACAACATATAAACAGGATTTAGAAAGATGGAAATGAATCACCACTGGCCCGTCACATTACGGTCCCTGGAAAAACATCCTCCAACAAGTTCATGGGCAGCGAGGCCTCTGCTTACACAGGACTGGAAGGTTGTTATTACGAATGTCATTAATGATCACACCAACCTGAATAAAGAAAATTTCCCAAGTCCTAGGAAATCTTTACTACCCATAAGCAACCAAAAGTGGTGTCTCCCAGCAGTTCTTGCAGGCAGGTGATGGAAAGGATGCAATCCTTCTTTCTCTCACAGTGCCAAGTTAACTCCATTAGCCTAAAATTATCATACTGCCTACACAACAGGCCATGGCAATCCTGCCGCTCAGGCTATATTTTACATTGTAATCGCCTTTAAAGTCTTCCACCTCCACACCATTTTAAAAAACAGTCCCTTTCAGTCTCCCAAAATACATTACAAAGGAGAAAAGGCTCTTTACAAAGGGAAAAACTCACCCTTGATCGGCTCATTTTCTGCTGCTCTTAGGAAAGCGCAGACGCTGCTGATGGCGAACCTATGGGAGGAAAAGGTAACTGAAATCGGGTGTTAACTGGTCTACACGGGGACACATCTCCTGCCTGAGAACCACCAAATGAAGTCACAGTCTACAAACACTCTGAAGAGGTAACATGAGTGACAGGAGGAACTCCAACAGGTAGCAGTTAGATGGGCTACACTTTCTTTCTTCAAGGCAGGGTTTCTCTGTGTAGCCCTGGCTGTCCTGGAACTCAATCTGTAGACCAGGGTGGCCTCGAACTCAAAGATCCGCTTGCTTTTGCCTCCCAAGTCCTGGGATTAAAGGTTTGTGCCAGCACCACCCAGCTGGGCTACAAAATGAACTCAACACTGCTTCCTTTTTCAGACCCTGGGCATTAGATGTAAAGGTGCAAAAAGGTTACCTATTCCTATTTCCTGTTCAAATTGGGGAAAATATGTCAGGTGAATAAAGAATCTTGGACTCTGTACACTTGGAATTAATGTCCCACGAGGTGACATACATGCATTTCCAGTTCTCTGGAGGCTGAGACAGCAGGATCACCGAGTGCCAGAACAATCTGGGTTAACACTGGGAGATCACGTTTCAAAAACAAAAACGTAAAAAGGAAAAGTGGTCCAGATGGGCAGACGTCGTATAAACAGTAATAAAGCGTGGTTTCTTTTCAAACTATGCAACTAAACTTGGTTACTGTTGCTCATTTTAAAAAGGAATGCGAGAGAAACTGGAAAACAATGGCACGCTTATCCACAAACCCCTGTACGACCTTGGTTAAGTCACACACCATCGCATTGATTCCTCCACGAGCAGAGGCAAAAGCAGGCGTCCTGCACTAGACCGTTATGATGCTACAAGGGTAGACAAAGTGCTACTAAGGTAGGAACCAGCAGACGGAGCACTGGTGCTGATGGGCGCTGAGTGACACCGTGGGAATCTGGAACCGCCGACCCTTCCAGTGCCTGCACATCTCGTCCTCGGACCGTCCATGCACCCCAACGCGGTGCAGCTGCTCCGCCGTCAGCCCGACCATCGCGTCCCCTCCCGGGCTCCGCACAGGGCAGCGGGGAGCCCAGGTTGACGCAGATCGGTAGGACCTCGGCGAGCGACCGGCCAGGCCCAGCCNCCCCTGTCCTCCCTGTGCTCGGCCTCCGCGCCGCGCTCCCGCTGGGCCCTCCGGCTGCATACCGGAAAGCTCCGGCCTCGGCCCTCACAGGATCTGCGACTCCACTTTAGCGAAAGCAAAAGCTGCAGGAGGGAAGGGAGCTTCGACCCAGGACCTGCAGGAAATCAGGGCGGCGCGGAGGCCGTGCGCATGCACGAGCACGCGCAGAGGCTGAGACGCGCGCGCATGGGCAGCATCTTCCCGGAAGCCCGAGTTCCAGGTCTCGCCTTTCTCCCTAGGAGTAGAGCAGAAACTCTATCTCCCAGAAGTCTTCGCGCCGCTGCATCTAGGGACCATCGCGCAAGAATATACCTCCTCCCAGCCGCTTGAAGATGGCGCTCTGAGAGCAATGACCGCCCGCAGGCCTACTCTCACCTTCGTGTTTGTCCTCACTCCCTTTGAAGCTGGAGAAACGGCCTGCGGGTTTAAGACCCAAATCTTTCCCAGGCCTTCGGACTCTTAAAATAGAAGGAAGAAGAATCTGACAGAAGGAAAGGAAGCGTGTGTCATTTTCAATTAACCAAACTTCCTTGAAATGCTAGGCACAAGAAACACCCAGCAATGCTGTACAGAGAAGGAAGAGAAAACACAACTGGTGGGTTTTCTAGATCGCACGACTAAAGCATAAAACGCTACAAACAGAACCAGAAAAGAACACGTGGAAAGAACAAGAAAGTAATGTGATATCTGGGGTCAGGCAATGATGACAAGTTCTCAAAAATGGTGAAAGTGTCACAGCTCATAACGAAAGGGATCCTGGCGATCGGGAGCCAGGAATATTGAGTGTTACAACTCAGGTGGAAGAGTGCTCTGGCAGTCGGGAGCCAGCGAACAGCACAGACCACAGTAAGCAGAGCAGCTTACAGCCCTGCTCTAGGGAAGGTTTCTCCAAAGTGACAGCTCTGCTCCAGCAGGAGAGGGCTTCCCAATTGAAGTTGTTAGAATTCGGCTCTGGTGCTCCGGAGTGTAGCAGCTCCGCTCTGCTAGGGGAAGGATTCCCCAGCGAAACTCTGCTTCTGACTTCTCCTGCGAGGTTGGAACAGATTGTAATAACTCCTGGCTGCTAGGGGAAGGCTTGCGCAGCCAAAGTGTTAAAAAGAGTCCCGCTCCCCCCATCTCTGCTTTGGGGAAAGGTCTTCATCCAAACCTCCTTCGAGAGATTTATTGAGAGGGAAGAATCCAGGAAAGTGGCTGGCTCTGCCAGGGTGGAAGAAGAGCAGTCTGAACCTGACCAGGCACAGGGCTTATATAGGGCTTCTTAGGGGCAGCATTTTCTCAGGAAGAAGAGGGATTGGTTAGTTTTTTCTGCTCAGTGATTGGTTAGTTCAGTTCGTCAGGGGCAGAAATGGCTAATTTCAGAGCCAAACTGTGTTTCTTTCACTGGCCTTTTAAAGCTCTTTGGCTCCAGTTTTGGGGCCAGGGCATAGTTCTTTCACTGACTCTGGTTCTATTCCAGGGACAAAGTGTGCTTCTTTGGCACTGGTTTCAGAGTCAGGGTGCATTTCTTTGGTTCTGGGTTTTGGGCTAAAGCATTTCTTTTACTGGCTCTGGTTTCAGGGCCAGGGTGGGCTTCTTTGGCTGGCCCTTTTACCCTACAAATAGTACAATATGATGAACAATTCATCAATTTCTTGCTGAAATAATGCAGCAGGGTTCTTGGCATAATCCTTCGTAAAGACATTGGTGTCAAAATTGATAACAAAATCTGCCAACTCAGAAAGTTCTCTGATGCAGAAAGTAAAAGAATTTTATCATAGAAGCAGCAGCAAGCCACCTTGACGTGCCAATTTTAGGTAAACTATTGAGGAACCAGCCAGAGGCAGAAGCATCAGACGCTGCAGGGTGCCTTGGAAGAACTCCACTGCCAGGCTGACTGCCTCTTCTCTCAAGTCCCTTCTGCTGTCACCTGGTATCTGAGGAGCCCATCTGAGCTGGTACTTATCTCATGAAGCAAAAGCTCCCACATCCCTGTGACAAGCAGGTAGTTACATCTCTGAATGAGGGGCCCAGACTGCACTCCCCAGGTGACAGGGAGATAGGAACATTGCATAGAAGGGACTCGGATCTTTCCGAAAAGGAATTCCTTCCTTGCAATGAGGATATTTCAAGCCTATATAATTTTTGTATTAAGAAAAGATTTCCATGTGAACAGACAGAACAAGGGTCACCAGCCAGAAGGCTGAGGTCCTTCTGCTCTGCCCAGATAGGAATTGAGTAGGAAAAGAGAAGCTGACCCAGTGCCTGCATCCCACACTCTTGGGTGCCCACAGTCTACTGGCTGGACCAGCAGGCCTACAGGCTTTCAGCTACAAGTTCTGACCTTGAGGTCTACTGTGTCCAGCTTTATAAACTAGAGACTTAATGTCTTGGCCTTTAACCCACCGGTGGCCCTGGCACGTGGCAGCTGTTGTAATATATGGCCNAGCAGCAACAGGCAGCAGCTGTGCCTGCCGGTGCTATTGATCCTCAATGGTCTTAGGTGTTGTGGCTCTCAACAGAGTGTCACGGTTATTGAGTCCAAGACAGACTCATAGCTTGATTAAATTCCCCAGGTGACAGGGAGATAGAGATACTCTTTTTCATTGAGGTTTATCGTGACAAGAAGGGACTCTCGGGTCTTTCAGAAAAGGAAGTTCTTGCTTGAAATGAGGGCAGAAAGCTTATACAATAATAATTTTAAAATTAGATGTGTATCAAAGAGACAATATGTACCTCTACTGTGAATTTCCTCAAGGAAGCACTCTAAAATGGGAAGGGTGGAAAACTTTTTACCATATGGCAACAAGCAAAATGTAATCTTTTATTTATTCCTCTTTGCTGGGCATAGAACCAAACCTTCCTGTATGTCAGGCAAGTGCAATACTGCTAGGCACGACCCCAGCCCCTCACTGGGGGAGTCTAGGCAGGTGCTCTACCACTGAGCCACAC
>LOEQ01002755.1:57379-86340 GCA_001685075.1 Bramus lutescens
ACGCTTGTGTGGGAAATGCTTTAAGGGCTGAGCCATACTCCAGCCACTACTTCCTGTATTTGCCCCATTTGGTAAACGTGACCATCTGGGACAGAAAATCTGGACCCTGAGACCCCACTGTGGGCAGAAGTAGCAGAAGCCCAGCTGCTCCGTCCCTGTCTCCACTCTCCTCCAAGGGTCTCACTGGCTATTGGGAGGTGTCACAGAACAATATGCTCCCAATAGTGGTCAGAGGCAACCACTCACCAAGGTCAAGGGCAAGGCCAGAGCTGCAGACCCAACAGGGTGTGGGGAATGAGAGGGGGTCACCCTGCTGAAGCCTCTCTCTCGGGTCTCCATGCTTACATAGGCAGCGGAAGTTGCAGGAGGTGTGGGCTAGTTCCTCAGAGAAGGACTCCAGGTTTCCACTCAGCAAAGAGAGCCTTCCCTCATGCCACCCTCACTCAGGATCACTCACTCTTTGCTGTTCACCGAGTAGAAACCTCACTCCTTTTTCAATGAAAAGTTGACATTTGTTTATTTAGCGTGTGCACATGTGTGCTTGCCGTGGCACACATATGGAGGTCAGAGTCAGTTTGTGGAAGTCGGTTATCTTGCTTCTGCGATTAGAATCAGGGAAGCTTCTGATATAGAACCCAAATATCTGTATTTCTGGGGAAGCCACAAGTCAACATTGCATGTCTTCCTCTCTTCACGTGTGTGTATTCACACCTATGCAGATCTTTGAGTGTGCAAGAGCCCCGGAGGGGGACACTGGGTATGCTTTGTCGCTCTGTGCCTTATTACTCATATCTTAGCTAGGCTAGCAGCCGAAAACCAGGGATTCTGCTGCTCCCTCCTGACACACACACACACACACACACACACACACACACACATACACACACACCACCTGGGTCACTGTGTCTGGCTTGTGTGGTTGCTGAGATTTGAACTCAGGTCCTTTTGGTTGCACACACCAATCACTCTTGATGACCGAGACATCCCTCACCCAGTACACAAAGGGGAAAGCAGGACCTAGACTTGGAAATGGTTTTGTTCATGGAATGAGTCTAGGTCAGTGGGAAGAGACATGACAACCCTAGATTTTGAGAGAAAGTAGACTTATTAATCCATAAATTACAAAGCTTTCTTTCAAGCTGGTTTTCAGGTTGAAAAGCTGATGCCATCACGGGATCCTGCACTCATATGAAGGACACACTCCATGGGGTTAGGCAACCCAAATGACAACAGTGTCTCCTCAGAGCTCCACTCTTGAGATCTCCTCAGACTAGGGAAGGGGCATCAGACCTGGATGCCGCAAGAGTCCAGGAGGAGGGCGGGATAGACCAAAGTCTGGGATTTGTGGAAGGGAGGAAACAGGTTGGGAGAATTGTGACCGCTGCCCAACTGTCATTGTGTTCTGAGGGACAGAGTCCTCAGCCTGGCATCACCAGGCCCTCACCTGGGGTGCTGACACATGGGGAGATCTCAGGACCAACAGGTGAGGGGACTGGGTGAGGAGAGATGTGAGAGGGTGATGGCAAGGAGGAAGGGCACAGAAGGAAGGAGGGAGGCCCAGGAGGCAGGTTGGGGACAGGAGAACAGGGAGTCAGACACAGATGTCACATGGACTGAAAACCCGCAGTACAAGGAAGGGGTTAGGCACCAAAAGTCAGAGACAGGACAGAGAAGAGGGGACATAAGAAGAGACTTCCTTTGTATGCGGACAATTTGTCTCTAATGAGGAAGAGTCTTGAGGAACGGGGAGAGGGAGTGGGAACAAGAAGAGGGACAAGGTGGCCATCAGCCCAGAGGGAAACGGCACCGTGGTTTGGGGAAAGGCAGTAGCTGAAGAGGTTTGGGGTGTTTGGGGTATCAAGGGGCAGGGCTNAGTCCAGGAGGAGGGCGGGATAGACCAAAGTCTGGGATTTGTGGAAGGGAGGAAACAGGTTGGGAGAATTGTGACCGCTGCCCAACTGTCATTGTGTTCTGAGGGACAGAGTCCTCAGCCTGGCATCACCAGGCCCTCACCTGGGGTGCTGACACATGGGGAGATCTCAGGACCAACAGGTGAGGGGACTGGGTGAGGAGAGATGTGAGAGGGTGATGGCAAGGAGGAAGGGCACAGAAGGAAGGAGGGAGGCCCAGGAGGCAGGTTGGGGACAGGAGAACAGGGAGTCAGACACAGATGTCACATGGACTGAAAACCCGCAGTACAAGGAAGGGGTTAGGCACCAAAAGTCAGAGACAGGACAGAGAAGAGGGGACATAAGAAGAGACTTCCTTTGTATGCGGACAATTTGTCTCTAATGAGGAAGAGTCTTGAGGAACGGGGAGAGGGAGTGGGAACAAGAAGAGGGACAAGGTGGCCATCAGCCCAGAGGGAAACGGCACCGTGGTTTGGGGAAAGGCAGTAGCTGAAGAGGTTTGGGGTGTTTGGGGTATCAAGGGGCAGGGCTGAGATTCACCAAAGCCTGAGCTTCACACCGGGTGTGGTTTCTTCACTTAGAACCAAGGGCGGAGGCCAACCCCCAGCCTCCGTCCACCAGCCTAAAGAGGAAGAGGAACTTGTCATCGGATTCTGAGGATGACCTGGCAGAGCTGCTGGACCCTGAGCCTGAGCCGGTGTGGTCCGTGGAGACACTGTGTGGGCTCAGGATGACGCTGCGGAGGAGGCGCGCGTCTTTGGTGACGCCTAGACACCACAAGGTCTTCACCAGGCTGCTGGGTAGGTGACACCTGCATGGCTCCCTCCTTAGGCAAAGGANGATTCTGAGGATGACCTGGCAGAGCTGCTGGACCCTGAGCCTGAGCCGGTGTGGTCCGTGGAGACACTGTGTGGGCTCAGGATGACGCTGCGGAGGAGGCGCGCGTCTTTGGTGACGCCTAGACACCACAAGGTCTTCACCAGGCTGCTGGGTAGGTGACACCTGCATGGCTCCCTCCTTAGGCAAAGGAAGAAGCTTCTAGTCAACCTCCTTCCCTTTGGGAAAGCTGCCTCCCAGTCCAGAGTTGTCAGCCTGGTGAGTCTCAGGGACCCATGGGTGGCAGGGGCTTAGGCTAGAGTTGACATGCGTCCCCACGGGGATGAGAGAGGCCTCAGTCCACCACCCCAGCTATTATTTAGCTCCGACTTTGCTGAGCTGGGTGTGTTTGCCCATATAATGGCAGCACATCCGTGTTCATAACCTCCTGAGACATCAGATGGGATCAGCAGCTGTTGAGACATCTTGGTCCTTGGCTGTGGATGGAGCTCCGCAGTGGAGCCTTGTCCAACATATAGAAGACCTGGGACTGATCTCAGAACAACACATACATAAAAGACATCTAAGTATGTACACATGCCATCTAAGCATGTATGTATGCCACTGTATTCTAAGCCTCTCTCGGCATCTCCTCCCAGGAGGTCCAGGTGGGACTTCCGGCACATGTTCCTGCTCCATCCTTTGCTCTTGTGCCTATTCCTGGGTTCTGACCTGAGCTGTCCCTCAGGGAGGCAGTTCTCCTGTCTCTCCCCCAGGGAGGCGGCTCTCCTGGCTCTCCCCCAGGAAAGTGGTTCTCCTGTCTCTCCCCCAGGGAGGCGGCTCTCCTGGCTCTCCCCCAGGAAAGTGGTTCTCCTGTCTCTCCCCCAGAGAGGCGGCTCTCCCGGCTCTCTACAAGCTCTCCCCTTTCACACCATGACAGATGCGCTTCCTTCACAGAGGATCCTGTGGTGAAAAAATTCCTGGCCTGGGACAAGACACTGAGAGTGTCTGATAAGGTGCGCTGAGCTGGGCTCCAGATCCTGTCCTGCCTAGGGAGGGACCTCCCTGACCACTATCCTCTGTCCTCCCCAGAGCCACCAGAAGTCACACAGTCCTGACTCTTGAGATCCTGCCAGTGTCGCTCTTCAGGGCCTGGCAGTGTCTTACAGAGTGGACAGGAGACCCTTGCCTCACTAGGGTCTGAGTCCACGGTCACCATCTTACCCTGGGAATTGCTTCTTCTCTCCCACAGTTCTACGGGATCCTTTGTTCCCACTGGGCAAATACCTCCTTGTCCCGGTTGTCCTAAGTCCTCCCTCAGAACTGACCTGGAACCAGCCATGCTGGAACAACAAGGGCCTCCTGCCTCTGACCTGGCCTTCCTGAAGGCCCCTTTCACCCTCCCTTCCCCACTCCAGCANGGTCTGCTCTCTCCTTCAGTACCTCCTGTCTATGGTCATAGCTTATTTCAGCCGGGCCGGGCTCTTCTGCTGGCAGTATAGGCCCATCCACTTCTTCCTGGCTCTGTGAGTATTTTGCCTCCTCCTATTGGTCACTGTTCCCTGCCCTGGATGTTGGGTCATGAGAAGTGGGCCTCTGACTTTTCACCCCTCCTATGCTTGGTTTTGTAGCTTTATGAGGGAAAACAAGCTAGTGTTTTTATTTATTTATTTTATACGCATTGGTGTTTTTGCCTTCATATATGTGTGAGGGTGTTGGATCCCGTGGAACTAGATTCACAGACAATTGTGAGCTGCCATGTGGGGGCTGGGAAGCTAATGTTTATTTTTAAAACCGAGCAAGGGACTGGGGAGATGGCTCAGTGGGTAAAGCATTTGCCGTACATTCATAAGGATCTGAGTTCAGATCTCCAGAGTCCAAATGAAAAGCCAGAGGTTGTGACATGTGGTTGTTGTCCTAATGCTTGGGGTAAGAGACCTCAGGATCCCTGGGTCTTACTCTCCAGCCAGCCTAGACTTATTGGCAAGACTTGTGTCCCAGAGAGAGGCTCTAGATAAAAACAAGGTAGATGGTTCCTGAGGCTCAAAACCCGATGTTCACTTCTGGCCTCCACAGAAGCACACATGCACAAACATGCACCTACATACCTACATGTATACATGCAGCATGCACACACACACATGCATACATATGCTCACACACACATGCACACCACACATACACACATACGTATGCACACTCACACATGCACACTAAAAAAAGTGAATAAGAGGCTGGAGAGGTGGCTCAGAAACTAAAGACTTGGATTTGATTCCCAGCGTTCACCCGATGGCTCATAGCTGTCTATAACTGTAGTTTCAAGGGCTATGAAACCTTATTGCTTCCTTGATCACTGGGCATGCATGTTGTACACGAGCATACAAGCAGGGAAAACACCCATGCACAGATAAAGTAACAAAATAAATAACGCAACAAAGCAAGAGGAAACAGTGAAAGATCTGGGATTTGGAGCCCAAAGGGGGCAGGTGATTTGTAAAGTGGTTGCTGCTGTTTCTGTTTCTTCTCCTCTGCCTTCTTCTTGCTTTCCTTTCTCCTCCTCCTCTTTTTTCCCCATTTGTTTTGGCTTGGTGTTTGAGACAGTGTTTCTCTGGGTAGCCCTAGAGGTGTGTGCCTACCAGCAGAGAGCCTGTAACCTCACTTGGAGAACTAAAAACTCTGGGTACTTTACAGCTAGAGATTCGAGATGGCCTCTCAGAGGGCTGCTCATTCGTGTCCATGTGCATGGAAGAGAGGGCATGACTCTATGTGGCAGCATTCTAACACACAGAGCCCTCCTGGGGGGAGAGGAAGATGGAGTAGAAGTGTCCCCAAGGACTGAGGTGCTGTGCTTCCTTTACTGTCTCCATCTGTGCTGAGAGCACCGCACACCATCCCATCTTCTCCCCTGGATCCCATGGTCCTCCATCTCAGGCCTCCTGGTACAGCTCCAGTCCCAAGTAAGATGCTCCCTGGTGCTTTTCCTTGCCAGCCTGTCCCAGTCTAGTGGGTTTGTTTCGTAAGAAAACGCAGGCAACTCCCTCCCAGGCTTCCAGAGAACTGCACCAGAAATCACTCTCCTCCTGAGGCTGGAGTGCCCAGTATGAACTCCAACCTCTGTCCAGGTGCTCTCCAAATTGGCTCCCCCACCACCCTCATCATATCCCCTCTCTTCCTGGCTGGCCCTTTCCCAATTCCCTGTCCTCATTCTGACCTTGTGTTTTCTGTGTGCCTGTCTCACAGTTGTGTGCTTGGAGACAGTTCACCCCCCTAAAATCTGTCCAAACTCTGAAACCCTGAGACCAATCAGTGTGGTGAGGAGCCTCCGGCAGCTCCCGAGACTCAGATGGAAGGATCTCTTGAGCTCAGGCATTTGGGGCCAACTTGGGAAATATAGGAGAACCATTCAAATCAAACAAAAAGTGGGCAAAAGACCCCTTGGCTGCTTTTCTTAATCTTCTGGCTTTTGCCTCCAGCAGTATTGCAATAGAACCCCACCATGGTAGGATATTTAGGGTTATAGTCTCTGGTGTTGCCCCCTCTTTTTCCTGAGTCCTACTACAGTGCACCTGTTGAAGGGGGGCTTCTCAAAATTCTGTCATTCTTGGGACACCTTAATTCTGTTTATGTTGGGAGTGATTAGGTTATACTACCCAGTCAATGAAGTTGTCAGTGTTAGATCGTGCCTTGACTATCACTTTCATTTATTCACTCCTTCATTCATTTGTCATTCATTCATTTGCTCACCAGTTCATTCAACAAGTCCTACAAAGTGTGTTGTCTATACCATGAGGCAATTGAAGAACTCAGAAATGTTGATTGTGTCAGCCATTGGACACAAGCCGGGGAAGAGGGAAAGGATGAAGATGGGAATCCTGAGGCCATCTCGTGTCGAGAACACCAAGGACAGCATTGGGCTCTGTAGATGCTTGATTCTTCGGCTCCTGTCCACAGTGGACTGGGCAAGGCTGATGCCGTCCAGTGATGAAATGCTCCCCCAGCTCCACTTCCGGATCCGCCTTGGTAAAGAGCCCTACGACATTTTGATTCCTCCCCAGGTACCTGGCCGGTGACATGGAGGAGGACAACCAGGCCCCTAAACAAGATATTTTTTACTTCCTCTACGGGAAGAGCTATGCTCAGCACCCCATGTTCCACAAACTGTGGTTCCAGTTCATTCGGTCCATGGGCTGGAGGACCTGGGTGTCCCCGGAGGAGTGTGAAGAGATGGGTGTGTGTGGGGCACGTGGGGCACAGAGGGATGGGCTGGACAGACAGAGAGAGCAGTGTGGTTAAATGCGGGAGGTGGGATTGGGGAATGGGAGAGCTGGAAGGTGGGTCTGAGGGTGAGGAGTAGAGAGCCAGCATCTGGAGTGTGGGTGTGAGGATGCGGAGTCTTCCACAAGAGCCAGCATCTGGAACTTCTCACAGAACTGTTTGGTTTCATTGTTTTTCTTCCAGATCCAGGCTTACAATCCAGAGCTCTGGGTGTGGGTACGAAATCGCACCAACCTAACTTAGAATTCTAGGTCATTGACCTGACATAGGTATGTCCTTGGTATCTTTTTGTTTTGCTTTGATTTGTTTTGTTTTGGTTTATTTTGGTTTTTCGAGACAAAGTTTCTCTGTATAGGCTTGGCTGTCCTGGGAACTCATTCTATAAACCAGACTGATTCACCTGCCTCCTCCTGAGTACTGGGATTAAAGGCAAGTGCTACCACTACTAGGCCTGTCCTTGGTGTCTTTCAAAGTGTGTCCATCTGTTTGTGGTCTAGTTAGGAAAGGTACAGAACCCGCACACACACTTTACACACCCGCATCCCACACTTAACCTCCATACTGTGAGAAAGCCCAGTCACATACACAGCGGGACTCACCCCATCACTGTATACGCAGAGATGACAAACAGGAGGCACAATCTTGGGGAGGCAGGGTATGAACCCGGAGGCCAGTCATCTGACCTTGGAATTGACCCTTTCCCCCAAAGACTTGAAATGGGTAGAAATAATTGTACTTCAAGCAACTGCGTCCAAATGTGTTTGAGAAAATATGGATTTCTGTTCACCATGTGTGTTCTGCAGCTCTACAGTTCCATGCCTCCATAATTTGCACTTGTTTTTCATGTTTTCTGAGTGTGTTTATGTGTGGTGTGTGTGTGTGTATGTGTGGTGCACATCTGTGGTGGGGGCTGGCTGTTAATGTTGAGTGTCTTCCTCGATAGCTGTCCTCTTTATTTATTGAGGTAGAGTGTTGTTGAACCCAGAGCTCATCACTGGCAGTAATCTCCTTAGCCCATGTTCTCCAGAGATCCTTGTCTGTACCTACTGTGTATCAGGGTTGCAGGTGGCTGCCAGGCACGCTTGACTTTTCTGTGGGTTCCGGGGTTCCAAACTCCATCCCCATACTTGTGTGGCAAGTTCATCCACTGAGACATTGCCCCAGCCACCAGTTACACCTTTGCACTAGAGTTTGTGATCAAGTTTTCAGAGCCACCTTTGTTAGTTTCTTTGGGGACACTCTGGTCATACTTCGTGGAAGGAACAGAAGAGAAGGTTTATTTTGTCCCATGGCTTCAGACCATCACAATGGGTGAGGCATGGCCATGTGGCTCTGTCTATGGCATCAGGATGTTCATCCAAGAGTTGACCAGGATGTAGCAAGAGACTGGAGCATGAGAGTGTCTGACCTTCAAAGGCCGAGGAGGAGAGATACAGATGAGTCAGCAAAGTGCCTGGCCTGCAAGCATGAGGCCCTGATGCCCAGAACTCATGTCAAATACAGCCCGGCACTGTGGCATGTGCCTGTAATCCCAGTACTGGGGAGCAGACAGGTAGATCCCTGGGCCTGGCTGGATGACCAGCCTGATAAACTGGCGAGAGCTAGGACAATGAGAGACAGACTCCAAAAATCATTTGGGGGTTGCAGAGGTGGCTCAGCAGTTAAGAGCACCAGCTGCTCTTCCAGAGGACCCAAGTTTGATTCCCAGCACCCACAAGGTGCCTCACAATCATTCATAATCCCAATTCCAGAGGATCCAATGCCCTCTTATGGTCTCTAAGAGCACTGCATGCCTAGGGTGCACAGACATGTGTGCAGGTGAAACACCCATACACATAAAATAAAAAAAATGAGTAAATCTTTAAAAAGTGAATGAATGGCACCCAAGAATACCTCTCTCTCTCTCTCTCTCTCTCTCTCTCTCTCTCTCTCTCTCTCTCACACACACACACACACACACACACAACTCAATGGCCAGTAGAACACCTCAGCAGGTAAAGGCGCTTGCTGCCATGTAAGTTCTATCCCTGGGACCCACATGGTAGAAGGAAAGAACTCCCGCCAATTGTCCTCTGACCTCACAGTCACTCTGTGGCGCACACCTGGCCCATAAATAAATGGTGACAGAAATTTAAAATAAGTTAGTGAAGAGAAGCAAAGTGTGAATTAGTCCAGAGCCATACTCTGAGAATCTAGTCCACACCACGAGCAGACTCTCTTCTGGCCCTTGCTGTCAAGCAGAGTCCTGGCCCACAGTAGGTGGTTGGATGACTCTGAGAATCTAGGTCAACTAGTCTGGAAATTGCACTTGAAAATGATGCTTCTGGTTTAGGGGTTAAAAACCAAGAGTCAGCCAGGCATGATTGTGAAAGTTGTAACCTCAACACCCGGGAGGCAGAGGCAGGAGGCTTACTAACTATTCAAGACCCACCTGATCTGAGTAGTACACTCCAGGCCAGCCATAGGAATGCCTGCCCCATAACAGCAGCAGGGCTCAGAGACAGCTCATCTGGAGAGAGCACCTGCTGTTCTTGCACATGACTCAATGGCACCTAATGGGTTGTGACCAGGAATTTGATGCCCTCTTCTGGCCTCCTCTGGCATTGCACTCACATGGACAACCCACCACCATCACCACCATTGCACACACTTTAAAAAGTTCTCCCAAACAATGACAACTACCAAGAAGGAAGGGTCGCAAGCTGGGGTAGCTCTGTGATAGGGCACTTACCCATCATACAAGAGCCTTGGGGTTTGACCCTGGGCACCACAGAACAAACAGACAAATGAAAGAAAGAAACTATTTGTCAAATGTTCTGACCTCTAGTTAGGATTAACGTGTGCATAGCTCTTGTTTATGCCTGAAGAATTGCATGTATGAAGTCTGGCATGGTTCCTTCTTCCTCCAGATCCCTGCACCTCAGGGAGACACTCTATGCCAACATTAAGAATCACTGGGGGAAAGGAGAGAGGACGCCTTCCACAGAAACTGGAAGAACCCAGACTCTTCTAGAAGGAGTGGAATGGAATCACCACACCGTTCTCCTAGGAGCGGGAACATATGCAGGGGCTCTGGTGGGGAAACCAGACATCAGGATTCCTCCAGGGCCTGTTCCACACAGCGACACCATCTAAATGTCATCCCGGATGTCCCCAGTCCCATCTCCCCAAGGCAGCAGCCCTGTGGTTCCCTATAATTGGTCTCCACAGGCTTGGGCCATTTGAAGGAGGCTCCTCAGGGCTCAGATGAGGAGGGAAATACCTTCAAACTATAGCATTTGAGCCATATATTTGTAATAAAAAAGCTTTAATATATTTCATATTTTATTGGATTCTACAAATGTTCATCATAGAATTATTTATTTTGAATGGCTTTGATATATTGTGGATTTGAAAATATACAGTTCTACCAGTTTTGTGATGGGTGTTATAACTTTCATATGTGTAAATAGTCTCACTCTAAGAGAAGATTTGGTTTTTATATATTCATTATGTATTGTTTTGAGACAGAGCCTCATTATGTAGCCCTCCCTGGCCCTGAACTTGCTTCATTGACCAGGTTGGCTTCAGATTCGCAGAGATCTCCTGCCTCTGCCTCCCCAGTGCTGGGATAAGATGTGTGCCTCCATACCTTATGGGTTTTAAGATTCTACTTATAGATACTTGTTTCATGTAAATTCTTGTTTGAAATTTACTCTATATTATTGACCTGTGAGCAAGTGATAACTTATTTAACTTCCTTTGATCTAAAGATATGTATTTTGAAAAAGCACATATTTTAATAAATATTCTTTTGTCAGTAGCCTAGTCTTTCATCTTTTTATAGAGTCTGAGCTATTTATTTATTCATTTTTCCTTTTGCTATTATGTGTATGTCTGTTTTGCCTGCATGAATGTCTGTGCATTACATGCACACAGTGCCCACATAGTCCAGGACAGGACATTGGATGCCCTGGAACCAGAGTTACAGACAGTTGTGAGCCACCAAGTGGATCCTGGAAATTGAACCCGAGTTCTCTGGCAGAGCAGCCATTGCTCTTAACTGCTGAACTACCTCTCCAGCCCCTTTATTTGTTCGAATAGTATCTTCTTCAGGCGTTGTATTTTAAATTTTGCACATATGTATACATATACATATATGTAGTGTATGTGTTTATGATACATGCATATGCCTCTGTACTCATGTGTGTGTGTTTATGATGCATGCATATGCCTCTGTGTAGTGAAAGGGGAGCACAGGCCTGCTTTTCGTCAGGCTCAGCTCCCGCACGGCTAGCTTATACCCCGAAATAACAACACACAAGTTGTATTCATTTAAACACTGCCTGGCCCATTATATCTAGCCTCTTCTTTGCTAACTCTTGCATCTTAATTAACCCATTTCTAATAATATGTGTATCACCACGGGGTCGTGGCTTACTAGGAAGATTCTAACCCACGTCCATCTTGGGCCAGAGCTTCAGGCGTCAGCCTGACTGCTTTCTTCCTCCCACAATTCTGTTCTGTCTACTCCACCCACCTAAGGGCTGNGTCGTGGCTTACTAGGAAGATTCTAACCCACGTCCATCTTGGGCCAGAGCTTCAGGCGTCAGCCTGACTGCTTTCTTCCTCCCACAATTCTGTTCTGTCTACTCCACCCACCTAAGGGCTGGCCTATCAAAGGGCCAAGGCAGTTTCTTTATTAACC
Organism: Bramus lutescens; assembly: GCA_001685075.1. Taxonomy (NCBI): domain Eukaryota; kingdom Metazoa; phylum Chordata; class Mammalia; order Rodentia; family Cricetidae; genus Bramus; species Bramus lutescens. The sequence goes on from LOEQ01002755.1 coordinate 69,068, forward strand.
CATGAAAGTAACATATAGACAGATGACCCGCCTACATCACCTCTGCACTCGTGTGTGTTTATGATGCATGCATATGCCTCTGCATTCGTGTGTGTGTGTGTGTTTATGATGCATGTTTATGCCTCTGCACTCGTGTGTGTGTTTATGATGCATGCATATGCCTCTGCACTCGTGTGTGTGTGTGATATGCATGAATATGCCTCTGCACTCGTGTGTGTTTATGATGCATGCATATGCCTCTGCACTCATGTGTGTGTGATGCATGCATATGCCTCTGCACTCATGCGTGTTTATGATGCATGCATATGCCTCTGCACTCATGTGTGTGTGAGATATGCATGAATATGCCTCTGCATTCGTTGTGATGCATGTATATGCCTCTGCACTCATGCATGTGTGATGCATGCATATGCCTCTACACTCCCGCGTGTTTATGATGCATGCGTATGCCTCTGCGTTAATGTGTGTGTGATGCATGTGTATGCCTCTGCACTTACGTGAAAGTCAGAGGACAGTTTTCAGGGTTATCAAGAGTTGGTTTCCTCCTCCCATCATGTGAGTCCTGGGGATCAAACTCAGGCTGTCAGGCTTGGTGGCAAGTGCCCTTATCCAATAAGCCTTCCCATGTTATGTTTTTGTTTGTTTGTTTATTTTAAGAAACCATGCACATTTTCTATAAGGGACTACAGTAAGGATGAACCATCTCCTGTTCACAAGCCCTCTAATCCTGTCTGTCTGAATGCTTTGCTGCTCAATGCTGTTTAGCAGAATTCTGCTCATCTGACGAATTTTTTAACTCTTAAAAAAGAATCCTGAGGTCACCTATTTGTTTACCTCTCTCTCTCTCTAAATATACATACATACATACATACATATATATTCTATGAGATGGGTTCTCAAATATTCTATGATGGCCTCAGATGGGATATGTTCTTAAGAACCACCTTGAACTTCTGGCCCCTCTGCCTCCACCACCCCTGCATAATGTTTTTGAAGGCATGCATCAACACTCTTGGTCTCTGCTGTGTTGGGCTTGTAACCCAGGCCTTTGTGCATGCCAGAAAAACGTTTACTCTACCAATGATGCCACTGCACCCTGAATTAGACTGTTTCATGGCGAAAAGCATTGAAGAAGGCTGGGGAGATGGCTCCATGAGCAGAGCTCCTGCTACAGCAGCACATGCATTCAACTACTAACACCCCAAAGAAAGATGAATGTGGGATGTGCTTGTTCATGCCCCAAAACCCCAGTGCAGGGGTGGGGGTGGTGTGTGGAAACAGGATACAACTGCGGGTTCTTTGGGAGATTCAGTCTCACGGGAATAAGACAGGTGTCAAGGGACAGTACTTGACATCCTCCTTGGTGACGGTTGCAAGCACACCCACATACATGAATGCAGTTACATTCGCACACAGGCACACATGTGTGAATATCATACATATGTACATACATGTAAATGCAGTACACAAGCAAGTGTCACATACACAGTTGCACACATACATATACACAATATTTTTTATTTTTCTTATTTTTTAAAAAATATTTATTTATTGTGTATACAATATTCTGTCTGTGTGTATGTCTGCAGGCCAGAAGAGAGGGCACCAGACCTCATTACAGATGGTTGTGAGCCACCATGGGGTTGCCAGGAATTGAACTCAGGACCTTTGGAAGAGCAGGCAATGCTCTTAACCACTGAGCCATCTCTCCAGTCCCTTTTTATTTTTTTTCTAGACAAGGTTTCTCTGTAGCTTTGGATCCTGTTCTGGAATTAGCTCTTCTATACCAGGCTGGTCTCAAACTCACAGAGTTCTGTCTGCCTCTGCTCCCAAGTGTTGGGATTAAAGGTGTGTGTCACCACCACCTGGCAACAATATTTTTTTAAAAAAAGAAAACCAGAAGACGCTCCACAAGATACTGTAAGGTTTGGTTTTTTTTTTTGTGCGTGTGTGTGTGTGTTTTGTCAGGGTTTCCCTGGAACTAGCTGGTCTTGAACTCACAGAGATCTGCTTGTCTCTGCCTTTTGAGTGCTAGGATTAAAGGCATGCACCACCACTGCTCAGCAAGAGTCTGTCACTTGAATCCAGACACAAGAAGAAGCAACCGAGGGAGGAAATTCAGGAGCGCAAAAACAAAACAAAAACCCAAAGTATGTTTTTAATATTAGAAAAGGAAAAGTAAAAAAAAAATCCATGGGTTCCTGGAAAAAGCTCCACCTCTTACACAACAGAAAGTGCAGGCTACAGAGATGACTCAGTGGGTAAGTGCACTGGCTGTTCTTGCAGAGGACCTAAATTCAGTCCCCAGCACTGACATGGCAGCTCACAACTCTCTGTAACTACAGGCCAAGAGGATCTGACGCCCTCTTCTGGATCCCAAGGGCACCTGCACTCACATACATGTACTGCCACACAAACACACACATATACATAATGTAATCAATAAAATAGATTTTTTTTAAAGAAAACATGAATCAGCAGAGGGTGTGAAAAATGGCCCTGGGAAATGGCCCAGCATCACCTATTTCAGCCACTGCAGCCTCTCATTTGAGTTTTATTTGGGAGAGGGTTGTTGGGAGCTGTGGGGGTTGTTTTTGTTTGGTTTGGTTTGGTTTAGTTATCTGAGACAGGGCTCAGGTTCAGTCTATAGTGAAGGCTGGCTTGGGACTCCATGTGTAGCGTAGGATAGCACAGAACCCAAACTTTCCCATCTCCATCTCCTACGTTCTGGAATCCAGGCATCTACTTGACTTCCTTCCAACTATAAAGGGAAATCTAGAGGATAGAATGACATTAAAGCCATCTAAAGTAATAGAGGGGTCCAAAGCAGTTTCTGAGGCCATAAATTAGGATGAACCAACACATCACATAGATGAATAGAAAAAGTAATTATTAATAGTATGGATGCTGGACAACTAGGGAAAAGCATCTTGGAGGTGGGCATGTCAAGGGACCCCCAGTGAAGAAGGAAAGAGCTGAGGTATAGGGTCAGCCACGAGCAAATAAAACTAAAGGGGGTCAGCAAGAGGCTGTCCTTCTACGTTGTTTTTGTCAGAGTGTAGCTAAGACAAAACAGTAGTATACATGTGTAACTATAAAAGGGAATTTGTTTGGGATTGGCTAACACAGTTGGAAGATGCATAGTTCAACAATGATCGTCTGTGGGCTAAGAGTCAGAGAACCCACTAACAACTCAGTCTAGAAGTCTGGAAGCCTCAGTTCAAGAAGGATCCACGATGCAGCCCAATGTGAGACTGCAAACCTGGGAGTTCCTGGCCTCAATGATATGTAAACATGAGGACCTGAGTTTGAATCTCCAGAAACCCTGTAAAAAACCATACACATAACACAAGTAAATGTAGAAACACACACGCAGAGACAGAGAGACAGGCAAAGACAGAACGTGTATCTGGAGTTTCATGTCCAGAGATGTTGACAGCATCAACAAGTGACTTGTTCGGGAACGAGGTCACTGGCACCTCATTCCACTTTAATCTGTCTGATCCCTCAGTCTACGGTACAGGGCCTCTTACATTCAGGCTGGGCCTTTTCCCGTCAGCTATGTCCCTAGCTTCTCCTGAAACATCCCCATAAGACATGCCCACAAGAGTGCTTTCATAATCTCACTGCAATCACATTGTCAGTCAAGGCTGGATGTTCAGCTCAAGGATAGACAACTTGTTTGGCATGTGGGAGGCCCTGACTTCAACTCCCAATAAAACACACACACACACACACACACACACACACACACACACACACCACGCATGCACATATGATCAGAATAAATAAAAATTCAAGTTGTTTTTATTTTAGATTTATTTGTTTTATTGTACATGCATAAGTATTTCAGCTACACATAGCTCTGCACACCACATGTGTGCCAGGTGTCCATGGAGGCCAGAAGAGGGCATCGGATCCCCTAGACCTGCTGTTATAGATGATTGTGAGCCACTGTGTGGTCCTCTGTAAGAGTAGCTAGTGCTCTTAACCTCAAGGCCGCTTCTCTAGCTCCCAAAGTTGTTCTTGTTTAAAACAAAACAAAAATCAAACAAAAAACCCTCCAACTCTGCTTCACAGAGACTCAGTCTGAAATCATTTTCTGCACCAAAGCCGAGGACCCAGCTTTACCTAACTCAAGTTCCCTAAAGATTAAAGGAACTCTCTGGCGTCTGTGGGCAACAGCGTGAAGCTGTGATCTTGTCCTTGCTACTGATGACAGATCCATATTGGAATATATTATTTGAAGAAACTTGAATCCATGTTTCTGGGTCATGGTCACTCATATTTGGATCTGAGGAGGGATGCTTTAATGGATAGCAGTGCTTGCCATGAGAGCAAGTGGAACCGAGTTCAAATTCCTGACCCCTCAGAAATCCAGGCACGGCCATTGTGTCTGTGGCCCCAGTGTGGGGGACAGAGATCCAAGGAGCTCACTGACCAGCTGACCTAGTCAAAGCAGCTTCAGACTCAGGGAGAAACCCTGCCTCAAAAACTAAAGTAGAAAGCCATAGCAGACACCTGACCTTGACCTCTGGGCCCTGCGGGCACGCACACACACACATACACACACACACACACACATGCACACACACAAACGCTCGTGCAAACATACTAATATCTTTTAGTAAGGTATCATAATTAAGGGATTTGGGTGAATGATACATGAAGCTTGTGTTAGTGTCTTGGCAATTTTCTTGCAACCTGTAATTATTTTGAAATAAAAATAAAAATCTGAACAAAGCATTTAAGTGGGTCACAAACTATAGATTTAGTGCTACAGAATTCTGATTTTAGAATACCTAGGAAAACACAATTCTAATCCAAAATCAGAAATGGCAGATTAAAGGTGTCCTAGAGCATGGGTTTGGGTTGGGTTGCTTGGGAAAAGTCCCAGGAAGGTTTGTTCATCACAATCAGGGTGCCAACTACATGGCTTCCCCAGTTTTCTGTTGCAGATAAACTACAGTGGCAAAAAAAAGCCACTTGTGGGAGAAAGGTTATAGTCTAGCCCACAATTCCAAGTGGCAGTCACTGGTAGCAAGGAAGTCCAAGCAGCAGGAACTTCATATGGCATCACCTCACATCCAATCAGCAACAGAAAGGAATTAATGCACGCATGCTCAGCTGCATTTTCATATAATTCAGGTAGAGTTTTTCCTCAGGACCACCTGTCTGCTCTGACCCACCAGCCAGCTCCCAAGTACCCATACAGAGACTCAATACGAATTATAAATGCTGGGTCAATATCTTAGGCTTGTTACTAACCAGCACTTATAACTTTAACTAACCCACATTTCTATCTAATTTCCATCATGTGGCTCAGTACCTTATCTCACTAGGGCATGTTCATCTCCTGTTTTCTCAGAATCTCCTTGCCATTCCTGAGACCCCTGTGAATCCCTCCCTCCTCCCAGTGTCCTTGCTCCCTCAAAATCCTGCCTGGCTATAGACCATCAGCTATAGTCATAGTGTACATAAAGATTGTTCCATAGCAACGTATAGTTCAGAATGCCCTGTCTAGGGAGGGAGCACTGATGCTCAAAATGAGCTGGGTCTTCCCACAACAGTTAATTTAATTAAGACAATCCCCCACAGATATGCTCACAGGTCAGTGTAGACAATCCCATGTAGACAACCCCTCATAGAGACTCTCTTACCATTCAATTCTAGGTTGTACCAGCTTAACATTTAATTACAACTATCATACAAATTTCCCAGACATTATCAAAATAAAGTGAATGAGTTTTGGTATAGATAATACTTATTCTTTAATCAAGTTGACTTTTAAATATCTGTGCATGTGATGCACATGTATGTGAGTGTGTGTGCAAGTTAGTGTGCATAAGGTCAGGTGCACGCATGTGATGGCATGCGTGGAGGTCAGAGGGTAACCTCCAGCATCTATCAAGACAAGCTTTCTCTGTTATTCAACATCGATGATTCCAGGCCTGTGAGCTTCTGGTCTCACAATATGAGCCCTGGGGTCACAACAAACGTGCACTACTGTTCCCATTAGAAATCAACATCAACTCCCCCATATACGCCCTCATGTATACACAGATTTACACACAGGCATGGGTTCTGCGGTCTGAACTGAAGTCCTTATACTTGTCTTTAACCATGGAAGCCGCAGTGGTTTGACTTCCTGATCCTGCAGAGGACCTGGACTTGGTTCCCAGCACCCATATGGCAGCCCGCACCACCTGTAACTCCAGCTCCAGGGGATCCAGTGTATAATTCTGACTTCTGTGGGCACTGCTCACACATGGTGCTCATACATACATGCAGGCAAAACACTCACACACATAAAACAAAGATAAATATATCTTGAAAAAATAATGTGTACAAAGATTGAGGAAAAGATCTGATGCCAACTTCTACCCTCTACATGCACATGTGTGTACCTGCAACCACAGGCGTGTGTACAATCTATATAAACATAAGCAAACAACACACACGCACAGTTGTGCATACAAGAGCTTTCCTTATTTGCTAGCATGTCTGTGTTGTTACACCCTTGTAGGGAATTTCAGTCTTCTCCCTTTTCTTCACTGATTTCAGTGATGTGACACACAGTCACCACAGACAGACGGTCCACAAGAGAAAGGCATCTGAGAAATCATAGTAGCCAGGATGGGAGGTTGCTCAGTGGCTAAAGCATTTGCTGTACAAGCTGCAAGCCTGAAGATCAGAGTTCAGATACCTATGCCATGTAAATGCCAGGTGGGCACAGCAGCTCTTCTGTAATTCTGGCTCTTGGAAAACAGAGATGGGGGCCAATGTGTGTCCTTAGAACAAGCTGGAGAGACTCAGTGTATCGGGGGCTTTGGGTTCAAGAGAGAGTCTGCCTTAATGAATAAGGTAGTATGCCATCGAGGAAGACATTAGAAATCAACATCAACTCCCCCATATACGCCCTCATGTATACACAGATTTACACAAGGCAACATGAAGACATCTATGACTTCATAACACACACAGAGAAAGAGAGAGAGAGAGAGAGAGAGAGAGAGAGAGAGAGAGAGAACAAAGAGTCACAGTAACATGCATTCATAGTACATGAAACACATTTAACCTTTATTATCTGTCCCTGGGGAAGGACCTTGTGACATGGATGCTCTTTCAAACACACACCCTTTTAAAAGTAATATACAAACATGTCCAAGCATGTCAAAGTATCAAAGCTAAATGTTGACATTCAACAACAGAGAATAAATATGAAATAAGTGAAAACTTGTATTCACAAAGATCTAGGGTTCTGCTACCCACATAGAAGACAGATAAACACGTAAGTGTAATAAATTTTTAAAGGTAAAAACTCTCCATTGAGTCAAAATAGTCATGTATGTATAAACATTATAAGAGTTATGATAAGATATAGGAGCAGCGTGTTCTCAAAACATAAAACTAATATGCTAATTATTTTGTAGTCAGCATAGAATAACACAATAAAGTTTATTTATTGATAATACAACAAAACTTGCTATGTGTACTAATAATACGATAAAATTTGTGACATGTAAAAGTTATTACAATTATATAGATCAAATAGTGTTCTTTGAAGATATTTCCCCTCTCATCTGAGCACTGAGGAGCCACCGTCAAATGGCCCAAGCCTGTGGAGACCAATTATAGGGGACCATAGGGCTGCTGCCTTGGGGAGATGGGACTGGGGACATCCGGGATGACATTTAGATAGTGTCGCTGTGTGGAACGGGCCCTGGAGGAATCCTGATGTCTGGTTTCCCCACCAGAGCCCCTGCATGTGTTCCCGCTCCCAGGAGAACGGTGTGGTGATTCCATTCCACTCCTTCTAGAAGAGTCTGGGTTCTTTTAGTTCCTGTGAAAGTCATCCTCTCTCCTTTTCCCCAGTGGTTCTTAATGTTGGCATAGAGTGTCTCCCTCAGGCACAGGGATCTGGGGGAAGAGGGAGCCATGCCAGACTTCATTCATGCAGTTCTTCAGACATGAACAAGAGCTTTGTCCAGGTTAATCCTAACTAGAGATCAGAACATTTAACAAATGGAACTTATTTCGAACCCTTCTTTCTTTTGTCTAATTTGTTCTGTGGTGCTCAGGGTCAGATGCTGAAGATGGCACATGGAGGCTCTATCATGGAGCAGCTCTGGCTTTAACACTAGATTCTTTTTTTTTTTTAAAAAAGTGTGCACACATGTGTGTGTGCATTGTGTGTGCATGCGCATGTGTGTGTGCATGTGTACACGCATGTGTGTGTGTGTAGTGATGAAACTGATAAAGCTGTGCAAATGGCTGGGTTGTTTCAAAGGGTGGAGTCGAGTGTGGGATGAGGGTGGGTTAGGCAGGGACTTAGTGGCTTTCCTTATTAGACCACAGACGGGACTCCACACCTCAGAGAAGAGCAACATACCTTCCTTAGGCCGATGACCTCAGGCCTCTAAGTTCTAGGTTTCTAGGTGAGGTTGGTGCGATCTCGTGCCCACACCCACAGCTCTGGATCGTAAGCCTGGATCTGCAGAGAGAATAAGATCTTTGAGAAAAGCCTGTCCGCCCCTCCCCCAACACCCTTACATGCCCTGTTTATCCTCAAGGTTCCTCATTCCCCAATCCCACCTCTCACATTTAACCGCACTGCTCTCTCTGTCTGTCCAGCCCATCCCTCTGCACCCCAAGTGCCCCCCCACACCTCTTCACACTCCTCCCGGGACACCCAGGTCCTCCAGCCCATGGACCGAATGAACTGGAAACGCAGTTTGTGGAACATGGGGCGCTGGGCATAGTTCTTCCCGTAGAGGAAGTAAAAAATATCTTGTTTAGGGGCCTGGTTGTCCTCCTCCATGTCACTGGCCAGGTATCTGGGGAAGGAAATGGGGTGTTGTTGAAAGGCTCAGAAGGACCCAGAAGAGGACCCGGGAGCCACCTCAGAATGGGATCACATCAGCTGAGCAGACTAGGACAAGCTGTCCACAGAACCCGATGCTGTATCTGCAGCTCTCACCGTGAGCCAGCTCTACCACCCTCACCCTTCCTTGGATGTGTGTGTGTGTGTATACACCTTTGTCCTGCCTCAGGAAAGGCATCCCAGAGTCAGGCCTGATCCTGCTTGTCTTCCCTCCTCCTTCTCTCCTTAATGTCAACTAGCATTTCTGAGGTCTCTCTCTCAGCATCACCTCATATTTTGGCATGAAGAGGGCACTGTCCAGAATGTGTTGGATGAATTGCTGAATGCGTGAATAAATGGATGGAAGTGATAGACAAGGCAGATGTAAGCTGATGATGTGCATGGCTGGGTTTATAACAGAAACACCTCTGGAATAAAACAGAATCGAGGTGTCCAGAGAATGACTGAGTGTTTGACTAGATCCTGCTTTCAACAAGTGTCCACTGTGAGGGAACTGGGAAAGAGGAGAGGACACCAGAGGCTACAACCAGTCTCTTATATTTTTTTTAGTATTTGTGTGTGTGCATACGCATGTGGGGTGTGCGCACACACATGTGAGTGGGTTTGCGTGTGTATGTGGGTGTGTGTGCACGTGCTTGTGGGTGTGTGCACACGTGCATGTGGGTGGGTGTATGCATGCACGTGTGGGTGCGTGTGCACATGCATGTGGGTGTGTGCACACGCATGTGGGTGTGTGCAATGCATATGGGTGCGTGCACTCATGTGGGTGTGTGCACGCATGTGTGTGTGTGCGCACACACATGTGGGTGTGTGCACGTGCATGTGTGGCCTCAGAGGCCAGAAGAGGGCATCAGATACCCCTTGAGCAGGAGTCCAGTGTACTTTCCTAACTGCTGAGCTGTGTGTCCAGCCCCTTAAGTATACTTTTCATTTTCAGGTATGGGTATGGGTATGTATGGGTATGAACACATGCGTGCAGGTGCCCATAGCAAACGCTGGACCCCCTACAGTGCTAAGAGTGGCCTGATTTGAATGTTGCAGACTGAAATTCGGTCCTTTGCAAGAGCGCTATAGCTCTTAGCTGATGAGTCATCATCTCTCAGATCCCCCACAACTTCATCTTGATAGAATTTTAGAGCAGTTCTGCTGGAGGCAAAAGCTGGCAGATCAAACAGCACAGATAAAAGGCTTCATTCATGATCAGGTTGATTTGAGATGCCCTGATATGTGGCTATGGTGCCCTCAAAGACTTCGGCTCAAGGGATCATCCTATCTCAGCTTCCTGAAGGATTTCGGCAAGAGGGAGGCTCTGCCTTGTCCTGTTACATTTTAGAATATGAAGTAATTTTAAGGAAGGTGATTGTCGCCAGGCACCCTGAGATGATTAGAATAGAGGGCACCGCCTGGGAAGGGAGACAGGGAGGAAGGGAGTACTGGGTGGTGTCTGGGTTTGGTTGAGGAATACCCAGAAAGATGGCTGAGCTCACCCTGGGAACGCGAGCCTGCAGGTATGTGCGGGCTAATTTTAACTATTTATGGGCCACCCCCTAGAACTACCTTGGAAGAAAGCCTCTGAGGGGGAGTGAAGAAAGGGGCACAGCCGCACCTTAATGCTTGGGGACAGAACTGAAACTCTACAAAGGGCTCTACACTTACTGGTTTTATTCTGTGTCCTTGAGTGTGTGAGGGTGTGTGTGTGTGTCTCTGTGTGTCCATGCGTGTGTGGAGGGGGGTGCACAACTGAGCACTTAAATTTAGTTCCAACACGACCCTGAATTTTTCCTAGAAGCTGCCTACCTCGTTTCATGGAACAGGGTCCCTCAATGAGACCTCCTAACCAGTTAGGTTAGGAGGCTGCTCTGAATGCCAAGTGATCTTTCTTTACCTGACCCCAGCACTGGAATTGCAAGCACCTGGCCCACCATTTCCTGTGGGTGCTAAATATCTGAACAAGTCTTTGTGCTTGTATGGCAAGTGCATTACAAACTGAGCTGTCTTTCAGGCCCTTGTTAAATTTCTAGCTGGTGGTATTAGTTTGAAAAACAAAACAACACACACACACACAGTTTAAGGACATTTTTGCTACAAGGACAGGTCAGAGGCCTCCTTTTTGTGATCCCCACATGCAGGGGAAGAGACAGTGACCAACAGGAGGAGGCAAAATACTCACAGAGCCAGGAAGAAGTGGATGGGCCTATACTGCCAGCAGAAGAGCCCGGCCCGGCTGAAATAAGCTATGACCATAGACAGGAGGTACTGAAGGAGAGAGCAGACCAGAGAGGAGCTGTCACACCCTGGAGAGGAAGACCGTAGGGGACGGGGACTGAGGGGGTGTGAGGCTCAGAGAGGAGCCCCGAGGTTTGGGTGCCTGCTGGAGTGGGGAAGGGAGGGTGAAAGGGGCCTTCAGGAAGGCCAGGTCAGAGGCAGGAGGCCCTTGTTGTTCCAGCATGGCTGGTTCCAGGTCAGTTCTGAGGGAGGACTTAGGACAACCGGGACAAGGAGGTATTTGCCCAGTGGGAACAAAGGATCCCGTAGAACTGTGGGAGAGAAGAAGCAATTCCCAGGGTAAGATGGTGACCGTGGACTCAGACCCTAGTGAGGCAAGGGTCTCCTGTCCACTCTGTAAGACACTGCCAGGCCCTGAAGAGCGACACTGGCAGGATCTCAAGAGTCAGGACTGTGTGACTTCTGGTGGCTCTGGGGAGGACAGAGGATAGTGGTCAGGGAGGTCCCTCCCTAGGCAGGACAGGATCTGGAGCCCAGCTCAGCGCACCTTATCAGACACTCTCAGTGTCTTGTCCCAGGCCAGGAATTTTTTCACCACAGGATCCTCTGTGAAGGAAGCGCATNTGCTGGAGTGGGGAAGGGAGGGTGAAAGGGGCCTTCAGGAAGGCCAGGTCAGAGGCAGGAGGCCCTTGTTGTTCCAGCATGGCTGGTTCCAGGTCAGTTCTGAGGGAGGACTTAGGACAACCGGGACAAGGAGGTATTTGCCCAGTGGGAACAAAGGATCCCGTAGAACTGTGGGAGAGAAGAAGCAATTCCCAGGGTAAGATGGTGACCGTGGACTCAGACCCTAGTGAGGCAAGGGTCTCCTGTCCACTCTGTAAGACACTGCCAGGCCCTGAAGAGCGACACTGGCAGGATCTCAAGAGTCAGGACTGTGTGACTTCTGGTGGCTCTGGGGAGGACAGAGGATAGTGGTCAGGGAGGTCCCTCCCTAGGCAGGACAGGATCTGGAGCCCAGCTCAGCGCACCTTATCAGACACTCTCAGTGTCTTGTCCCAGGCCAGGAATTTTTTCACCACAGGATCCTCTGTGAAGGAAGCGCATGTGTCATGGTGTGAAAGGGGAGAGCGTGGGGGGAGCCAGGAGAGCTGCCTCCCTGGGGGAGAGACAGGAGAGCCGCCTCCCTGGGGAATGGCTCAGGTCAGAAGCCTGCCTCTGAGCTCCATCCCCGTCCCAGAATGTGTCAACACACCATGACATCCTCTCATTGCAGCAAATGCACACTGTCACAGGCCAGAAGCACTTAGGCTGACTGTCTGGTGTGATGTCATATGACAGTGGGAACTTGGCTGGGTTGCCCTTGTGTGGGTGAAGACACCCAGCTCAGCAAAGCCGGGAAGAGGTAAGTTACTAACCTCTTCCTCACCTCCATGTGAACCTTTGACAACTCTAGCCTAAGCCCCTGCCACCCATAGGTCCCTGAGACTCACCAGGCTGACAACTCTGGACTAGGAGGCAGATTTCCCAAGGGGAAGGAGGTTGACTAGAAGCTTCCTCCTTTGCCTAAGGAGGGAGCCATGCAGGTGTCACCTACCCAGCAGCCTGGTGAAGACCTTGTGGTGTCTAGGCGTCACCAAAGACGCGCGCCTCCTCCGCAGCGTCATCCTGAGCCCACACAGTGTCTCCACGGACCACACCGGCTCAGGCTCAGGGTCCAGCAGCTCTGCCAGGTCATCCTCAGAATCTGATGACAAGTTCCTCTTCCTCTTTAGGCTGGTGGACGGAGGCTGGGAGTTGGCCTCCGCCCTTGGTTCTAAGTGAAGAAACCACACCCGGTGTGAAGATCAGGCTTTGGTGAATCTAAGCCCTGCCCCTTGATACCCCAAACACCCCAAACCTCTTCAGCTACTGCCTTTCCCCAAACCACGGTGCCGTTTCCCTCTGGGCTGATGGCCACCTTGTCCCTCTTCTTGTTCCCACTCCCTCTCCCCGTTCCTCAAGACTCTTCCTCATTAGAGACAAATTGTCCGCATACAAAGGAAGTCTCTTCTTATGTCCCCTCTTCTCTGTCCTGTCTCTGACTTTTGGTGCCTAACCCCTTCCTTGTACTGCGGGTTTTCAGTCCATGTGACATCTGTGTCTGACTCCCTGTTCTCCTGTCCCCAACCTGCCTCCTGGGCCTCCCTCCTTCCTTCTGTGCCCTTCCTCCTTGCCATCACCCTCTCACATCTCTCCTCACCCAGTCCCCTCACCTGTTGGTCCTGAGATCTCCCCATGTGTCAGCACCCCAGGTGAGGGCCTGGTGATGCCAGGCTGAGGACTCTGTCCCTCAGAACACAATGACAGTTGGGCAGCGGTCACAATTCTCCCAACCTGTTTCCTCCCTTCCACAAATCCCAGACTTTGGTCTATCCCGCCCTCCTCCTGGACTNAGCCCTGCCCCTTGATACCCCAAACACCCCAAACCTCTTCAGCTACTGCCTTTCCCCAAACCACGGTGCCGTTTCCCTCTGGGCTGATGGCCACCTTGTCCCTCTTCTTGTTCCCACTCCCTCTCCCCGTTCCTCAAGACTCTTCCTCATTAGAGACAAATTGTCCGCATACAAAGGAAGTCTCTTCTTATGTCCCCTCTTCTCTGTCCTGTCTCTGACTTTTGGTGCCTAACCCCTTCCTTGTACTGCGGGTTTTCAGTCCATGTGACATCTGTGTCTGACTCCCTGTTCTCCTGTCCCCAACCTGCCTCCTGGGCCTCCCTCCTTCCTTCTGTGCCCTTCCTCCTTGCCATCACCCTCTCACATCTCTCCTCACCCAGTCCCCTCACCTGTTGGTCCTGAGATCTCCCCATGTGTCAGCACCCCAGGTGAGGGCCTGGTGATGCCAGGCTGAGGACTCTGTCCCTCAGAACACAATGACAGTTGGGCAGCGGTCACAATTCTCCCAACCTGTTTCCTCCCTTCCACAAATCCCAGACTTTGGTCTATCCCGCCCTCCTCCTGGACTTTCACTGAATCCACACATGACGTCCCTTCCCCCATCGAAGGGAGAGGTGAGGTGTGGAGGAAAGCTCCAAGAAGATGCTGTTGTCCACCGAGCTGCCCACCACCATGGAGGGCTTCTCTTCCAATCAGGAGAGGCAGACGCCTGTGATGTCATCAGCCTTCCAATCTGGCAACCAGTTTGAAATAAAATATGTGTAACTGACAGTTTGATGTATCTACTTGTTCTGAGGATTAGGGCCCAGTCTGCATCCTGCCGCGGACGTACACTCATTCCATCTCCAAAACCATCCTCCACGTCTGTTTTCTTTGCAATGCACATGCTAGGGGCTGCGGCCCCTTCACATTCACAGAAACATCTTAGCTTCCCCTTCACTCTGTGCGTTCCCATTTGAAACCTCAGTCTCTTGCCCATTATAAGTGCACTCTTTCTGCACTTGGTAATTAATTAATTAATAATTAAATTCTTTTTTGTTTTGTTTTTGTTCTGTTTTTTTTTTTTGAGACAGAGTTTCTCTATAACTTTGGAGCCTGTCCTGGAACTCACTCTGTAGACCAGTCTGGCCTCGAACTTACAGAGATTTGCCTGCCTCTGCCTCCTGGGTGCTGGGATTGAATCAGGCATGCACCACCACTGTCTGGCCTTAAATTTGATTTTTTGAGTCAGGTTTCTCTCTATCAATTCTGGAACTTGTTCTGTAGACCAGGCTAGCTCCAACTCAGATGTCTGCCCCCCTCCCTCCTGAGAGAAATTCCTTTTTATAATTCTTCATTCCCCTTCCTTGCTTTGTAGATTTCCTGTCCACGTGACATTCACGTCCCATATCTTTCCCTTCTCCAGTCTCTAGTATCTAGGGCCCCTCCTTTCTTTCTCCTATGCCCCTTCTCCTAATGGTCACCTGCTCACATCTCTTCTCACCCTGGTAACCTCACCTGACATTCCTGGGATATCTTCGTCTACCACTGGTGATGGCACTGTGGTGCTAAGCTGGGGACACTGCTCCTCCTGTGGCAAGGATGGGTCAACAGCAGCCATGATTCTCTGAGAGGCCTCCTTTTCTTCTACAAACCCTAGATTCTTGTCTCCCCCCACTAGCCTCCTGGGCTCTGGATGAATCCACTCCTAACTCTCCCTTCCTTCGTCTCTGGAGAAGTTCAGTGTGAAGGAGAAAAGTGAGTTTAACCACCGACCTGCCTAACCCTTCCAATCAGGAGGGGCGGAATCCTGTGAGGTCATAAACCTTTCAACCTGGCAGCCGGTTTGAAAGGCAACATGCGTAACTGATGGGTTGATGTGTCTACCTGTTCTGCGGACGGATGTGCAGGTTTGCGAATCCATAGTTGAAGAATGAAATGGGGATTCTAAAGAAAACATGGCCACTCTCAATGAACAAGGCAAGGTATAGTCTTTCGGGGACTTGCGAAGTGATGGAGATCTGACATGCAGGATGGTGTCAGGCCAAAGATGCTTACCTGACAGCAGCTTTGATCCAGTGCTTCTGGCCAGTGAGTGGTACCTACAGATGGAGTGTCCCTGTGAAGAGGAAGACCTCAGAGCAAAGTTGAACTTGGGCCTCTACCCTTAGCATTGCCACAACCTTGCTGGGCCCACCTCTCTAATCTTCCCATTGTATCCTCTTGTGACTGTGGTTTTTAACCCTTGAAGCAATCTCCCAATGCTATGACCCCTATAATCTAGTGAGACCTGCAGGGGCAGAGGACAGCTGCTAACAATGGGTTTTTGCTACCTGTGCTCACAATGCAGTTTGAATCACAGGATTCAAGACTGACTCTTTCAGCTGATTAAGTTTGCAAATAGGATAAAGTATATGAAGTGACAGTCTCTAGATTCAGACCCCTGAGAGAGAGGCCAGCCCTGAGGCTCACTGCCAAGCCCTGGAGGAAAGGACGATCCTGGGTGGAACAGTAGCATCCCTTACAGAAGAGTTGATGTTCAGTGTTTTCCTGCTTATATTTTTGTTCCTATGATTAAATATCCTGATGAAGAGCAACTAAGTGAAGAAAAATAAGTTCAGGTTACAGTCAGTTACTGTGGAGAAGTCAAGGCAGTGTCCAACAGCTAGCTAGTCACATCACACCTGCAGAGAGATCAATGCACATCACATCTGCAGAGAGACCAACGCACATCACACCTGCAGAGAGATCAATGCACGTCACACCTGCAGAGAGGCCAATGCACATCACATCTGCAGAGAGACCAATGCACATCATACCCGCAGAGAGACCAATGCACATCACATCTGCAGAGAGGCCAATGCACATCACATCTGCAGAGAGACCAATGCACATCACACCTGCAGAGAGACCAATGCACATCACACCTGCAGAGAGGCCAATGCACATCACATCTGCAGAGAGGCCAATGCACATCACATCTGCAGAGAGACCAATCCACATCACACCTGCAAAATGACCAATGCACATCACATCTGCAGAGAGACCAATGCACATAAGCTCACTCATCTACTTGGGCTCAGCTGGATTCCTTAACTCTTAAACAATTCTGAATACCCTTCCCAGGGAATGGCACCACACACAGTGGGCTGGTTCTTCTCATAGCAATTAACTCAATTAAGGTGATCTCCCACAGACAGTTCACTCACTGAAACTCTCTTTCCAAATTATTCCAGATGGTGTCACGTTGACAGTTGAAGATAACCAATGATATATCCAAGAGGGCAACCCACTGCAGGACACAGGACAGAGGACTAAAAAGAAACAAGGTACCAAGGACACCCAGTCCTGGACCGAGTGCTGTCATTGTACAGTGCAACTAGTAGCCAGGGATCCAGATGATGCCACCCTATCTGTCTTCCAAGCTGCCCAAACACAGTCCCATCCTCTGGCTGATGTGGAAGCACACTCCACTGACATTTGGGGGTGTGAGCATGGTCATGACATCGTCACTTTGGCTCCACCGCTGAGAATTCTAATGTAGGATCTGCTGAACAGCAGCGAGCGCTGGGCAGGATGCCCCCACTCACACTGCTGCCTTTTCAGAAACCCCCTCTGCTTTGGTCTCACAGACTTTCCCCCAAGTCTTTCTGCTCTGCTTTTTTTTAAAAAAATTATTTATTTCTTATGTATACAAAATTCTGCCTCCATGTATGCCCACATGCCAGAAGAGGGTGCCAGATCTCATTACA